>JAOXNX010000001.1:25349763-25360727 GCA_028566075.1 Solidago caesia | reverse complement strand
TATTTTTAAATTTGAATTTATAAGGAATTTTATTTGCATTTATTTAATAATTCATTTTATTTTTAAAATGTCGTTAATCTCCTGTGTATTTGACACATGACTAAATCTAGTATGTAGCTATATGAAATATAAAAATAAAAAGAATAATTATATATTAATTGATTTCGGGTTAATGGGTGCAATTTATAGATGAGAAATCATCATTTATACCTACTCCATCAAACAGCCATATTAATTCCATATTCAATATTCATCCCCTTAACTCTATCAATGGTGGATCAAATTGGATGGATATCCATTTGATCGGATTACCATTGACATGGCTAGAAAGATGGATATAAATTTATGTTTTATTCTTATTATTAACAAGTATATTAATACAAAAATGTGGACCTTTACGACCAATAATACAATATACAATATACAATAACATACCATTTTTAATTCTTTTGTTAAGTTTGACCCTAACTTCTACCAAACTAACTTAACCGGCCTTTGATGTTGAACATGCATTTAATATATAGCATTCGGTGATTTAGGAATTTCAAAGCCCCCGTTTTGGAATTGGTAAGTTAGTTTGTCATGTTGCCTTTGCAACACTATAATATAATGTCACCATTATTTTCTCACAAGAAGGTCATCTCAAATTTTCAAAAATTTCTAAGTCACTCAACAGCTTTTGTGTATATCATTAAACTTGATTTCTCTTGTTAAACCAGCCTTTTTATTTGGGTTCTTTTCCATTATGTTTAGGGAGGTGATCCTTACACAATAGTTTTTTGCCATACACAATAATATATGCATCAGACAGTTGTACAATAATATATGCATCAGACAGTTATACTGTACAACTGTCTAATGCATATATTGTTGTGTATGGTAAATTTTTGTTGTGGAGGGATCATTTCCCTTATGTTTAGGACTTCATATGCAGTTCTATAATTTTTTTTTAATATAAAATTTGGGTGAAGCAAATAAAGTTGGATAATTTTGTGAACCCGAAATCATAGTGGGTGAACTTCCATGGCCGCTAGAAATAAAGTTTATTTCTTTCTACTACAATTTATAAGGCATTGGCCATAAACTGAGCGAGTTGCGATTAGGTGGCAATTAGGTCTCTTCAGTAACCATTTTACTCCGTAACTGAACATCATAAAGTACAAATCTTCTATGCGAAAACATTTGAGAATTACATAGAATTGTAGTTCTAGTCATAATAAACAATACAATACAATTTGAGAAATTGACATTAGCTTTCATTGAACCAACTTCAAGATATAAAAAAAATAATGAATCAAAAAATGATTATCATGATCTATTGATATACAAACTAACAAGCATGATCTCAAATCACCATTAACTGAGAAAACGGCGACAATGGGGGGAAGTCAAACACCGTCGTCCAACTTGACGGTGTCAACGGGACACAAGTCGTCTCCATTATCCTCTCCTTCTTTACCACTACATCAAGCTCATTCACATCTCTACTCCTTTTCTTGCAGCTGCTAGAAACCGTTGCAGTTTCGCAGTTAGTAGCTGCAGCTGAATTATCAATTTCTAGAGGGAAATTGAGAATGGCTTTGCTACCGCGCATTTCAAATGCAGCTCTATCATAAGCCCTTGCAGCTTCAATACCAGTATTGTATGTCCCTAACCAAACTCTAGCACCATTACGCTTTGGGTCTCTAATCTCTGCAGCATACTTTCCCCACGGCCTTCTTCGTACTCCTCTGTAGTGTATCTTCACCTCATCTGGGCATTTTGTTTTCCTTGATTCGGCCTCTATATGGGTGTTTTGATCAGTTCTAGTGTCCACTGATTCTGACATAGAAAGTTGAAATGAGAAATCAGAAGTGGTTTCTTCTGCAGAATCCAGATAATCGGAAACTGATATATCTGATTCTGTGATTGATGTTTGAGAAATTAAACCATGGTCAGTATGTGTTTCGTATTCATCGAGAAGGTGTTGTCTGATGAAATCAAGTGCTGAAACTTCATCAAAAGTTGCCATTGTTAATGAATGTCACTAGAAAACACCTAAGATGTTTGAGGATAGAGATTAGAGAATAATTGGAATTTGATTTGTGAATGTGGATATTGAGAGTGGAAGGATGAGTGAAAGATTTATATATAGAGTTGTGGTGGGGTTGGACATGTAGTTCTTGTGACCTTCCTGGAGCCCAACTGGAAGGTGTGGATAGCAATAAGTATTGAGTACTATTGTATATTTGAATATTTGTTGGTTGAATTTAAAGTTATCAAATCAGTCGTTGTTAAATCATGGTGTTTAATCATAAAACCGAAAAAGTTAATCCATAACAAAAAAAAACGGAAACAAAAAAACCAAAAATTAAAAATCCGATATAATACAGTTCGGTTACCGTTTTGATGTTGTAGTATCCGTGTTTAATCAAACCGAGCCGTATTTGATGTATACATACATAAGAGCTAGTTATTGTAAAACAAATATTAATGTAAAACAAAGAGAATAAAATATTGACAATTAGATCATGATAAAACTGATACACGAAGATTCATAAAACACAAGTATATACATTGATACACGAAGATTTTTATGATGCACAATATTTTTAGTTAAAAAATAAATATTAATTATTTTATTTATTTTACTTTAATACTTGTTTTATTTGAACAAAACCTACATACATATATACATATATTTATATATTTATATAAACATCGAAATGGGGACTTAAGATTTGTTAAGTATTTTTAGATATTTTTAAGAGAAAATTGGTTATATATGCAGTGATAACGTGTTTATTTTTAGATGGTTTATGTTACATTTTTTAAATATATTATGGAGAAATCATCCACACTGCTGCTGCTGTAGCCTCACACCCATCTTCATCATCTTTATCACTTGTGCAAATGAGAGAAAAAAAAAAAGTACCTGTGAGGGGTGCCGTACGAATCATATGCACGATTACGGTGCATATGATTTCTCCATATATATATATATATATATATATATATATATTATTTTTTATATATTAAAATCAATTCATTAAAATCCGTGTAAATAATAGTAACATTTCTTTTTTTTTTTGGCAGGGGCACAAGTTTTTTTGGTTTTTTGTTTTCTATTTTTTTTAGTTTTTTTTTATAGTTTTAATGGTTTTAGCTTTTACGATTTATGGTATATTGTTTAGTCATTTATTTACTGTGGTCTGGTATACATATTATAGTAACCCCGGACAAAAGTTTTAATTTTCATATTCTAACTAACACGTGACAACTTTATTTATTATTATTATTTTTTAATCATTTGTAGTACTTTTAACCAACTACATGTTCTCTTGAAAAAATTTATGGTTTTTTTAACCCCGGCCCATTAACGATTACACTTTGAAAAACCGAACTCAAACCTAATTTGTAACACGTTATACCATCGTTATCGAACTGTCATTATTAATATTAACAATATTTCATTGTCATATTTTTTCTATTATTGTTACATATTATATTCGTAACACATTATATCATTATTAATATAGTTATTGTTAGACATGTTTCGTTATTTTTTTACCAATCCAGTTATTTTAATAAATTTAACTAAAAAAAGTTTTATAAATCGTTCACAAACGTAATGTCTCTCGGGGCAACGCCCGGATGACATGCCTCGTTATATGATAAAACTAATTAAACAACACAAGATGATATGTTCATGTATTTAGACAAAAACATACAACATTACTTTTAACTAGACCCATGCCCGCGCAATGCGACGACGATGGTGGCGGCGGCTGCGGTGCGGGCGGCGGTGGTGATGTGGTGGTGAATCTAAAAGTAATTGATGTCGAAGGGGTAGTGTAGTTATTTTAAAGGTTGAGGGATCAATGTTGTAAATTATTTCATTAAGGGTATTATAGGTATATTAGGTGAAGATATTTAAATTAGTGAAGAAAGGGTAAAGACATTTAGTCTCATCAATCCATCTTCTGGGAATTTTGGGGAAGAATTCCCTTTTATATAGTATTACTAGTCTTAATACCCGTACGATGTACGGATTGACTATAAATATTGTTCGATTATTTTTATTTATAAAAAAAATAAAATTTGAACATGCCCATCAAATGCATTTAGTGTCTCCAATGGTAGCCTAATAGTGAGAGACGTGTATCATAAACATATCCATCAAGATTTAGCATTACTTTTGGTATTGGTAATGGTATCACCTAATCTAAAGTCATGATGGTAAATCATGGTTCATGTCGTTTATAATTTTTAACTGCGTTTCGTTATATTGGTAGATAGATTAATAATTAAATAATAAGTAATATTAAATTGCCGTTCCAAAAAAAAATTAATATTAAATTATAAGTTAAAATATAGATTATTATTATTATTATTTACTAATTAATTTAAGATATTATAGGTTAATACAACGTATGCTAGACCTCCTGATATTCACGAGTAATTCACACTTTTCAAAAAAAAAAAAGAATAAATAAGTTTACTTTTTATATTATTATAAATAAAAATATGTTTTAAATTATAAATTACTATTAAAAATATGATTTGTGATGGAATTCTATATTTATGGTAACAATGAATATAATAAAATTTTTAATATAAGAGTTTTAATTATATTAGGTATCTATATCTATATATCAATTAATTAAAAGTTTTAATTATTTATGGTATCTAAAAAATAGGATAAATATATATTTAAAAAGACACGTGTCGATTAAATAAAACGCCATGTGTCGATTAAAGAAAGCATCAATCCTGTTTTAGTTTATTGGTAGATAAAAGTTAGGTTATGGAACAACTCTAAAACTTAATAATCTCTCTTCATAATTATTGTTATAACTCTAATTGCATAGTTTACAAATGTATATAGCATGAATATTAAATTCTTCATTTGTTATGTGGTTAATTAGTGTATGTGGTTTATTAGTGATATGTGCATTATTATTGGAAGAGTAGTAATTGATTATATTGATGATGATTAGTAAGTTGAAAGGGGGAATGTGAAAGAGATATTAGAAGAGTAGTAATTCATTATATTGATGATGATTAGGAAGTTGAAAGGGTGGAATGTGAAAGAGACTAATAAGTAATGTAAAAAAGTGGAATGTGATAAAAAGGTGGAATGTGATAAAAGAGTATATGTATATGTAAATAAACGTGAGGTTTGTGATAAATAGATAGATGTTTAATGAGAGTTTATTGAGTTGGTGGTTATAGAATTTGTTAGGTTCTTGATGAGGTTAGGTAAAGCATGCAGTACCTATCTTAGATAAAGCAGGGGGGATTATGTAAAATTTAGAGGGGGTTTATGTAAAATTCAGGGGGGGCTATGTATGTATATTTAATTCAAAGGTTTAATTTGTAACTTTTTTTAAAGTGGCAGTACCTAAGCTTAGGTAAAGTCTGAATTACGGATCATTTTCCCATTAATATATATATATATGAGGAATCCATCCTTCACTTCCCACTTTGTATTAATTCTTCCCTCCTGAAAGGATTTAGTTTTCGCAAGTCTCTCTAAAGCCAAAAAAATACATGTTCAAACAGGGAAGAGTAATGATATTATTGCAAAACAACCTAAGGAAAGGGATGCTATTTTTTTGGATCAACTTCACAAAGAGTCTTTTGGCCCGATTGTTGTCGTCATGATTTGTAGGCGTTGAGGAGATGTGATCAGCGTGAAGAACAAGTACATGAGTACCGACTTCATCAACTCTGATGAAAATGTTTGTATATAATATAAAAGTTGAGTCATGAATCAATCAACTCTAAAACTAAAATAATCTCTCTTCATAATTATTGTTATAGCTCTAATTAATTGCATGGTTTACAAATGGAAGTAGCATGAGTAGTAAATTCTTGATTTGTTATATGATTTATTAGTGGGTATATATGTAAGTGTGATTTAATGAGAAGTTTTTGAATTCTATTGGGCTTACTAATTTTTTTTTTTTTATAACGGCAAGCAATATATTAAAATAAATGAACATCTAGCAAATTACTAGATGTTCTCAAATGGTACAATTACAATTACAATAAGAAAACCCGAATCTAGAATCGACCTAGTAACCAAATTCTAGAAACAACTTGAAACTCGAACTGCGAAGAATACAAAAAGGGTGGAAAAAACTCACGCCAATTACGGTGGCAAGACACGAGAAAAACCCTCAGACAGCAAAGGCCGCGCCACCGGTTTTCACTCTGCGCTGTTTTTGATGTATTCTCAAATGAGTTTCAAGAAACGAAACCGACTAAATAACAAGAAGGGGGTTAGACAACCACTCCACCCACGACAGCTTCCTCTTGTTACATCTACTCGCGAACCAAGCATACGAATGACTAATGATTAAATCAACAAGGTAGTCATGACGCTTGGATCCACTTCTAAACACTTTCTCATTTCGTAGGCGCCAAAGAAACCACCAGCTACAAGAAATAATCAAATCAATGATTTGCTTCTTCTCTGAGGAAATATGCATAGAATCAATCGCTTGTAACATCTCAGCCGGCCCATTAGCATAAGAAATTGGAATCAAAAGCCATCTAGAAATAGCACCCCATACACGATTTGCCACATTGCAAGAACCAAAAATATGGCTGCACGTTTCTATCGAGCTCGCACACAAGGGACACAACAACGATGGGACGTCCAAACCTTTATTGACCAAGTTGCTACGGGTGGGAAGTCTGTCCCATAAAACACGCCAAACGTGGATAATTACTTTCCTAGGAGCAAGTTTATTCCATCTTGTCTCCAGAGGGTTAATCGGGAGGATTTTTTGATCGATGATATTACGAACACCCTTCACCGAGAATTCAAGCAAAGAAGATGTAGAAAAAACCCAGCAATCCGACGCATCATTAAGGTTAACCGAACTCAACTCCCTGATAAGATTATTATACTCGCTCTCCTCCGCCCCACCCCGGATGCTTCGCCTCCAATCCGCAGTCAAAATGAGATCACACCACCTTTCTTGAACACTAGCAAATTTGTTGAGTTCAAGATTATAAAGACGAGGGAATCTGTGAGCCAAAATACCACCACCTTTCCAATTATCATTCCAAAAAAGTGTTTTCCTACCATTACCCAACTTCATAGAAAAAGACTCATGCGAAATGATACCCTCATTATCCAATTGATTGGCAAGTTTAATAACATTATGCCACACTCCTGAACTAGTAAAACCAATTCTTTGCCAATCCAAAAAAGAGGCCGGTTTGTATATGTTGTTTATAACCGAAACCCAAAGAGCCGAAGGGTTAGAAACGTATCTCCATTTCCATTTCAAAATCATAGCGCAATTTAATGCCTCAAGAGAGCCCAATCCAAGACTACCATTCGCCTTACTAGCCAAGACGCTATCCCAATTAATCCAATGCATTTTGGCTTGCTCCTCGGTACCTCCCCAAAAGAATTTAGCCCGCAACGATTCAAGAGTTTTTCTAACATTAACCGGCATTCGAAACAATGACATAAAATAGTTACCCACCGCCCCAAGCACAGAGGTGACCAAAATAGATCGACCGCCAATTGATAACAGGTTTGCCTTCCATTTAGAAAGTCTAGATTTGAATTTATCAATAATAGGTTTCCAAGACTCCCTACGTTTCATGTTAGCACCAATGGGGACGCCCAAATAGTTGAAAGGAAATGATCCTCTACCACAACCCATAATTCGAGCCATACTATCAATTTCAGCACCAATCACCCCAACACCGTATAGCCGTGACTTGTTCAAGTTGATACGAAGCCCCGAAGCCAAGAAAAAACAATCAAAAACCGATCTAATATTCAATAAATTATTCTCCGACCAATCTGCCAAAAATAAAACATCATCAGCGTAAATAAGGTGAGAAAGGGACAAGGAGCCAACCTTGAGACCATTTATGGCACCGGAATCTTTAAGATCCTCAACCGCAACATGAAGTCCTTCCATAGCGAGAATAAATAAAAAAAAGGAGCCATCGGGTCTCCTTGTCTAAGACCAGTCTCGAGCACGAACTCTTTAGTAGGACTACCATTGATCAGGACAGACGACCTAGCAAAGAAGAGACAAGCCGATATCCAACTTATCCAACGTCTACCAAAACCCATAAAACCCATGACCGTAAGAAGATAATCCCAATTAAGAGAATCATAGGCCTTGGCTGTAGAGAATCCGTGATTCCCATGTCCACAGGATCGAATATGAATTTAAGATTGAACAAGAATTTGATTCTATTATTTCCAACAATATAGATTACATTGTTGTTTAGACACGTACATAAAAATGAAAACAAACTATCCTATTTATAGACAATGAACCATTGTGTCTATTCACAAATGGTTATGTCTTTCCACTAATAGAAAATAACCGCCAGTAACTTCCAGTAACTAACTATAACCGCTATTCGGTTATTTTCTATCATTCTAACATAATCGGCCCTTAGGCTTTACTTATATTACATAAGACACTAAAACACTTTGCCTAACAAGACTTTATACAATTAAAGTCCAACATTGGCAATATCAAGTTTGAGCAACAGGGCTTTTTTTTTCTTACGCTTATAGAAGTCGACAATCTCATTAAGAATCATAGGCCCATCAAGGATATTTCGACCTTTAATAAAAGCCGATTGAGTCGAGCTAACCACCGAATCAAGAACCAAACCAAGCCTCGATGCAAGAATTTTAGCGATAATCTTATATTGAAGACCAATAAGACTTATCGGGCGATAATCGTCAATGACAACCGGACTAGGAACCTTAGGGATAAGGGTAATGAACGAGGAATTACATCCAGGAGGGATATAACCTGTCTGAAAAAACCGCTCCACAAAAGCAATAAAATCCGGCTTAAGCAACTCCCAATTATCTTTCACGAACCCAAAAGTATAACCATCCGGACCAGGGGATTTATCACTCCCACAATTCCACACCGCCTCCTTAATCTCATCCTCAGAAACAAACCGCTCCAAATTTTCAACCTGAGCATTTGACAAAGTTTTGAAGTGACGGCTTCTCACAGCTAATTTAACATTGAATCTCCTTTTAAATTTTTTAGAGAAGTGACAAACAAACGCCTCTTTAACAGAAGCCGGATCCGTCAACCAGTTACCATCTACTTTAATACCTTGAATCGCCATATTACGTCTCGCCTTATTAATATAAGCATGAAAAAATCTCGAATTTTCGTCACCTTCCACGCACCATTTGACCTTAGACTTTTGTTGGGCATCTAAAGAATTCCTTTGTTCAACATCCAAAATGGCATGCAACACATCTGTACGTTCAACCCCCCACTGACCAAAGCCATTCCCATCATCAACTTGTTTGTCCAAATCAATCATTTTAGCCTGTAAATCTGCAAGTTCCGAATTCATATTTCGAGACCTATTCCAAGCCTTTATCTCATTTTTTAAAGCTTTCAACTTGTCCCTGAAATGATAAAAAGGACACCTATTCGACGAAGCATAAGATGACCAAAATTGCTTAACCAACTGATTAAAATCCACAAACTTGCCCCAATAATTAAATACTTTGAATGGCACCGGCCCAAAGTCAAACATCTTTTGAAACAATAAAATGGCGTGATGATCTGAAACATTTCTATCCAATTGAAAATGTTCGGAAGTTGAAGAAAGATTGGAATGTGAAAGAGACTAACTAATTCACAATTGTTATGGTTACTTTATTTTCCTTTATACACACACAATGGATGCACCGAAATATCCTTTATACAATTTGATTATGGATGCAACAAAAGTTTTACATAATGGATGCATCAATATATAAATTTATACAACTCCATTATGGATGCACCAAAAGTTTTATGTTTCCATTCGTGCTCATTTATTTTACGCAGATGATCGATGATGTCGTTTGTGAATACTCTTTTAGTGACAATCTTTATGAAATGGCGGACTGATTTTATGTATCAATGAAAGAGTGGTATTATAGTAAATTATCAGACTCTGGCTCTGCATGCAATTTCTTCACCCATAGCCACAATCATCATTTAGTATAATTAAATTGACATTTTATAATAGAGTACTAGGCTTAAGACCCGCGTGCCGACGCGGTTTGGTGAGAAACCTTTAGAAACGCTAATTATACAAATGTTTAAACGTTGTACATCGTTAATATCAGGGGTTACTAAACACGTACAATAAAACTTCACAATTTATATATGTTAAGCGATAAATCCCGCGTGCAAATGCGGGTAGATAAATAGAATTTTGCTCGGGTATTTCAGTATGTTAAAGCGTTTCATATTTTTATATTTAGTGTATAATTGTTGTTCATGAAATGAGCGTTTGTTAATTTCCTATCATAATACTTTACAATTTAGTATACAACACATAGGTGTTGCAAAAAACGATTACCTTTAAAAATCACATAATTTTTCATTCTTTACACGTTTCGGTTTTGGCTCACTGAAAGTATCTCATCCAGATTTTGATATTAGATTCCCATCAATCTAACAATTCCAAATATAATATGCTATCTTAAATTATAAAAATTATAATTTACAAAAGAAAAACCATAACTGCTAATTTCAAACATGTGTATGAGGTTACACATACACTTTCCAACAACAAACCATCTCAAACAAAACATGAACCCAATTTTAGATATCGCAACTGGAAGAGCCCAGACTTTAGACTAAGACAGCCACAACTTTAGCAACTGGAAGAGCCAAGACTTTAGACTAAGACAGCCACAACATTGGCCAGTTTCTTCTGATCATCCAGCCAGAACCAGAACTGTTGAGTGGCAGCAACGGCCCACTGCCACTGCCAACTTTAAAGCTTCCCATGGTTTTCAAGTTTGCTGTATGTTGTGCAGGAAGTGGCAGTGAATGCGGGACAGGTGGAAAACCTCCACCACCACCACGGATTTTGGATTCTTCATGTTCTAAATGTTCAGCTAATGAGAGTGCAGCTTGCTCGGCTGCATCAAATGTTGAAGGGGCGGACAATGCCCG
>JAOXNX010000001.1:25322122-25342731 GCA_028566075.1 Solidago caesia | reverse complement strand
ATACATCGGTGTGTCGTGTGTGCAATCGTAGAGGGGTTTTTCTTTAAACCCTAATTATAGTTTCATACTATTTATTGAAGCTTTGCTAAAAGGTACATAATTATATTCTTTGTTAATCTATATATTACATATATCTTCCGCTGCATGCTCGTATGAATTAATTGTTAATTATGTTCTTAAATCCTAACAGGTTTTTGAAATCGTATATCATTAGTTTTTACACATATGTAAGAATAAGAGGCTACTTTACGAATTTATAAGATGACAGTTTAACCTCGAACAAATCGTGAAGAATGATTATTTGGGTTCAGGTTATAATTTAGTGCAAAACAATGAAATGAATTAATAATTAATTAAGAAATGATCAATTTTGGTCATGTACAGATCAAACCATCTCAAATCACCATTAACTGGGACAATGGCGACATGGGAGGGATGTCAAACACATCCTCGTCCCAAATCGCCATCCAATTTGATGTATCCAATGAAACATTAGTTGTTTCTGTTAACCTCTCCTTCTTTACCACCACCACCATCATCTCATTCTCGTCTCTATTCCTTTTCTTGCCGTCACTAGAAACAGTTGCAGCAGCTTCAGTTTTGATTGTCGTGTTTACATTCCCAATCTCTAAAGGAAAATTGAGAATGGCTTTGCTACCACGCATTTCAAATGCAGCTCTATCATAAGCCCTTGCAGCTTCAATACCAGTATTGTATGTCCCTAACCATACTCTAGCTCCATTACGTTTGGGGTCTCTAATCTCTGCCGCATACTTTCCCCACGGCCTTCTTCGAACTCCCCTATAATGTACCTTCACTTCATCCACACACTTTGTTTTCTTTGAATCGGCTTTTATATGCGTTTTCTTTGAATCGGCCTTTGTATGCGTTTTTGCACTTATAGAATCAATAGATTCAGGAAGGACAGTTAAACGAGATAAGAAATCCGATGTGGTGTCTTCTTCTTCTTCAGAATCTAGATAATCATAAACTGATATATCAGATTCAGTAATTGATGTCTGTGAAATCAAAACATGGTCATGGCCAGATGTTTCGTATTCATCGAAAAGATGTTGTCTGATGAAATCAAGTGCTGAAACTTCATCAAATGTGGCCATTGCTAATAGAAGTTAACAGATAATAGAGAAATATGGAGAATGGGGGATATTGAGTTGAAAGAATGAGAGTAGAAAAAAGAGTGAAGGGAGACATATATATGCATATGTTTGTTTTGGAAAGTCAAAGAGTCAAACATGAGAGCTTTCTAGGTGGGTTCCTAGATCCCCAAAGGAAAGTCCTGATTGGAATAATATAACCGTTTTATAACCAGTTGGATGAGGCTAGCACTAGTTATTTATTGTTACTTTAATCTGCTTTTGAACATGTTGATAAATGTAATTAAAAATTAAAGATAACAACTGTATAATTTAGTATGTTTTAGAAGCTGGCTCGGATAGGTTCAACGGATTTATTATTACAATACTAGAGGGTATCCATGAAATGCGACAACGGCAACGATGAGGTGATGGCGGCGACTGGTGGTGATGGTGGAGACAACTATTGGTGGTGGTGGTGGCGACGTTGAGTGATGTAGGTAATTGATGTAAAGAGGATAGTGGAGACTGGATATATTTTAGAAGATAAGGAACTGATGGTGTAAATAATTCATTAAGGGTGAATGATAATTTTGCATATAGAAGTTTTTAACTTTTCAACAAGGGAGTGGAGAATTTTTATAATATATTATAGATGTAGATCTAGATATAAAAAGTAAAACTAGATATTAGTATCGTGTATATATGATTATAGTAAAATAAGAATTAAAATACTTATAATTATTTTGTATGCGTAATGATATTTTAAATATACATATAGACGAAGGAAATAACCTATAGTAACAACATTGTCATAGCCAAAGGGTGTATGGGAAAAATTTAGCTTCAGAGAGAAAATAAAAAATAAAAAATGAAATGGCAACGACATTTGGTGTCGCTAAAGGATCACCATGAAATTCACTTTTTTTTTGGGAAATGAAAAATAAAAGGAAATTATAATCACTCTATAACGACGACGCCCGTCATCGCTAAAGGTTTGCGGCAATCGGTAAAAAACAATTTTGTTTGTTTGTTTTGTGGGCTTTTAGCAGCAACATATATCGCTGCAAAAGGCTACCGTCTCGGTAAATATTTTTTCTTAGGAGTGATATTGATGAGATTGTTAGGCTGCACGGAGTGCAGTGGGGAAAAACATGGTCACCGGGTTTTGCCTATATGCACACCACCCCGCCCTATAGGCGCCTAAAGGGTGGGGAGCAAAGTGGCAAGCCTCCTCCCCGGTTTGATCTCCACCTTTTGAATGTTTCAGGTTTCTTTATTATTTATTTTTTTTTTGTCTTTTCTTATATTTTGTCTTTTTCTAGGTGGGGAAATAGTGGTGAGGCATTTCGTCCAAATGGGGAGGAAGTGGGCAAAGATAGAAAAAGTGGGAAAAGCGGGGAGGAGTGGTGAGGCACTCCGCCCACCCTTATCTTCAACAATGTAGAGATTTTGTGTGTATATGTATTGGTAAGATTTAATACTATCATCTTCAACATATAGCGTCCGGGAGGATGAATCAAAAGTTACAATCAATACAACAGGGGCAGCGATTAATTGGTTTCTGTATTTTACCCTAAAAGACAAAAATATAATAATACTAGCGCTGCCAGGCGAATATGCTATTCATATTTTATACTTCATTGTTTAGCTTATGATATAATAGCTTTTAAAAACTAATTATAACCTTCCATATAACATAGGTTTCTTTTATAGCTCTAACATTTAAACATGGATTTCGCTACAATTTACTTTTTGAAATTCAAGTCCTTATTTTTTTTAAGGATGATTTTAAGACCTTTCTTATATATATTGGTAGATTAGAGAATATAAACTATATTAGGATAAAAAATCTTAATATTATAATTAGTTACTAAAATTATATTGTATTATTATTTTTATATATTGATTGAGTTGTTTGATGAACAAGTTTAGGTTAGCTTATTTTTATCTCTTTGTAATCATAATTCATTGAATACAGTCAAAATGTAATTTATCTTTGGGTATATTCAAGATGATATGATATATAATTATATATAGCCAAGCGGTGCTTACAAAGAGATCAAATTCCAAAAGAGTCACAAATTCATGAAGCCCAAGAGATTTTACATTCTACGAAAAATGTTTGTAAATAAGTCATTATATATGTTAATATATATAATCTTAGTTCAGACTTCAGACACACAAAAACTTAAAACTATGTTAATATGTTATAATCTCAGCCTAAGTAGAATTTTGAAGACACCCGATTTTTCATTTATGTGCAAGTAGATTACGACTTCATTTAGAAAAACTCGAAATATCGTAAGAGAAGAGAAGAATCAGACGCCCAAAAATCTCACACTACATGGGTGGGCCAATACCTTTGATTGGGCTAATATAATACTAATATGGATTCTGCCAAATCAACGTATGTATACAAATGTATTACAAATTAAATTTTTGTAAGTGGTCCATGGCCCATCCTATGTGGCCCCACTCATGGTGGCGTTCTTTATATAATAAGTTTTTTTTTTCTTCTATCGATAAATTTGGGTTCAGTGGCATGTCTTTTTATATACGCAACTCCATTCCAGAGGACACCCATTATAAAAAAACTCATATGGGAACATTTTTGTTCACACTAAAATTTGAACCCAAGACCACAAGTCTCAAGTCCCGGAATTAATCTCTATTCCATATTTTAACCAATTAAAAAAAATTCTAGTGAATATAAATGATATTTCATATCTAAAAAAGGTGTGTATTTTTAAAGTGAATATTTACTTTGAGACGAAATGAGTACTAATCAGTTTTCAGTGACATGTCAAATTTGTCGCTTAACGGCTGCAGACAAAGATATAGCAATAGTTCCCAATTAAAAAGGTTATATATGCAACTAGCCTTAAAGTGTGTTTGGAGTGTGGGTTTTGAAAGAAAGATATGGAAATGGATATGATATATAATGTTTGATTAATGGGAAGTGATATTCATATCACACAATTTGATAGATTTACCATACTGTATATATTTCATAGCATATTGTATAAGTATGCAATGCACAACAATGGTAGATTTATCAAATTCTGTGGTACGGATATCACTTCCCTTGATTAATAGGTTTAATTTTGAACATTAGAAATCAACCCCATAAATTTGTACATATGTCAAAATCGGCCAAGTGGTATGGTGAGTTTGGAAAACCCATTACCATTCCCATAGCTTATCATTACGAAACATCCCATTAATGCATATATTTTCAAATGATCAAATTAGCTAAGAGCTCATAAACTTAATTGTTAGGAATAAATTTCATAAACAAAATGTAATTATAATTATACTTGTTGAATGCAGTTTAGCGAGCACTGTAAGTTGATTTTTTGATTTACAAGCAAAGGAATGTTCAAGTAATTCGACGAAGCACTTGAAGAAATGACTTGACTCATTGGGGCGAATTCAACGAACAAGCCAAGAAACTTGAACAAGACAACTCAAGAAGGATCATTGAGTGTTGACAAATCACTCATTGATCCAAATCACTCACGGAGAACATTCTTGGATATTTGTATGTAAATACCTTATAGGCGGAAAAAACTGGAAATGTAAAATGAGTGGCAAAAAGGTTCTGCGACAAAGTACATGTATAATGTTAGGAAAGACAAAAAAAAAAAAAAAAGTATGAACTGTTGTCTTGAGCCTTGTAGCTGAAAAGTATTCCAAAAAAACACCTAAAGCCCACAATCATGATTGATAGAATTAAAAGTAACAAACAAACAAAGAGATCAAATTCCAAAGAGATCAGCCAAAAATATTTTTTCCATTTTTCAGTTGACAAGGACATGGAGATCACGTAGATTCAGAAGAATTACAACAAACTTTTGTAATCATTGAAATCTAGGCAGACCGCTGTAAAAGTTATACACAAACTTAATTCAGAAAGTGTTAAGAGAATCTCACGTTAACTAAAGCACAAAATCTGTGCTGTTACTAACTACTTGCATTTATTTTATTATTAATATTATTATTATTGTTGTTATTATTATTTTTATTTTTATTATTATTATTATCAATCTATTTCAGTATTATTCCAAAATAGAACAAAACAAATTTGATAACTTTCTCGATTATAATATTAGCATATATACAGGAAAGAATATTAATTTCAACAACTAATCAGGTATGCTTTAATAATTTATATCTGATTATTGGTATTTGAATACTTTTAATCAATAAATAAGTCACAAAACTACGAGAAATCTGACCCTTTTTATTAAATAAAATAATAATACAGTTCAAAAAAAAATAAAATAATAATAATAAAGAAATACATATGCAGGTCATATTGTTGGTCCTTAATTAATTCCCATTTATTTTTGAATGTGAAATAAATGGTTGCACAAAATCAGGCATTAATTGTTTATATTGTTGGTCCTTAATTTACATCTCCTTAATTTCGAATGTGAAATACCCTAACAAACAAATGTTTGATATGATGGCCGGAACTTGAACCCAGTCCATCAGTTTTGATGACCTGTTGATTGTATTTATATATGTAGCTTCTTAAACACAACGGTCTACACATTTACCTGACTGACAATATTAATGCTGCATGCTATATATGTATAGTACTTGATTTGATGGCCGGAACTTAATTGAACCGGCCGTTAGACCAAAGACATATCGCTTGTCTTTTCCTTCTTAACCACCACCTTCTCCACAGCTTCCGCCCCCGTCCTATCTCTTGACCGCTTACGGCTGTCTTTTGTGACAGCAATGGCTGCATTTTCCGTCAGATTCTTTGCAATCTCCAAGGGAAAGTTTAGAATGGCTTTTCTACCACGCATAGTAAACGCAGCTCTATCATAAGCCTTTGCAGCTTCAATGGCAGTGTCATACGTTCCCAACCAAACTCTAGACCCCCGTTGTTTTGGATCTCGGATCTCTGCTGCATATTTGCCCCATGGCCTCCTCCTTATACCTCTATAACGCCTTTCATCCTCCGTATCCTCTTTATTCTTTGTAGACGGCTCTGGTGAGCTCGATACAATCACTTCTGGCACCTTTAAGTCGACTGCTACTTCAGGTTTGGTCTCGACTACATCAGTTTTGGGCTCGACTTTAGTTATCAAACTAGTTGATTCAGAAGCCATCAAGTTATAGAAACAAGAAGTGTTATCTAGTTGTTGATCACTAGTATCGAAAAAACTAGAAACCGAATCAAAGAGTGAGCTCTCTGAGCTGGAAGGATCGCTTTGCGCGCTAGAAATATTGCTAGTAGACCAATAATCTAGAGTATCAAAATCTGATATGAAGCAAGAATTTAAGTCGATATCTGATAAGACGTTTAGAGGAATATTATAAGATGAAGGAGACGGGATTTCGATTTCATCAAAGAGATGTTGTTTGATGAAATCTAGAGTGGTGAATTCATCATTAATCATCTCTATTTTTGAATCAAATTCAGAGCTAGCTAAATATTTGATGATATCAGCTTTAGAGAAATAGAGATCGATAGATGATGACATTTGGGGACCAGAAACCGTGGAGAATATATAATGGGGATCAACATTAATTATTAAGGATAATTTACAAAGTTTGCCCCTAATATATCTTAAATACGATTATACGTCCCTTGTAAACTCTTACTTGTTATTGAAAAAGAATGTCATAGATGTGACAAAATAATGGTTCGAAACGTAACATGGTCTACATGGGTGGTTTTTTAGTACGAGCCAAAAACATGCAACTTTTTGGTTACGTCCCATGCATTGGGGCTATATATATGTTGATCTCAAACAACATTTAAAGTTGTTATAAAACTAAAATAATACTCCTATATATAATCACAAAACTATATTTAATTTGGAAATGATAATCTAGTTTTAAAATGATCATGAAATAAAAGTATATATGTTTTCGATAGGTTCACTATATAGCTTTCGACATGCCCCTTATAAACTCGTGATTGTACGTTATTGAAAAAAAAAGCATGTTTTAGATACTTTTTGACATGTTCGATTAGATAACTCTAATGGGTACGGAAAATCACTCTTTGAAGGTTCTTGTGAGTTATATCTATCTCATGACTATCATATTAGAGAAAGTAAATCATCTAAACCGTAGTAGACAACGTAGAAACATATATTGGACGGATTAGATCGATTCGAACCTGAAACCTACTCTATTATATATGATTCTAATAAAGAACCATCATCGGTGAGACCACATAACTTTAATTGATATTTTTATGATGATAATGAAGAACCCAAAGAATATAACCAGAAATTAAAGAAAAACAGAGTTCAATAATAAGGTAGCTTAATTTTTGAAATACGTCAAGTGGTAAAAAGTGATATATAATTAACAAGAAAAAACTTAATAATATTAATTAGCTTTAGTTAAAGACTAGAAATGTTTAGCAAGTCATAGAATTTTAAGAGGAATAATATCTATAACTCGAAAATTGTTTAAGGGTGGGTTTTGTAATTTGCATTTCTTTTAATCCAATCTAAATGTGGTATTATTTTATTAGACTCGTGTGTAAAAAATAACATTAAATATGTTTTCATTTGTGCATGAATTATTGTAAAGTTTGGGTGCATATGAATAAGTTATTGATAGTTGTTAGTTGTTTCTGTTTAATAACAAACAACTTTATGTTTTATAATATTCTGTAGCTATTTGTTCACGTGATCAGAATGATGGTATAATTTTAATTAATATACTTAATCTTAATATAGTATATTAATTAATATACACGAAAATGGATGGTCTTGAGTTTTGTGATGCTTTGGGCAAATCAATCAGAATTCAGAAGATGCCTTAATAAATTTTTTATAAACAAACAAACATAGCCCGAGCGAATAGATCAAAAGATATCCCGAATAAATTTTTGTAGACAAACAAACATTGCTCCTCACGTATATTTTCGTGGCCCTTCACAATTTACAAGCCAATTGATGAAAGATCGATCATTTAATCTAGTGGTATTGATACAACCAATTTTGTGTGTTATAGTTGCATTAAAATATTTCTAATGGAAAGCTAATCTCTTGTCCATAGGAGGAAGATCCACTTTTATTTCTTCGGTATCTGGCTTTTTGGGAATTTATTTTCTTTTTATTTTCCAAATGTCTAAGAAGGTCAATCAGATATTGGAGTCCATCAGATCCTCATTTTTTTGGGGGGGCATCAAGACAAAAAAGAAAAATCGCATGGATAATGGCCTAATGGGGAAAAGTGCTAGCTACAAAAAAAAAAAAAAAAAGGACGGGGACATGGACATTGGTTTTGGTAGCCTAGATGCTATGAATTAGGAGCACTCCTGTATAAATGGAGATGGCATGCCCTTTCTAAACCACACAACTTATTGGTTAAAGTTATTGAGGCTATTCATGGAATCATGGTGACAGTTGTTTTGATAAGCTCGTTGCAAAAAATAAGGTTGTGGTCTAGAATGGTTAATATTGTGAAAGATATGCATGATAAGTCTTTTATTTCCCCTAACACGATCACTCGTAAAGTAGGGAATGGTATTCATATGAAGTTCTGGACTGACGTTTGGTGTGGTAGTGACACGCTTGCTAATAGATATCATCGGCTCCGTTAAAAAAAAAAATAGATATCATCGGCTCGATGCGTTAGACGTGAATAAAAGTTGTTCTGTTAGTGAGCGCAGGAATCACAACGGTTGGAATTGGAAATGGTGCAGGTCTTTGAGAAATAGCCGGGAGCAAGACCAGATGCAACAATTGCTTAGTAGCTTACGAAACGAGATGGCAAGTGAAGAAAACGATAAATGGACATGGAATCTCAATGGCAGGTCTGATTTCTCCATATCTCAGATTCAGAACTTTATAGACCATAACAGCCTCCCCATTGACAATATTGTCAAAACCAGGTGGAACTCTCTTGTCCCCAAAAAAGTTAATATTTTTATGTGGAGATTGCGACGAAATTGCATTCCTACTAGCATTAACATGTTTGCTCGGGGAATTGATGTTAACACATTTAGATGCTTGCAATGCAACGACGAGGTGGAAAGTATAAATCACATTTTCAACCGTTTCAAGGTTGTAGTTGATCTCAAAAAACTTTTGAGCAATTGGACTCGGCTAGGCATTCACAAAGCTACCCCCGAAGAAACTCTCACCTAGTGTGATAACCTCGGGCTTCCTGTTAGAAATCGACATAGAATTGAAGCCATTATGTTTATACCTTGGTGGTAACTTTGGAAAGCCAGGAACAACTTCCACAACAACATTCATGAGACTAGCACTGATATCTTCACCGCTATAGTTTCTACTACTTACTTGTGGATCCATAATCGAGATACGAAGGATTCTATGACTTGGGATACTTGGATCGAGATGCCATTTCAGCCTTCTTGTACTTGTTTTTCTTATTACTTTGTTTTTCTTGTTTTTACTTGGAACTTGTTTGGGACTCCATAAAAAACATCTCTAAGTGAAAACTGGTGGCTCGGCCTTCGATGATGAGGTTTTTTCTTGCGTCTCGGGTAACTATAATTGGAACAAGTTTTTTCAACATTTTTACAGTTTTAACAGCTAAAGTTCCGAGATTGATCTACTTGTGTAATTGTGTATTCTAGATGGTATTGTATTGACTCTTTGTATCTCTGATCTCTAATACATTGCTAGTGATCTCTTTATTAATAATACTTCTTCCGTTCGGAAAAAATATTTCTAAAACGTAAATGTATTATTTGATTGGTTTACAATGAATTTACTAAACTGTATGTCTATTTCATAATATACATTTATATGATGAGACAGAATGAGTATATATTAAAACTTTATGAGTTTCAAAACTATAAATAAAATGTAACTTGATAAAATATTGTCACATAAAATATTATTATAACCAAAACATCTATTTTTCATATTGAATAAAACATTTTAAATAACTTTCCATAACTAAAAGCATAGTTTATTATATTGGACCACATATTTATAAATGGGTCATAGATACATACACGGATACACCATACAATCAAGGTTTTTTTTTTAACGGCTAGTCGGAAATCGACATTAGGGATCACCTCACCAATATAAGGGTGAAGCCCTGTAATTTCACTCTTTCCTATGGGATTTAAGAGCTAGAAGCAGGCATTTCAGGAAGGAAAAAAAAAAACCCAAGACCTGTAAGTAAAACCAAGAATGCATCAACTAGTTAATCTAGAATCATTTGCCATACAATCAAGGGTTTAATATCCAGTTTAAGTGATTCAAAAAGGTATTAAAGAAAAAGGCTTAAAGGTTTTGAGTTCAAATATGATTGTGTCTATCTATTCGTGCCTATTATATAGCCAACTAATCAGTGTCTATCTTTAATTAATTTTCGATTACATTACACTAGCATAAACTATGATAAAACAGTTCCAAACTCAACACGGAGTTGCCATCGTAATTTACAAACATTTTTTTCCTTTTTTAATAGGAGTTTACAATGTATTCTCAAGTTTTTTTTTTTATAAAAAAACATTTTTGTGTTTTTTTTAAGTAATAAAGGAAAGAGAAATTAAAAAACTATTTATCCTAAACTTTTCCATTCAGATGGATTAAAAAAGGAAAAAGTTTTGTTTTTTATATAATTATTAATCTACCTTCTTAACTTAATAAATAATAAAGATATAATTGTAAAACTATAGGGTTTTTAAATATTTTTTTCCTTGCGACCCAAGAATAACTACCCACTTTTTTTTTCTTTTGTCTTTTACTTTTAGCCCGTAAATACTATTTTATTATATTTTCTTTTATTTTTCTTTCATCTATTTTCTTCCCATTTAAATTCGAAAATACAATATAAAGGCTACGGTACGGTTAACTTGTAGAGTACATGGCTATTAAAAGTTATTTTTTAGGAGTCAGGTTAAGTTTTACATACAAATTGTATTGCGTGTTAATCATAGCTCTATGGTCTATGATTAACAAAATTCTTAAAAAATAATAAAAATTACTAGATTTCATATCAACATGCATAAATTTAAAACTTGAAAATAAACAAAACCAAACTATTAAGAGATGATGGTATGAAATCATTCACTTATCGCGTTTATAAATGATTATGCCACTTTTATACTATAAAAAAATGGTTCGATTAACTTACTCCACAAAACCATAAGCCGATGCACGACACATATATTATGTTTATTTTAGTAGAAAAATTCATATAATAATGTTACACACATGTTATATGCTGGAACGTATGAGATAAAATTAATAGTTAGAAAATGTAGTATATTGGCATATGTTTAAATGATAATGTAAAATACGAAAGATTCTATGAAGCAATGTGACAAATGTGTAACATACCTATCGAGTTTGCTTAAAGTTGATTGAGAAAGTTGGCCTGTAGCTACCACCAATAAAACTCTTAATAATAATATAAATATATAATGGCCATTATCGTTTTTCACATATGCAATGAAAAATGTGTTGGAAAAAGTGTATGAAATTGAATACAGATTTTATAAATAACGGAAAGTAAAAAAAATTACAAACAGTTTTTGGCCAGTAAATCCGTTTTATTGGAGTAAAAACCACAAATCAACTTGATATGGCTTGAAGCCTATCGGACAAGTTTGATCCCGTTTCCACACTTTGGTTCGTTATAAAACCCTGACCAAAGTCTACAAAACCGACTAATATATATTCACAATAATAATACATTACTTTATCGTATATTTATTAGCATACAAAGTTAGTATAAATAACACTTTTACACTAAAATTTCCAACAAAATGTCATTATGCAATAGTTATTTTTGTGACAAAACTAAAATACATTATTAAGTCATGGATTTTTCATTAAAAATTATAAAACTGCGAGCAAAGTAATATTTTTATATTATACTGTTGAATTAGATTCCTTTTCAAATTAAAAACTAATATTTTATATAATCAATTTAAAAAAAAATTCATGCTTTTCTTTCAATCCTACTATTAGACTATTGGGAGTGAGGGCTCCTGATGGAAGCCCTGGAGGGGGCGTCTCCTGCCATGTGGCGCCCAGTCAGCAGAGGGGGCCGTCTTTTAATTTTGGCTGAAGTGGGGGCTCCTGATAGAAGCCCAGCCCCATTTTTTTTTTTTTTAAATTTTTTATTAGTGTACTATTTTGTTTTAAATAAAGATAAAAGTGACATGTGAGGGACCTCGTTTGACCAAAGAAAGAGAAAGAAATAGAGGAAGCATGGCATTATCTGACAATTAACAGAAGAAAGAGAAAGAAAAAGCAAATTGAGTGAGCGTTCAATCTGCGACGAAGACTACATGGGAACAAGTCAAAACGCCACATGGGGCGGTGTACGTGGCGTCCTTGTGGCGTTCCATATGTAACCGACGCGCAGTAACGCTTCGTTCCAGATAGTCTTAGACTATCTTCAATGGTAAAAGCGTCCTTAGCCTCCATGTCATCTGCCACATCATATCCTTACAAATCCTTAAAATCTTACAAATACTTAAAATCCCTTAATTTTACCTCTATCAATCATACAAACATCCTTACATTTCATATACAAACAAAACAAAAATATTATGTGTGCTAAGGATATCCTTAGTACCATATCCTTGGCCAAGGATAAATACTCATAAATCCTTAGCTAAGGACATACTTCAATGGTAAGGATATCTAAGAATATCCTTAAAATCTCCCGTCAGAGATGGTCTTATTACTAATCCCGTCGATAAACCAAACGCCTCCTTACTTTTATTGCTTGATGTTTGTATCATTTTGATATAATTTTTTATAAACAACAATAAGTCTTAGATTAACTTTTAGCATATAAACGAATATCAAATCAGTCTTATAAGAAAATAACATATCATCTTTTTAAAAATTTAGAAGTTGACATGATATGTCAGTAAAGTTAAACGTAAGGAATGTTACATTTATATATTAAAAAAAAAAAGAAACAATGAAGGTTATATACACTAATACACCCTTTAAAAAAAAATGTTTTACTAAAATACTATATGTATATTTGATCCACACTTTTTTAAATTTGTCATTAAATTCGGATTTAGTGACAATTTTGTGTTAATTCTTTTGTTATTTTTAATTTTTACTGAAACTCTAAATTATGTCAACTCGTCTCACATTGTAAAAAGAATAGTCGTTTGAGGCCTATATAATTTCAAAGTAGTGGGCTACCAATATCTTCCACGATGGTTTTAGGTTCTGATCCAAAGGTATTGGGTCAGCACATTACTTTCCGCTTTGGCGGGTTACAAATGGTATCAGAGCCATAGTCTCCATGTGTGATGGGCATTGGAGTTCATGCATCTACTATGGTATATGCCGTATGCATCCCGGTTTTGTAGAATGTGATGGGCATGAAGTTCAACCATTAGACACAAACTATTTGGAAATAGTAATATGAGCTTGATGGAAGGAAAACTGCACCAGTTTCACATGGCCCTTCTTCACCAACCACCGTATTGCAGGTAACTTTTGATAACTATATATGCACAATTAATCTTTGAATAGTTTATGCACTACCCTCTTAGGATGCCTAAAACTACTCGAAAATGAAACTCCTGTGATGATTAGGGTTATTATCAGAAGTAGGATAGTTCGGTGGAATACTCTTATCGCATTGATCCTTGAACTACTTCTGTACGAGTGCGAAACCTGGTTTCTGTCTCTGATGTATTAAGGATTTTACATTAACGCTGTTTATCCAATCAGGCCAAAACCTTTAGTTTGTTCAAAGTTTCAGTGTGATGATACCAAAATGTTGGATCCTGAAGATAGTTTCTTTTTGAGAATATACATGGCCAGACTTTGTATAAGAATCAGAATTACCGACATGATGGACGGTAGGGGAATATGGGTTTATAGATTTTGTTGGTAAAGGGAGGCTTTGGAAAGCTATATCTTGTTAGTATGATGGGCATAATTCAAGTGGCTTAAAGGAGTAATCAAAATCACAGTTATTTCCTTTCTTGTAGAGGGAGTTTGCAATTATATAAAGAGTGACCGTATTTTTGGGTAAAAGGGGTTACCCTGGTAAGATTTAGAGAGACCGTATTTTAACTCCCATGTTTTCTGTCATTAGGATACATTGTTGAGTTTGCTGGTAAACTTGGTGGTTGCTCATTTCCCCTTTTAGAGACGATGTCCAATACCCTGTTAGAAAACGGATGAATTGGATGGGTTGGGTAACGGGTTGGAAGACTTCATTTACGGCACTGTTAAAACGGGCCTAGTCAAGGTTTTTTTGTGTTTCATATATAAAGAATTTCAAAGAATGTGCACATTGCATTAGAAAGACTTTTGAGTAAGTTTCGCCCACTTGACCCTTATTCCCATGACCCATTCATAAATAGAACTAGTAATTGCCATCCTTCATTCGGCCACCTTTAGTTGGGCTGCCTTATTTGATGAATAGTCTAAGAACCTGCCTATATTGAATCTCGAACATACTAGCTATATATTGGACATCAATTCACATAGCCTAGGCCAGTTTTGGTTACTCTTATTTGTCTCCCGCAGTTCAATAGGTTAGTTTGGCTAATATAACAAATTAGATTAGTCGAACCAAAGAGGTCAACCCCGTTCGATCCTACTTATCTTTTATACTCGATTGCACCAAAGCCATGCCTAATCCGCCCAAACCCGTCTTGACCTGTATGACTAAAACCTTGAGCACTATCAGCAACCCTATTCGATCCTACTTATCTTTTATACTCAAATGCACCAAAGCCTTGCCTAATCCGCCCAAACTTGTCTTGACCTGTATGACTAAAACCTTGAGCACTATCAGCAACCTCTAATAAAAAACTAAACAAGGATAAACGGAGGGAGATGCGCTATCGGAGAAAGCCCACATCTGGCTCTTTGGCTATCATATCATATACGTGGTTTAACCAATATCTACGCGACGGTCGGATTTTTAGATTTTTTTTTTTTTGTCATCCCAAGATGTTTACTCAATGAAATTTGAACTCAGGGAGTTTTTGATTTTTGAATTTCTTACCACTAGGCCACTTTAGAGAGAATTAATCTGCGACCTCTAAAATTGAGTTTATTGACCACAATTTCTTTCAACTTTTTTTTTTTCCCTCTAAAACAGATTTTATTTTCACAACAAAATTACATACACATGTACAAATGCAATGCAACTACATACTGAAGCTCATTTTTATTTAGATATTCTATTTGGGCTAATAGCCTTTTTGCTTACAGTCAAAGTCATAACTCTGCAAAATTGTTAGTGGGCAGATTTTAAGAATGGCTGATCTGAATGTCAACTACTTTCCGATTTATTATATCCTATATATATTGGGTGTATACCGTTATTCTCTCTTTTCACCACATAAATCTGTTTCTAATTTTTTTATTTTTTTATTTTATGATGCTTTGCAGGATATAGCCAACGTAATAAAAGGAATGATAGCCAAAAATCCAAACTCAATGAACTTCAATGTCATTGCCATATATCTCCAAGAAACAAGCGTAACGACATACATCTTTTCCATCATTTTTGCTTCATTTTAATCATTGAAATTCTCATAATGTATCATATCAAACTCTTAGAGTTATCAAAAGGGATCTGTTTGTTCAGATACCTACTTTGATGTATGCGGGCTAATCAGTATTTCCGTGCCATTTTCTAACTTCTCATATATACCGTTGGGACATCTTACTATACTGGGTCATGAGTTATTATGTTCACTTTTCTAAAAACCGAAATGGAAACGTTTTTTACCACTTGATCACTAAGATAAACATGGTCAAAATACATTTGACTAAAACAGAATAAAAACAAACTACGTAGTAGCTAGCCATTTTTAGATCATGCCAACAACAAAAAAAGACATATAATTAAACCATGCATACAAACACAGCACAACTAGAACTAGTAGTTGTGACTACCACCTTCCTTAACAGCCGAATTAATTCCGATATCCATGGCCTTGTGCTTGACATCCACTGCTGCTCCGGCGATCCGTTGGCGGACCCAGTCCAACCGGTCAGCGCCAATAGGATGTTTCCCACTTACATATCGATACAACCAGTAGAATACATACATTGAAGTGGCACCCAACCATCCGGACACCATAAACCCGGAAACTATCATAAAAACGGTCAAGACAGCCGGGACCAAAACCGGGCTAAATATAACTAATAGTGGAGTTAGCATAACAAGTCCCATAACTGTAGCAGCCATGGTAAGTCCCGAGAGAACGATTAGTGAGCCACCAAGGGTGACAGCAGTGGTTGCTTTAGCCACATGGTGTGAGAGTGGTTGTTGATTGTGGTGGTGATCAGAGTGGTGTTGGTATTGTTGAATGTTAGCCATTGAAAAATTGATGATGTTTATATGTTTGAGATTCTTGTGGGTTGTTTTTTTACTATATATGTGAAGGATGAAGTGTGATGTGTATATAAAGGAAAGTATATATCTAATATATATAGTATAGAATATAGTAAGTATGAAATTAAAGAAGGCCGGGGTTGCATGGCGGTGCAACGTGATAAGAGGAAGTATTAATGTCGATGAGTCATGTAGAAAGCGTGGTTATCATGAAACTAAAATGGCCTATTTACTTGACACGTACGTAGCATAACTAATTTTAAACATCGAATACTGGAATTAAAGCTTGAATAAAATATACAGTAACTAATAAAATCTCATGGATATGACCGGCCAGTCTGTTCTGGAAAAGTGTACGTACGTATTCCTTCCAATACCAAAAAACCTTTTATTGATTTCCATCTGTATAACAACAACAAACAATGTGATACATCCCACCTCTCTTTGTACTTCGCTTCTTTTCTTAGATATTGAATGATATTGTTGTTGTTTGTTGTTATTTTGGGACGACTTCGGTGACGATGCAATGTCGTCGTCAAAAGTAAATTTGATTTTCAACGACAAAAAACAGATATTTTTTTGTCATTTAGCGACGACAAAAGTGTCGTCGCCAAATACCAGAATTCTTGTAGTGTAAAAGATAAGATGGACTTAATTATTATACTTAATAATTGATTATATATCAATCAATACAATATAATATAATGTTGTCATTTAATTTAGACTTACTTATTAAGGTCGTTTGTAAATTGTAAGTGATCCCAACATCTTGTGAGTAGACTACTGGATAAGTTAATTTGATTAGTGATCCTCACCAGATGACTTTGTATTGAGATGAGATTTAAGTGCTATTAGATCGTGACAACTTGTGTAAATATTAGCTAGCTAGGTGGTTAGAGGACCGATATACCCCGTACGCAGTGAGGGGCCGGCACGCATGGAACACGGCTCTCACAAAAGGCACCATGGTTTTTGCCACAGCTCAGTAACGTGGCGGGCGTCTTTCCTCTCTCTAGATATGTTACCTTAATTTACCTTTCTTTTATTTATTTTTTCTTTACTTTTCTTCTTCTTCAACCAAGGAAAAGTAGGGTATAGGTGTATGGTTGAACAATTTTGACTAAAGTGTGTACCTAAAAATGTGTTTAAGGCGAGATACAATAACGACTCCAAATCCTTACTTCTTAGACTGTCACATCAGCGGCACATCATTTTCCACTTTCATGAGGATTTTTAGTCCTCTGCTCTACCAACTGAGCTATCCTAACTATTCCGATTTACCTAAAATTTCACCCTAACACTAATACCATCATCCTTACCAAATCCTCAACTTTCCAATGTCACATCATCGCCATATCATTTTAATTTATTTAAAACACAAAATTAATTAAAAATATATTACATTAAATAAATAAATAATTACATTAAATATGGGGATGACAAGCGCTTGAAAACGGTAGTGAGTGGATTCTAAAGAATCAACTCGGATGTATGATTCACGTAAACACACAATAATCCATTCAAATGTGAAAGAATAGAGACGTCATTGAATTGATTATCATAGGATTGATGATCGAAATGAATAGTCACCATGGTGGCTGGCCCATAATCATGGGATTGAAAGTTGATTTGATGAATAGAGAAAGTTAGGTCGTCAATAAAAAGGGCTTTCTGATTAGATGAAATTAATGAGCGAGAACAATGTTCCCTTACAAAGTCATGTCCTGAAAGTAAGGCATATCATGCCTTACAAACACTCTTAGAACGACCTACAACCATTGGTGGCACCCTTGTTAATATCTCAAACACGATTAGTTCAAAAGAATTCAACTATTGTGATTGGTGTGTTTGTTGTGTTTATGGTTGTGTTTGTTTTTGTGTTTGGTGTGTGTATGTAAATTGTGTATGTATGTGTATATATATAGAGAGTTAATAATTATTGTTGGAAAAAAGAAAACAAAAGATATAGCAGTTTGCTTTCAAATTCAAACAACCGGACCCACTTGAGCTCACTTACTCCGTCTCCATGGAGAAAGCTCCCCACAACGGCTAGGTGTCACTAGCTTCCTCCACGACAGCCAAGATACGACGGCCAAGACACGACAGTGCCAATAAGAAAGTGAGGACGGCCACGATTTGGTGCCCATGAAACCTTATTGTATCCAGCCTAAGCAGAACAATAAACATGACAACATCAAAGAAGATGACGAAGAAGTAGAAATTTGCAAGTCATAATGGATTAGGTGGCATCGTTTAAGGTTCAGAAATTAATAACTACAATTCAGTCCAGTGGGCTGGAGCCCATCTGACTCTCAGACCCACATAAGCCCAAAACAAGATTATAAGTATATAACTAACGAGGTAAAATAAAATATTGTGTAAAATGATCAAAAGAGCGGCTTACGTTAACTCAAGCAGGTACCAGGAAGGACGCCTTAGGCAGTAGAATCGAGCATTGCCGATGATTATTGGTGTAAACCAAGCAATGATTAAAATGGCATGATCTTAACGAAGTAAACTATGATGAACAATATGATGATGGATAATAAACAAGACTATTGTTGCAACTTGAATAACTTAATCAAACTGGGCCAACTAGATCAACCTAACACTTATATAACTTAATCAAACTGGGCCGACTGGATCAACCTAGTCAACTGAATCAAACTGAGCCAACTAGATCAACCTAACACTTATATAACTTAATCAAACTGGGCCGACTGGATCAACCTAGTCAACTAAATCAATTGAATCGACTGAGTTAACTAGTTCGATTGAATCAACTGAATCTACTCGATCAACTGAATCAACTAATTCGACTGATTATACTTAATCAACAACATTAACTAAATTACAAATTCAACAACATAAACTAATTCAAAGATAATCAACTAAAAAGATAATCACAAGACAATATATATGTAACTGAAATAAACTAAATAAACTGAAGTAAATGCATATCCGTATACTAACCATACGACGCATTACGGTACCAAACTAAAGCATCACCCATTTATACAGTCTGGTATAATAGTTATACAGTATAGTAAATTAATCAAAACCTATGATATGTTTAAAGTTAAACTAGCGTGGTACCCGCGCAATGCTGCGGCGGTGGTGATGGCGGCGACAGGTGGCGGTGGCGGCGGTGGCGGGTTGTGTAGGTAATTGATGTAAAGGGGGTAGTGTATGTATTTTAAGAAATAAGGGATAAATGATGTAAATATGTGAGAGGGTATATTGGTCATTGCGCATAGTGTAACTTTCAACATGGGATGTATATAATTTTTATATAGTAGTATAGAAGTATAGATATAGAAGTATAGATAAGGAAACTTTCATATTAAACTTCTGGTCCCTCAAGATTATACTAACTTGCTCTCTGGGCTAGCTTATATAATTATGTGCAACCCTGTAAATTGTATAAATTGATAATTATTTAATATCACTTTAACTATTAATTAATTAAAACAACATCAGACAATTATCTGAAATTTCGGATGTTACATCTATCATCATCATAATAAAATAATACAATGCGTGAGCCCAATATAAATTCATGTTAATTAATGTAACTCCTTAAATTGAAAGGTTATTATCTTCCTAATCAGTTATATGATATCTCCATTCTTTGTCGCCCTAACAGGTTTTCTGTCTAGTATTTTTAAGGAACTAGAAATGATACTTTCGTTAGGTGATGACTTTGGGACGATTACCCTAATTAAAGATTAATGTTTAATCTTATCCATCATGGAGGATTGGAGGTTAGTAATTACAATTTTGCAGTGTGGGCTTTCTAATTAAATGGCCACAAACTTTGATCATGCCAAAATAGCCCAAAGCCCAGGTTTAAACTTTAAATCAGTTCAATAGGACAGACTTAAGAAATAATACAGCAGTATACTAGTATGGAAAACTTTTCAATTGATCTATATAAATGCGCTTCTCCCAGCTGAAATTATCAAATTTCAATCCAAAATAATCAACATGGGTTTTAAGCCCAGGACCTAAAATTATGAGGGGCCCAAAAATTTAAAATGCATTTAGAGTTTTAGACTAAATTTTGTTTATATTATAATATGAGAGAGAATAGTTAGGAGAGAATGATATTCTATTAATGAATGAATTAGGGTTACAACATAGCCTTATATTTATAGGCTTGATTAGAATATTCTAGAATAAAGATATACATAATAT
>JAOXNX010000001.1:25268835-25279005 GCA_028566075.1 Solidago caesia | reverse complement strand
TCAGATGGTTTGGTATTTGTTTCAAAGTTCTGCTATTGAAACATTTGACTTGTAAACGATCACCCCCTTTGGCAAGTGTGTTTTATGATGTAAACAATAGTCCCTTTTTGCCTATATGCTTTATGATGCAAGCATCGACCTCTTTTTTGCAAGCATGCTTTATGATGTAAGGATCGACCCTTTCCTTCAAAAAATGATCGTTACACCATATTAATCAGAATGATGATTTATTTAAACTGATGGTATGGTATTTTAGTCAAAGTTCTATCATTGAAAAATTATCCACTTTTTCTGGCAATATGCTTTCTAATTTAAGCAGTCCTCCTTTATTACCAGTATGCTTTCTGATGTAAGTAGTCGACACTTCCTGCTAGTATGCTTTTAAGAATTATATTTGATAGTCTTTACACCATGTAATCACATTGATGATTTACCATATCTTTTTTGACTATGTATGTTATCTATGTCAAAATTCTTCTAATAAAAAACAGAGATGCAAATAATCGGCCCTTTCTACCTTTCTAATATTAACAACCGACCTTTTTCACCAGTATGCTTACTTTTTGGCTTTTTCACCAGTATGCTTTCTGATGCAATTAGTCAATTTTTTATCAGTAGGGTTTGAAGAATTCTCTGTGATGGTCACCGTCAGCTGGTAATTAGATTGATAATTTATGATATTATGCTCAATTGAAATTATGCTCAACTGATAGTATGGTTGTGTCAAAGTTCTATTTTTAGAAAATCTTACATGTAACATTTGGTCCTTTATGCTAGCATGCAAGCCCTTTATTGTTAGATAAGGTGATATGGATATTTTCTGGTGTTTCATATTCATCAATTGTTATTATGATTTTGTAGGCATGACCAGTTTCCATGTTGTGTAATTTGAAAAGGTGCCAATGATGTAGGATATATTTCATGAAACTACAAAGATAATATGTCTTTCGGGAAAATTGAGTTGCCGCAGCTGAGACTTCATATTAATTGCTTAGCTTCCCAGATAATATCTCTATTTTCACAGGAAATTTTGTAAGAAAGTTGGTTTGCAAAGTTCTGTGGTTTGGCCACACGATGCAATATATGATTTTCTTATGTGATCCTTTGTGAAGTACTCGAAGACAGGTTACATAGAAAATTTACTTGATCGAAGAAGTAGTCTTATATGTGTACGTTATTATGAATATCCCCAAAGCCCTAATCATATGGTCTGGCTGGATGAGCATCAAGTAATGCACCATTATATCTTTAAAAGCCCTCTTTCTATAGTGAAGCTGCTTCTGGTCCATGACCCATAATGCCCATTTAGACATAATTTCTTGCCTAGTCTAACCCAACTTGCTCAATTTGCCACCTCTAATTGTAGCTACAGATAAGTTAATTAGCATACAGAACCATCATAAATTGACTGATCTGGTCTGGTTTAAAAAAGACGATTTACATGCAACAATGGTTTCTTTGAATAGTGAACTGAAATGACTACTATTTTTGCTTGCATGTTAGTAATCTATAAAAAATGGAATTTGTAAGAAATTAATGCCAACAAATAAGCTTATGGGCTACTTCCTCTTGCACCAATTGGTTTTAGGGTATAACCCCTTGTGGGATTATGTGTAGGTCACTAGGTTGTTGTGGTGGGCTAAGTACTAGTCCTATCTTAGCATTAACTGGAAAGCACTATTTGTTTTAATTTTTTTTTGGAACGGCAAAGAACTGGAAAGCAGTATTGTTGGATAGCATGTATTATCAAATAAAACAAAACATTGCAGTTTGCCCTTTATGTGAAAGTTTAGGTGTACAAGTCTAAATTTTGTACGAAATTTTGTGCTCAGAATCGCAACTTGTATACCCTTTGCCTGTTCTCATTCTCTTACCTCTTGGTAAGAGATATTTAGGTGTATAAATTACTTTTAAACAAAGACCTGCTCCTAAGGTAGTTTCCCTCTTACAAACTTAAATTTTGTAAGTTTGATGTAAAATTGCAACCTTTTTTTGGGTTAAGGGCCATTACTTGTTCGTTACTCGGTTACTCCAGTTGTGCTGTTTATGCTTTATTTATTTCCTCGTTCTTGATTGGCATATTGGAAAATTGATAAATATATATATGTATTACATATTAGTTTATGATTTGATCATTAAGAGTTCATCATATTACTCTGTGATTACTGTTGTATTTGTTTTTCCAGTAAAAATCTTTGCCAAATCTTGTCATTAATCCATTATACTAATGATAGATTGATTAAATGCATCAATAGTTTGTTTTGATATTGTAATATAGTAATTATATATGTGAACATGAAATACTGAAAGTTGTTATCTGCTGCTAGTTAGGTTTGTTGGCTATCGTTCTAGAGTGCTTACTTGTTTGTACTTCCTAGAAAACCCAGTTTGTTTATAGTTAGAGGTGGCAATTTGCTGCCAACTTACTGATATGCTAAGCTAGAGGATTAACTAAAAATGAACGTGGTCCAGTGGGTTGAAAGTTATCTGAATTTTATTCAAATATTAGTAAATCCTACTAAAATTGTTGGATTGTATTATTTATAGTGTTGAAATCATATTTATCAGATTATTTATTTGTAGAAAGCTCCAAGTTTGATAAAACTTGTATTTGTGGGTTGGCCTAACCTGTTTAACCCGCACTTCAAGATTACTTGTGTTGTCTCATCACCCAACCCGCTCGCCTCGCCTCGCCCAGTTTGCCACCTTTTGTCATTGTTAACGAAGTTAGATTAGTTCTCATTTGTTCTTGCTTATTTGGTAATCTTTTCTTTTTCCTGTTCATACTCAGCTGTATGGATCTTCCCAATGACATATTTGGTGCATCAATAAACTTGGAAGATATCCACTTGAAAGAAGGGTTTCAAGAAGGTTATGATACCGGTTTTGCTTCTGGAAAAGACGATGGACGTGAAGTTGGATTGAAAACAGGATTCATAACTGGCGAGGAATTGGGGTTCTACAGAGGCTGCATTGACGTTTGGAAGTCTGTGATCCGAGTTGAACCAACATGTTTCTCAACAAGAGTGCGAAAGAACATCAAAGAGATGGATGAGTTGGTGTCCAAGTATCCTATTCTGGAGCCAGAAAATGAGTCTGTAACGGATATGATGGGGTCATTAAGGTTGAAGTTTCGGGCTATTTGTGCAACATTGAATGTGAAGTTGGAGTACAATGGGTATCCAAAAGCCTCAAACCCGAATGAGATTCAGTTTTGAGGTGTACCAGCATCAGATCAACCAATCATTAAGTGGGTATTTGGGATTGCGCTTTGTGTAGATAACTGAATTATGGCATTTGCAAGATGCAAATAATCTACAAAATAGTGTTCGGGGAACCATATGACAAAACGATTTTCTGTTGGTTTTTTAAATGCAATTCTGAAGAGGCGGGCTGAGATTAGCTTTTTGCATCACCTTGCACACGCAATTCCAAACATCCTTTTAGGAATTTTTTTCATGAAACTTTTTCCTGTAGGTATGTAATTAATAGTTGGACATGTGTGTATTTATATATATATATATACTTTTGCTACCCAATTTACTGCAATAATCAGAATCAGAAAATTAACTCTGGTTAAAAGGGTTGTAAGAGATTTGTTTGAATGTGTATTTGTTACTGAAACTGACGTGTTTTATTACACCCTTTAACAAAATAGTTGTTTAGCTTGTTTGGATAACATAAATATGTCTGAGATCATGGATACATTACAATGAAAACTCAATATGCAAGTATCTGATCAACGAAGTAGACTATGATCGAAAGGTGATAAAACAGGAACTTTATAACATGAAAATTTAGTTTCATAATCATCAAAATTTTAAATTTTTAACATGATTTCATACAAAAGAATCCAAAACGTATTTACTCTTTCTCAGTCATAAACATAGTTTCTCCACAATCAATCATTGTTTCGAAAAACCGAATTCTGACGAGATTAAAACACATAACAAAATGATCACTGATTACATCCGTCAAGGTGATTTTGATTCAGCTTACAATGTCAAAAACATTTCAATTAAAACCATTGTTACATGGAATTCAATGCTAGCTGGGTACACAAAAGTATCAAGACACGTTGAAGATGCACACCAACTGTTTGATAATATACCTGACCCAGATATCGTTTCATATAACACAATGCCGAACTGTTATATGCATAATTCTGGGATTATGGCGGCCCAGGCTTTCTTTGATCAAATGCTTGTTAAAGATACTGCGTCTTGGAATACAATGGTGTTGGGTTTTTGTCAACTTGGGATGGTGGACAAGGCTTATGAGTTGTTTAAAGAAATGCCCGAGAAAAATTGTGTTTCGTGGAATGTGATGATTTCGGGTTATGCCGGTGTTGGGGATTTGGTATCTGCGGAAAAGTTGTTTAAGGATGCGCTGTCTAAAAGTGTGTAAGAAGGTTGATTTGGCGGAAAAAGTGTTTGCTGATATACCTGAGAGGAATCTTGTGAGTTGGAATACGATGGTGTCGGGTTATGTAGAAAATGGACGTGTAGACGATGGTTTGAAACTTTTTAAGATGATGGTTGAAACTGGGGTTAAGCCTAATCCGTCGACTATAAGTAGTGTGCTGCTTGGTTGTAGTAATTTGTCTTGGTTAAGATTGGGTAAGCAAGTTCATCAGTATTTGAAAAAGTCTCCGCTTTCCTTGTATACCATGGTGATTGGTGAATACGTCTTTGGTTAGTAGGTACACAAAATGTGGTGACTTGGAAGCTGGGTGGAAGTTGTTTCTTGAAATGGTAAATAAAGATGTTGTCACTTGGAATGCAATGATTTCAGGATATGCTCAGCACGGGGAAGGCGAAAAAGCCCTTAAATTGTTTGATACTATGAAAAGGAAGGGAATCAAACCCGATTGGATCACATTCATAGGAGTTCTATCGGCTTGCAACCATGCTGGACTTGTCGATCTGGGAATTCAATACTTTGACTCAATGCAAAAAGACCACATGGTCCAACCTAAACCAGATCACTTTGCTTGTATGGTCGATCTTTTAGGTCGAGCAGGTAAACTTCATGAAGCATTAGAGTTGATAAAGAGTATGCCTTTTAAGTCCCATCCGTCTATATTTGGAACCCTTTTAGGTGCTTGTAGGGTCCACAAGCACTTTGAGCTAGCTGAATATGCTTCTCGAAACTTGCTTGATTGTGACCCTTCAAGTTCAGCCGGTTATGTTCAACTTGCTAACATTTATGCAGCCATGAGGAAATGGGACAGTGTTTCCAAAGTGAGAAGAATAATGAGAGATAATAAAGTGATTAAATTTCCAGGGTATAGTTGGATTGAAATAAAGAATTCTGTACACGAATCTAGATCATCTGATAGAGTTCATCCCGAATTGCAACCAATTCACAAAAAGTTGAACGAATTGGAGAAGAAGTTGAAACTAGCAGGGTATGTCCCTGTTCTTGAATTTGCATTACTTGATGTGGGAGATCAACAAAAGGAAAAGCTTCTGTTATGGCATATAGTGAGAAATTGGCGATTGCTTAAGGTTTAATTAAATTGGCAACAAGGGTTCCATTCCAATTCAGGTCTTTAAGAACTTAAGGATTTAAAACACCCACGCATATGGTTCGACCGTTATATATAGGTTAATGTTCATCGGAGCGAAGATAGGTCATAAGCTGCTGTTTTTTTGCCCAAAGTGTGATCAACTGTCTTCTCTTCCACTTGTGTGTTCTCGAATACCGTTACTCCAAGTAATATGGATGGGTCAGTTTGACTGCATACTGACCAATTAACCAACTCGTGTGATGTTGTTTCAAGAATAGTGTCACTCTTTGCATGAGCTTTAATTAGTCATTTAGTGATTGTACCTTTTTAGCAATTGGAAAAGTCGCATTGTTAGGTGTTGTTTGGATATGAGTATCAAATTACTGTGACTTCAAGCAGTAATATGAGTTTTGTGTTTAAATACATCGATATATGATTAATATATATATGTCAAGTAATGAGAAGGTTGTTGGAAGTATTAAACATTTTTTTTGGAATCCAAGACTAACAAATCTTTGATGATCATATCCGAGCTGAGTGTGCTCGTACACGTGGTAAAGAAGATTGTTACATGTCTCCTTTGGGGTGACCATGGTTGGGTGAAAAAATATAACTGGCCACTGTAATTTGTAATATATCATTGGTTGAAAAATTACCTATATATATAGTTATATATACATGTTATTAGTATTAAATAAAATACTTTGTTTTCGTTATGCCTTCTTGTCATTCGATTCTCTACTTTAATCTTATATGAACATAAAACACCACAATTGACATCATTTAATTTATCTATTGGTGAAGTTTGTTTCTTTTTTCGTTTCTTTTTTTCAAAATAAGAATACACATGACATGGGCAGAGCCAGGAAATCATTATCAAGTGGGTAAATTTATAAAAATACCTTAAAATGCATTATTTTATAGGTTTTAGCCAAAAAAAACCTAGAAAAATACCCATAATTTTTTTTTAACACGTGATTGGAAAAAATTGAGGATTCAGTCTGACCCTAATGTTGCTCCCTGATGCCACTCTTGAAAGCTTAAAGATTAATTTTTACAAATAAGTTGTACATCACATCACAAACTATTTCGGTTGAAATAAGGAAGATAACAATTTTGATTGTTGTTTTAACTCACTCGTTAAACCTTAGTTTGCAACAGGGGTTCGCACTCAAAGTTGGTATGTTCCAACATTGGTCCAAGCCTGATCAATTTGGGAACAAGCACATTGTCCCTAATTGCACAAACCGCCGGGTTCTCCAACTGCAGCACGGCTCCAACTACATTAGCCCGTATGGTCATTGGAAAGATTCGCGGCCATCTCTCGTTTTGGTATGACCTAAGGGCATCCTCAATGGCCACTGGTCCAGCGTTGAGTGCAGGCACAAGCTTTTGCACTAAAACCACCGCATCTTCTAGAGCACAACAAGCCCCTTGACCAAGATTAGGAGTCATTGGATGCCATGCATCACCCACCACTACGGCTCCACCAGATGAAGCTGGTGGGGTCAGACCTGGCCACAGCCATCGATCAACTAGTGGGGTCCGGATGATTGTGTCTTCTGGGGTGACATCAACTAAGTTTTGAAATTCGGAGGGCCATTTCTTGATTAGTTCCTTTGTTTGTTTCTTTAACACTGATGGATCAGTAATCTTTGGACCTGCCACCTTACATGCACATAATTATTACAAGAACTAGAGGGGCGCAATTCCGACCATATATATTTGACTGGGGCAATTCAGAACATGCTTTATATAAGGGTTCAAATGGCTAGGATACCTTTCCTTAACTAAACAGGAAATCGTTCGAATGTCACTCTAACTGTATTTTTTTATGTATACAAACTAGTGAAACTACTATGCAAAATATTAGATTGTTAATGTAATTCAAAAAAATTTAACAATGATATTTAACTCAAAATATTCTTAAATAAATATTTAATCAAGATGTGTTTGCTTTAACCCAACCCTGACCACTTTAAACTGTACCTATTTTGACCCAAACTTGTTTTAACCCATTACCCAACCCACCCATTTTACAATGTCTAAGAAAAACTAATTTTATTATAATGGTCACTTATACATCACAAACAGACTTGAATGTCCTCTTTATAAGGTTTACATACCTGGTGCAGGGCTATTGAAGCAAACGAACCAATAAACTTTTGTTGGTGAAATAGGAACATAACCAGCACGTATTCCTTGTCCATAAACATAATTGACCCGTGGTCCATAAGGTTGTCCATCAGGGTAATCTCCAAGCCCACGAAAAGCACAATATCCCACATATTTAGGCTCAGAAAATCCCATCCATTGAGCCACCGAAGAACGAATTCCATCACATCCAATTACCACCTGTTGAATGTTGATATAATGTTAATCAAAAAGCCGATTCTATGATTCACCTACACATTTTTTAAACAATAAATCTTTCTTTCAACCAAGTCCTTAAAACAAAAATATACCTTGGATGATATTCGAGTACCATTGGCAAGTTCTAGTAGAGTTTCACCATCTTTTTGTTTTTCAATCTTTGCCAACTTTGACGAGAAAGAGATTGAGCCTACAGGTAGCTGTTTGGCTAGAGTCTCCAGAAGTGTTCTTCTTTCAACTGCACGAACCTCTTGACTGTTCCCAAATGCACGAAATACATATATCGATGACTAAATACCACCTTATAACGACATGGATATGTATAGAAAATGATACTATAGGTATATGTACGTTTGATCTTCTTCTTTGAACGTGAATGAGCGTAGCTCTCTTCCATTTTCTGATTTTATCACCATCCTGCACCATTGATTTGATGCAAACATTCAAAAGGAAGGACACCATCAAAATCAAGCAACATTTTAGAAGTCCATGGAAGTAATCTTATCTTATCTTATATCTTCCGTCAAATCACGCAAAAGTTTAGAAGTCCGTGAAAGTAATCTCAGCATATCTTATATCTTATCTTATAATTACTACATAATAACATAATAGTAATTGCTTATTACCACCAATCAGAACACTTAATTATCTTTTATTTTATCAAATATCTTTTGATGTTATCATATTTCCCATATATTTATCCATTGAAAAGCAAACAACTGATGACTTCCACTACATCAAGGTGATATTCTACCGCTGAGTTAAGGTGATAAATACTAGAATGTGACTTAAACAATGAATCATGTATCTTCCTTCAAATAAACTTTGAAGAATTAGAATGTGATTAAGATTAGCATTCGGTTGGGTATATAATAACCAAAAATGAAGTCTATGATCTTATAAGTAGACAAAAATAAACTTATTTTGAATTCAAACAGTTGTAGTTTATGTTGCAATAGGAAACTTTTATTGTTGTTTTTGGTTTATTCTTATAGAATATTAAATATAATCTATAAACGAATTAGGCTTTTCTTGTTCAGGTTACCCGGAGAAGGCGAGTCTGAATCATATGTAACCGATAATACAATTACAACCTTGCAAGTCAGTCTTAGACAGGCCGAGCTCATCTACACTAAAATCCCTAAGTCCCAGCTATACCTACATTTGTTAATAAGGTCGACTATTTAATAGAATTGGCACACTATACGACCATATGTAACCAGTATACAGGTTGAAGAGGCTTCCACGTCATTTCTTAAACATTCCTTATTACAAAATTAAAATAAAGGGCTAATGCATGGAAACATTTGCTATTGTATGTACCTAACCAACTAAACCTTATAAACATGTGACTTAGCACCGGATGTGGCAATTTGTACGGTTGACACGTATATTCAAATACATACATTAACAATATTTGAAATTTGAATACGAATTATTCAAAGTTTGATTACTCGGGCTATAATTTGTGATATATTGTCAAACACACTTAACCCTAACTTAAAATGTGAAAATCAAATATGATAGTAGTAGTACTTATTAATTAACTAAACTATATAGGTAGGTTCATAAAATGAGGGTGAATGTATATAACATATATATATATATATATATATATATATATACCCTAGAACCTCAAGATATTGTGATCTGAGTTCTTCACCAACTCCCATTGCATCCAAAACCTTCCAACCATTCTTGAACAATGTCAATGAAGTTCCTCCGGTCCTTAACGAATCGGCCTGCTCCAACACCAGCGACCCAACTCCCAACCTTTATTTAATACAAACAAACAAATTAAATCAATAAACAAAAGTAACCCACCCAAAATTTCGACATACATAGACATAGACGAAATTTGTTTTAATTGTAAATAACCTGTGTAGCGAAACTGCGGTGGAGAGGCCGGCTATTCCAGCTCCAACAATGACTACTTGTTCCTTTCGGATATCGGAATATGTGGCCCTGATGATTGTTAGATACGATGCTGGTGGTTTGGTTGTTTTTGCTCGAATTGCGAAAGACTGTTGTTGGGTTGGATGGGTGTTAATGGTTTGTTGATGAAGAGATGGAGAGTGAAGGGATAATAAACATGAAGATATTGCTGCCATTGTTGTTGTTGTTGTTGTGTGTTTTTTTTTTGGTGTTTTAAAGAAGAAAACTTGATCATTGTTTGCCTCTGTGTATGTGTGTGTGGTTTTTTTTCTGACCACTGAATTTAGTGGTGAGTAGTCAAACAGATTACACAACTCAGACTTTTCCCGGGAAATTCTACATCCGGGTTC
>JAOXNX010000001.1:25257567-25268735 GCA_028566075.1 Solidago caesia | reverse complement strand
ACCACTGAATTTAGTGGTGAGTAGTCAAACAGATTACACAACTCAGACTTTTCCCGGGAAATTCTACATCCGGGTTCGGTACGGGTCAAGCCCACGGGTAATTTGATTAAATTGTATAAACAAAAAATTTGTTAGACAAATTTATATAAATTTTTTTTTTCACAAAATGATTTATTGATTTGGCATTGTGGCAAACAATTTGCAATAAAATAAGTACATCACATATTCATAACATAATAATTATATATAACAATAATATGGGTATTTAGTATTTGAGAGACTTTACTGTAGTTAAGAATTTACACGTATGTTTTTTTTCACCTTAGATTATAAATATAGGTAAATGTTCAATTGCAAACTATAATTAAGTTGAAAATCAAAGGACAAATCTCAGCCACACATTCCCCCTTACTTTTTCTTCGCCTTCTTTCCTTTTTATTTTTTTTAGATTGTTTTTTTTTATTTTTAATTTCTTTTATAAATAAAAATCCATTTTAAAAAAATAAGTTTTTTTTTTCAAAGGGCGTAGCTCACCCCATCACCGATCACCCCTATGACCTATCACACCACCAGCAACCCCTTATTAATACCCTTAAAGGCGGAGCCCGTACCGTATCATCATTCGGGAAAAAAATAAAATTTTGGTATAGGTTTTTATTAAAAAATAATAATAAAAAGAAATTTACAAAATTACAAAATGAATAAAACAAGGTAAAAAAAAGAAAATGAGAGAATGTGTGACTGAAATTTGTCATTTGATTTTCAATCTTTTTTTAGTTTTTATTTGATTACAACCTTACACATATGTCATGTAAATAAGAAGCAAATCACACACTTGTGACATAATAAGTATGTTATGCTCAGATCGTGCTTTATGTTCTTTTTCCCGTTTCTTCCTTACCTCTCTCTTTTTCCTTTTTTCTTTCTTGTTTTTAAATGACATTACATTATTTTACAAGTATTTGTTTCATGCCTAGCATATTTTTATCAATGTTTTTAAGTCAAACCAGATTTCTCGTCGGGACCGATTCAATAGGTTGTATATTTATTTTTATTTTTTTATTTTTTTTTAATGAAAATATTACTAAATTTTTTACAATCTAACGAAAATAGTCAAAATATAATTACAATCAAATCAAATATAATACCAAATAGTTATAATCCAAAGAAAATATAAGTTTTAAAGTTCACAAACAGCTAAAAACAGCATTAAAGTATACACATTATCATAAAAATTTAAAAAAAAAACCCAAAACCGAACCGGCCAAAAACCGGAAAACTGGCCGGTTCGAAATAACTAAAAAACCGGGCCTTGGTCGAACCGGTCCGATCGGCCGGTTTGAACCGATTTTTAAAACATTGATTTTTATAAATAAATACAGACAAAACAATAGTCTCATTTATTAATATTGTATATATGTGATGTATTATAACCTGTAAACCAGTGACATGACAAGTCTACAGCTTAGATGGGCGCGTATTAGACAAAAAAAACCTTATACTTGATGAAGGAGTAGTTGAACATATAAAATAGTAGTAAATTGAAAGTTAATACATACAATAGAGTTTTCTAAAATAGAGTTTTCTAAAGTGTTAGAATACATAAAATAGTAGAGCAGAACAAATTTAATACATTTTCGTATCCATTTTAACGTATTAACATGGTGCCTGCATAATGCGATGAAGAAATTGTTTATGTCGGTTTCTTGATGTATATTCTAAACTCAACATTAAAACTAAAACTTATAGATTTTAAAATTCTCATCTCCAACGACCTATGTGTACAACGACGATGAGTATATGGCAGCAGCAATGGTGTAGGAGATGGTGGAAGGCAGCAATGGTGTAGAAGATGGTGGAAGATAGAGGGGATCGCACTTGTATTGGCATATAGATGAGTTTACTTTACCTGCCTTTCAACCTCACAGCATTCGGTTCAGGTAGCGCAGGCAGAGGCAAATAGAGCTTTTGCACATTTCTCCCCATTTAATAGGCTAAACAGCTAGCGCCTCGCCTAACTTTCAGTTATATCATTTCAAACTATTGAATAGTGATTTAGTGCCTTCTGAATAATAATTTACTTTGAAACATTCAATTACAGAAATAATAATACAATTCTAAAGTAAATACTTTCATGACCTTTGTCAATACAGATACATATCCACATTAAAAGCATTTTATTTATAACTTTCACAATCAGATTATGACAACATATATGATCAAGTCAACATCCTTCTGAAGGTCAGAATGAGACATATGTTCATAATTCATGTCCCTTGAAGCTTATGTTTATAGAATGTTTACCTAATCTAAATCTAAAAAGTAATCTTGCTCGAGATCCAAAGTCACAAAGTTTACCTTCAACAGCAGCTTCAGCACACCATAGAAACCAAAACACACACCAAAAAGATTCAAAAAATGCCACAAAACTTTATGTAGTTCCGATTGTTACACATTAACAAAACAATGTGAGAATCTGTATGTTCATATGATTCGTTGTATGTCGCAACTTTCAAATATAATGTGACTCACCTATAGACGTGCAGCTTATTGTTCTTGGTTGCCCATAAGCGTGCATCTTATCATTCTTGGCTGCCCAAGAACGTGCATCTATTGCCAGCAATGCTCATAAAAGATTACCTCCTCCCATCACGTAAAAGTGATTGAGATAAAGGAGCTGCAAAATGCAAAACTGCCACAATAAGTTAAAATAAAAGGTAAAAACTACTCCCTAATGTCAAGCAAAGATCCCAAAACTTCTTTTAGATTGTTCATTTACATATTTCACAAATAGTGAGACAATTCTTATCAATCATATACCAAGTATGCATTGCAATTTTAATTTACCAGAACGAGTATCCAATAACATTCATTAGATATATCGATATAAGTCTTGGTAGTAAATCTGACTTGTCAAAACCACATACATGACACACACAATACAGTAAGGAAATGTTTTAAAGACAACTTCAAACATTTTTGATCAAAATGACAAATTTTCATATTTTAAAGGCAAAATACCAAGTTACCAACACATATTTACAATTTGTTCATCATGGGCTAGAACCCACAACCTCTTGGTTGACGGGTCACCTTGAATACCGCGAGGCCAATGGCCCTCTGGTTGTAGAGTTGTTTTGACTTCTATTTCGACATTGATTATCTGATCAACTCGCAATATTTAATTTTTTAATGTTTGGGAGTGATTGGGACGAGAGTAAAATGGTAAAGAAAATTTGCTTCGAATTAACTGATTCAATAAGGGTTTAGATAATCAGTTCCATACAAGCTGATAAAGTGATCATCTTAGGCTAAAATAAAAAATATAAATATACTCATTCTTTTACATAACTCAAAGAGACTTTTACTCCTGTATTCTAACTTGTGTCATTATTTCTTATATGATCCTATAATTTCCTTAAATTATCAGACTTTGTCAAACACTTAAACATCCAATTATTTTTACGTCACTGGGAAACGCACATGCAAACACCATATCAAACTACTTATTTCATCTCATCATATAATTTGATTTAAGATTTTTAATATCAGATCATTACTTCCAAAAAGAGACGCCCTAGCCTTCCCTATGTGGCTATGTTTGGATTCTCATAATTACCCACAAAATATAACAAACTCAATTAGAAATATGATAGAAGAAATACCTTCGACGTTATTCCGTCCACGGGGGCTATTGGAAATGGTTCTATCTGTGAGTTCGGAACAAACCAAACGACTTAATAGCAGACCCGCAATACAAGCACCAATCATCAACATTGCAAAAACAGAATCCCACCCTTTTGTTGAAAGAAAACCAGTCAAAAGCGGGCCCAAAGCAGCCCCAATGGAGCCCGTACCATCGATAATAGCTGTCACTGTAGCCAAGGCTCGAGAATCTCCTTTTAGGGAACTATGCGTACCAAGATCAGCAGAGACAGCTGTTGTTATAAGTGCATAAGGGCCATTTACAAATAGGCCAGCAATGATCATAAGTATGATGTTCATGGTTTTTGAGATATTCCCATATGAACGGTATAGAAGCATTGATGGAATAGCTGCATACATAAAGCTGGCTGCTGTGGTGGCCCGAGCTTTAAGTTTATCAGATATATATCCGGCTAAAATTCCACCCACGATCCCCCCTACATCAAATAAAGTTGAGAGGTTTCCTGCAGATTTTACCGACATACGCTCTCCACCAATTTCTGCAAAAATAACGATGAATTTTATTTTTTTTGTATTTAAAATAGTTAAAATGAACCCAAAAGAGGTAAATAAATGCATAATGGTGGATTTTAACACCATAACAATGTTCATTGTTAAAGTCAGAAATTTGGCCATCTACCTATGTAATAGAGCAAATACATCTCGTTATAGCTCATGAAGAATAAGAAACACAGTTGTTTAACCTAGATATATTTAGATAGTTTTACATTTATCCATCCAAATCTCCTTAATTTAACCATATATAATGATACTCAAGAATAATCCCAATTCAAATTATGATGATCGTAGTAAAGAGGTGTTTGGATGTGCCTTTTGGAAATAATTGCATATGTTATTGGATAACCTAATCAAATAATAAACTATGACAAATGGGCAGTAGGGTGGGCTTATGCCACTTGAAGTTATCACAATCTATTATTACTCGCATGTTTTAAGTGACTGAAAAATTCAAAATATTTAGGATTAACGGATAAAATAGACAAAAATGACATTTTATGAAAAAAGAGGCACATTAATAAAATGGGAGCAAAGGTCACTTAGAAGTGGGCTAAAAATGGGTAAATAGGAAACTTTAGCATCTCTTAGATAATCAATTTGTTGAACCCCTAAATAATCAGATAATCAAAATCATAATGTTTTTATCCAAACACTAGAAACGCTTCAAGTCGCAATAGTAAGATAAGTCTCAGTTTCAAATGCAAATCTAAGAGCGGATGGAAATTTCATATGTCCAGCATTACAAGCAGAACATTTTCCATTTCTCCTTTCATTTCATACAAATTAATTATACTAACATTTCAACATTCTAGCCCAAGGAAAGACTGCACATGCCTTTTGACTTTTATGGGCTGCAATTTATGCATTTAGAAGAGAAGTAAATATAGATTTATAATGGCTATAGAAAAGTTATATTCTTTTTCAAACTATAGATTATCCTCTAACATATTTTTCAAATTTATCTCTCAAAAAGCACAAAGAGTACCTGTTTGATAAAAATGGCAACCAATAAGCCAGAAGTTACGACAAAAAAAAAGGCATCTTGCAATCTAAATGTTTTAGTAAAACTATTTAGCAAGTTGAATGCATTAAAGATTGACATGATGCAACTTTCAACCCATTCAACTCATTTGACTTGTTCCCCATTTAGCCAAATTTCATTTGATTTGGCCCGTTTGAGATAAAACACAGCCAAACTGAATCACTATTAAGTGAAAAAGGACTTAGAAAGATACACCAAAAATATTTGAAAAATCAAAATCAGCATCGGGTAATTAGAATAGTCAAGAAACCACTAGGGTGGTGGTCCATTGGTTGGGCATGTGTCTCCAAAAAGGGTGAAACTCCCAGGAGGTCACATGTTCAATCCCTGGTTCCTTAAAAAAAGATACCTTAGTGGCCACAGAGGCTCACCTGCTCTGACTCTGGGCTCGCAAAGCGAGTCGGCTCTTGGGATTAGTCTGCTCACAAAGCGAGTAGGACACCCATGATTACCAAAAAAAATAGAATAGTCAAGATACTTTGGTGAATTTAAAGTTATGACTAGTTACATTTTGGCAAAAATCAGATGAAAACAAACATCCAACACCCCTGCAAGAACGGATAGCAATCTCATTTTTTACTAACTTATTATTCATTTGCTCCAAGAAAAGATTGCATCATGCCCTATATGGTTAGCAATTTATGCATTTATAGCTTTAAAGACAGAACAATATTTCAGGTAACAATAGCCATAAAAAAACTAATATGCCTATTTTATATGTTCATATGCATATTCAAATGTGGATTACATTCTAACATATTATCCAAATAATAACTTCTAAACCATGTGCAGAAGGTACCTGTTTGGCTTAGGTAAAACGGCAACCAAAACAGAAACGTGTAAGCCACAAGTTTCGAGAAGAAAAGACATAATGCAAACGGAATCACCCCAGGTATAAAACAAGCACCAATTAAACCAACCCCTTTTCGATTCACAGAAGAAAATCTAGGCACGGGAGCTTCTTCATCATTAGAAGTACCTTCTTCCCACAAACTATCATCAAGAATCGCACCTCTAGCATTAGGAGACGAATCACTTGGATAGGGAAACCCAACATCTTCAGGATAAGCAGCCAAGAACAAATAAACCATAATCCCGGCAACAACAATAAACGCACCAGGAAGTATAAACGACCACCCCCAGCCATAATCCAAAACACTAGCAGCAAGCAAAGAACCACTAATATTCCCAACAGACGTATGAGCATTCCATATCCCCATAATCAACCCTCTCCGTCTTTTCCCAAACCAATTCCCAATCACTGCAACCACAGACGGCCACCCTGTCGCTTGAAACAACCCCGCCGCCATTTGCATACCTAAAAAGAACCAAAAGCGATGCACGTCCCAAAAATACCCCATCCCAAATAACGCAACAAAAATCCCACTACCAATCATCCCAGTAGTCAAAAACAACCTTAAATCCAAAGTATCACCTAAATGTCCAGCAACATACATTCCTAACGAATAAACCGCAAGAAACGCAACATCAATCTCTCCTAACTTGGACGTCCCGTATTTGCCATTAAACGGCTCCCACCCATCATCATCCTCCAGATCATAACGAGTATCGTTGATGATCAACCGGGACGACTTAACAAAAACATCTCCCAAAGGCCAAGGACGAAGAAGAACATTATTATTATTAACATGGTCGTGGTCATTATTAATGGGATGTGGATCTAAGACACTTTTAACAATGCTGCTAGGTTTTCGAGACGCATGATAAGCAGTATAAGCAATAAAAGTAACAAATAAGATTAAATATCTATATGTTTTTAAATTCCAATCTCTACCTCTAATATTTCTTATTAATAATATTCCAGGGGGTATTCCTCTCATTCTACTCATGATACTTTTTTATATATATATATGTATGATTTAATATTCAAATTTATTTAACAAATTAACCTAATAATAATAACAATTAATGATCATAATTATTATAAACAATAAGATGAATAAAAAAGATATGTATATAGAATCTTGATATGTAGTTGCATGATGAATTCAAAACCTGGGAGGGTTTTTTTTTCTTTTTTTTTTTGATGAAATAAATAAATAAATTGGATGATGAATAAGGAAGGATGGATTGATGTTGTTGAATTCAATGTGTGTGTGTGTGTGTGTGTGTGTGTGAGGGGGGAAGGGAGATTGAGAGTTTTTGGCGCAGAGAAGGCGAAGTTGGCGGGTGGGGGGAATGAAGAAATGGAACGTGGCGTGTTTTGTTCGCATGACATTTGGTCTTTAGTGTGACTGGGTGGTGACGGTGGTTACGTACGTGGCTGTAACTTCAATCTTATTACTTTTCGTTTAAAAAAAAAAAGGAAATATATAAAAGAAAACCGAAATTATGTATGGTAAACGCAATGTGTTTATATTAGCAACAAAATGTGTTTACTTTTTAATCTGAATTCAGTTTTATTCATCATACCCATATATATCCAATCAATGAAACAAATAGATGGATGTCCACTTGATATCTTAAAAACATTTTCATTAAAAAAACAACTTTAAAATGCATAATAATAAACTTGTGATCATTTACATCATTACAACTTTTTACAATCAATTGTCAAAGATTTTTCCTAAACCATATATAAATCATGAGTTATTAGTCTTTCTAGTTTATACAATAAAAAATCATGTTTGTTCTAAACTTTATTCAATCAAAAGTCTAACACATAATATGTTAGTAACACAACAATATTAGAAGGATGGTCTTGCAAGACAATTACTCAAGAATAAACACTAGAAAATGAAGGATTGTAGTTTGATTATCAAAAAGTTGTTGAAAAAATGGGTATTCATTGGAGGGAAAAACAATCAAAAATCAAAGTTGGGTCTATCTTGTCCTTAAGGTATGTTTGGCAAAACTAGCTGGTAGCTGGTAGCTGTTATTTGTTAGCTGTAGCTGTAGCTTTTTGGATATATTTAAGTGTTTGGTGGAGTAGCTGGAGCTTTTAATAAAATATGTAAAATGACCAGAATGGACATAAATAAAAAATACTTAATATTAAATATAATATATATATAATATTTTTAGTTAAATCTATATAAAATAATATTTAATTTGTTTCTTATCCATGTATATGAAATATAAAAAAAGCATGTAATTTCCTACTTAGATATTAATGCTTTATATGAAAAATATATATATGCTACTGCTAAAGTGCTAGTGTGCAACTCAAATACAATACCACAAGCATTATGTAAAAAAAAATATATGTCAGGACACAAAAGACATGCTTCGCTGCCAACTTGCCAGAGTCAGAAATCTACAGTAAACCATTAATGTAAGGCCACATCGATCGGTCATTTATGTAATTTTCTATGTAAAAGCTTGCAGCTTTTCCAAAACGTTGGTATAGGTAGCGTTTGAAAATAGAGCTTTTTCTTTAAATCCAAAAGCTTGAAGCTCTTTTAACCAAACGGAGTTTTTTTATTAGGTAGGACCTTTTTCTTAAAAGCTTGAAGCTCTAAAAAGCTTCTTGCCAAACACACCCCTAATCGTGAGCATGGAGGCTTGATTCCTTTTTTTTTTCCTTCAATATTTTAATGCTCGATCTATTATTCTGCTCACCGATAATTCTAATATAACTTATTAAACTACCAATTATTTAAAGTTCACCAAGGCTATAGTCCGGATCCATCTCAGACGCTTATGAATAAGGCAAAGTTCCCACTCATTCTGCATTGATCTGGGGGCAAGGGCTAAACCCGAAGCAAGCCTGAAGCAGTGTAGCAAGACCATCTATCCGGTCAAACCTCTCCATTTACCCGTTGTTTGTCGGACCCGATTTCGTAGACAAGTGTCTGTCTGCCATTGAACAAAGGAACTCTGCCCTCTCGTCACGCTTGCCGACAACCCGCTTTCTATCCCCCGAGCACTCAGTGGAAGAAGAGGAAGAAAGTCATGCAGTCTCCAATCCAATCCTTGTTCCCAACTGAAAATGTTTGGTTGATCTCCAGGTTCTGGGACATTTTTTGCGGTCAAGCTCATCTGATAATAGAAGTACCTCTGTAAGGACTCCATCTCAACATCAATTCGCATTTGATGGCTATTTTACTTGAACATTTTCATTAACGCCTCCCGCTTGTAGCTCGAAGTCAAGCAGAAAGCAGAAAGAAAGCCCGAGGTGCTGACCCGCAGCGAGGCAGGCCCGATCGGGATGATCTTGAATTAAGATTTGCTTGCCCTTACTTGAATTAAGACTTGAATGAAGCAGAAACCCGGGGGGAAATCTTGAATCAGTGAATACTTAGCCAGGAATGCTCGATCCGGATAAGAGGGCGCTGTCCTCTATTGTTGAAGCTCAGTTCAGTAAGACAATCGGGTTTACCAAGCTTCGAGGAAACTACTTACTAATTTATGCCTGGACGCTGGAAGAGCGAACTATTCTCTTAGACAATGCTCTATCGATCCAGAACTCCTGGAAAGCAACTTCGATACCTAGATAGCGGGAGAGGAGATGAATAGGGCGATTCGAGCGATCTTCCCTCGTATGGCAATGCTAAAGCAAAAAAGGTACAGCAGCGTCTCGCAGAAATGAATTGACTAGATCAATATGGAATTGCACGATCCCGAGTTCTTTCCTTCCATGTTGGCACACTATATACGTTGATGTCCATAGCACAACTTTCAGCTCCCTTTCTCTCGGCCTATCCAAATAAATATCCTTATCAGACAAGGTTACTCCGGCACCTCACATCTCAAAGAGGTCATTTCTTATATTGACAGCAAGCTTTGTCTCATCTTCATGAGCAGCCACCAAAATAAGACTTTGCTCCAAAGCAGTCACTGAAAGACTCCTCCCCCAAATCACCAATATACTCAACAAGGGGAAGTTTAAGGTCTAACGGGCCCTGTGATGCTTAAGGTTGGGCCCATCATACATACTCTTATATGTTTTCCGCGCTTGTTGAGCGGTCAAACTATTTGTAACTGAAGTTCCTTCCTAATAACTTAAGAGCAGAATCCAAGGAATTCCTTCTTCATCGCGAAATAGGAAAGGGGAGGAAAGTCCTAAACCTTGTAGCTAATGGGCACTTGTTGTATGTCTGGAAGCTCGCGAGTGGAGCTAGTGGAGCGATGCGCATGGAGCGGGCAATCTTATTCTTGGAGGGACGAGGCGATCCCTTTCAGTTTTCAGATAGAAATAGCAAGCGCAGATAAGGAAGATAGCAGGCATAAAACTAACCATCGATTTACTGATCTAAAGAAGACAAGACTAAGCGTTAGGACTTTCCTATTCGTTACAATGGGTGTCCCCTTAGTCAAGCAGGAAAGTAATTAATCCCTCCGCTCCTCTGCCAGTGGGTGATAAGTTTAGCCTATCTGGATCCCAATAGCAAGGTCAACCATGTTCTATTCTTTGGATTGCTGATGTCGATGGCAAATAAATTCCAATCAAGGGTGTCTAGCCTTATCGGATTCTGCCCTTAAACCTCATTCAATAAGATTTCTTTATTTCCAAAGATGCTAACAAGCCATTGCTCTATACTTCTATTGTATGGGTTAATTAAACCCTTCTTTTTTCTCTCGTGTGAGGGCTTTATATCTTTAACTTTACAGGGTTCTAAGGGCGGATTCAAGCCGTATTAGGATTAGCTGTCTTAGGGGCATGCCCGAGTGGAGACACTAGCTTACTTGACTAGGCTTGAACTCTCATTCCGTCACTTTTCCTTCGACTAGGATTTCTTCCTCTTCTTACGTCACTACTTCTTGTTCACTTTTGCTGCTATATGGGACTTGGACTTATCTTTCTCTTTGTCGAAAGATTACCTCTCCTGAGAGTATTCTAAATCTTTAAGGAAAGGGTACGGGACAAGTGGAGCTTCAGCTTCAACCAAGAACTGGCGGGAAAAAGGATATCTGATGAGACAAGGAGCTTTAGCAGGTA
>JAOXNX010000001.1:25244337-25257467 GCA_028566075.1 Solidago caesia | reverse complement strand
TGGTAAACAGCGGCGTTATGACTCTTTCGCTCAACTGCTCCTTTATGGTATTTGCAACTGACTCATCCATTTTCTCCATATAGTTGTGGATTGTTAAATTGCGTAGCCGGACGACTCGCCAGCTGGCTAAGATTAGGACAGTCGCAGGTAACGCTAATCCGGAAAGCAATTGGATGCTATAATTTAAGACGATAGGAACCGGCTTAATAGTTATTATAACATTTAATGTACTATTAATTAGTTAAAATAAATTTAAATTAACTAAAACAAATATTTAACTAATTAATATTAATTAGAAAGTTAACTACTAATATCATTTTACCCCTCTTTTTTTTTCCTGACATAATTACCATGGACTATCATACACAGTTGATGCTTAACGAAGTCAGATGTTGTCACCCTCAACCCTTTACCCGCGCATCATTGTTGAACAACTTGTAACATATCCGGTTATCTCATCGCACAGGCACACTTCTTGTATTTATCAGATCAGATTACCATTACTATGACTAACCACTTTGTCTAGTTTAGAGATACCCCCATATATTTCATTGAAACATTTAAGTTGTTTATCCATTTAGAATATTTATTTATTAAAAAAATGGGAAAAACATATCGGATGGAACCCGAACTTGAACCCGAACCCATAATAGAGGGTGAAATAAATTAAAGATACTGTTACAGAGCAATCCAGATAAGACACCCCCAAAGAAAGAGCTCTCATAATAATTTCAATCATCATATATGGCTTCTATTGTTCTTCCTCAGGTAATTTAATTAACAATTTCCATCTTTTTCCATGTTTCATAACATTTCATTTTCAGCATACTTTACTCATTTCATCTTTTGCAGGGAGTGTATATGATAAAAACAACAAATGTAGCCAAATTTCAATCTCAAAAACTTAGGGCTTCTTCTTCTTCTTCATTTGTGCCATCATTCAACAACAACAGAAGCCCATTAGTCTCCAGACGCTGTCGTTTTGATTCATCTGGGTTTCGTAATCGTGAATGTTTTGTGGTCAGAGCTGAAGCTGATGATGATGCTGCAGCAGCAGCAGCAGAAGAAGCTACTGCAGATAATGTTGTTGCGGGCGATGAAGCTGTGAATGAAGAAGCGGAACAAACTGTGGTGCCTGTTGTTGAAGATAAGCCGCCTAAAAAACCCATTGTTAAACTTGGTGATATTATGGGGGTATATTTCTTTCTTTTAATTCCCCTTTTTACTTGTGGGGTTTATTTATTTGGTGTGAATATTAGGGTTTTTTAATTTTGGGGGCGTTTGAGATCACTTATTTAAGTGCTTATCTGCATATTGCTGGTTTTTTAGTCTAGCCGGAGTAAGGCGTCAAAACGGATTTTGCCACCCCTTGCCTTCCTTTGCCGCCCCACTACAGCGCCCCCAAGGGCGTTTTGCTCCAAAAATTTTTTACCCGGCAAATACTTTCCGCCTAGTTGTGTTTGGTTTGTGTGTGTGTGTATATATATATATGCATATATATATATATATATATATATATATATGTGCATGTATAGTATGTATGTGAGTGGGGGCTTCTAGGAAGCCTCACTCCACCATTTTTGGGGGCTTCTTCTCATCTTACGCACATGCCACGTGTCACAAGACGCCCCCCACTTTTGAAGCCTCACTCCCCTTAGTCTTAAAAACTGCTTATCTGCTTACTTTATAAGGAATAAACACTTTAAATAAGCAAGTTCGTACCTGCCAGCAGATTAGTATTTATAAATAAGTTAATCCCAAACACCCTATGATCTAGTTTGGGCATATATGCATTTTGAATTCTATCTTGAAAATGTTAATTGGAATAAGTTTTGAACCTTAGAAATTGGTGTGAATTTAGACTTTTGCTTATGGGGATATACGATGCCTTATTAAAACTGCTTATCTGCTTATTGTGTTTTTGAGCGTTCTCCGAGTGTTTGGATACAATGATTATGTTGCCTCTTAAGTCTTTAAATAAGTACAAGTGTCAAACACCCAAACTTTGCGATTCATTGCAGCAAAAGCAAATCTAAGTACTATCTCTGTGTTACGTGTGTTACAGCTGATTGTTTGCACTAGTTTTTTTTTGAAAAAAGAAAAGAAAAGCCTAAGAACTTATAATATGCAATCCCAAACACCAGTTCACCCCTTATATTCACATTAACCTTCATACCAACCAATACAAATTGAAAAGTCTTTTGCTTTAGAATTTGAGGGTCTAATTTAATTTTTTTTCTTGGTGGATATATCTATTACATAAAATTGTGAAAAGTAACTGGTAAAAGTGTGTTCCTTTTGGTAATTTTGTTTGATCACCTATGTGTTTATTTGGTATTGTTAGTTGATACTTTGTGGCTGAAATTTCAATCTTATCCTTACCTTCTCCGTGTTCTCTTCTGAAATTGGAGATGGATTTTGACTTTTTAAGGGCCAATTAGTCAAATCCTAGAATCCCGATTGATGCAAAGTTAGTCATATGACTGATTTCGTTCGTTATTTACTAAGAATGATGCTTTCATTTTGGCTGCTTTTATTTATTTTAGATACTGAACAAGCAAGCAATTGAAGCTTCAGAAACTTCAAGGCCAGTACCAGACCTTAGAACTGGAGATATTGTTGAAATCAAATTGGTAAGTTTGGTTGTTTGAATATTTTTGCGGTTTATATATAATTTTGTGATGGGAATTATTTAAATTTTGTAGGAAGTGCCGGAGAACAGACGTAGGCTGTCTATTTACAAGGGGATTGTAATCTCAAAGCAAAATGCTGGTATTCACACTACAATTCGTATTCGAAGGATCATTGCCGGAGTTGGTGTTGAAATTGTGTTCCCTATGTAAGTTGCATGTTTCTATGCACTTCTTGATGTTTCGCAAAAATTATTTGTGTCCTCAAATAGTATTTTAAGTTCTAAATTAATAGGTGGTAGAAAAGTTGTGGATCGAAATGGATCCAGATTTCTTTGAATGATGACTTTAAGGGCTAATTCGTAATTTAAGTTTTGTTCACGTATCACATTTACCTTTTATGGAAATTGAAACATGTAAGTAGCACATAGTTTAAGAAGTATTTTAGACTTTTAGTTGCTGATTAAATATCTGAAATACCATTTAATGATAGAAGTTTTGGCATTCTTGTACAGATACTCTCCAAACATTAAGGAAATAAAAGTGGTGAAGCACCGGAAAGTCAGAAGAGCCAGGTTGTACTATTTGCGAGACAAACTTCCAAGGCTCTCTACTTTCAAATGAGAACCATCATGGCTTCACTCGATTTTCTTCAGTCATTGACAAGTTTTGGTTCTGTAGAAAGATATGTTCTTTATGATGAATATCTTACGATCCTTGTCTAAAATTCTTTAAATTACATGTAATTTTTGTAAACCTTTCAAGTGTTTATTTTGTTCAACTGATTAGGCAATATCATCAGTATATGGTTATGCATTTGTTGTGTGCTGTTGCTTTGGTTAGTTCTCATGATTTGTAAAATTAGTGGGCTTTAATGACTATAATACCCTCACCGGGATAAGTTTCCCACCAGATAGGTAATTCTATCTTCTTCTGATGATATATACTGCCCGTATTGAATGTAAACTAGCGATCCAAACTGAGTTATGTCACGGGTTGCATGTGTATTTTAACACATTATCATATTAATCACTGCATCTAATTGAAATTGTGTGTGAATGTGCCTCCTCTCATTATGTCTATGATGAGGATATATGATACCCACTCTGGTGGTAGATAGCAAGTGTTTCATCAGAAGTTGCAGGTTCAAAGGCACTATTGATGCTAAAAGAATGTGCAGAAGTCTGTCTGCCTTTCCTGCTCTAAGCTTAGAGGAGCCATGTTCACTGTTAACATAACAAGCAAAGATTGCTACAAAAAGAGCCATCTATAATCCTTCACAAACCTCTTGTGTTATACTGCTACCTGGTTTAATACAAAATCAATCTTTGCCTAATATTCCAACTTTTGCTCTTTAAACGTGAATATAACAAACAAGCACCCCGACCATAAGCTCATAGCTCTGTCTTCATGATGTCACTGGGTCTAAAACTACCAAAAAAGGTGTATCTAATTCTACGGATATCGAGTATTCTCCCAAGTTGTTTTAGACACTCTCTTAGGGATATCGGTGTGTAACACTTGCAATAGGCATTTTTGTCCCAAAACGTCCCCACAACATGGGTACTCCCCTCTCCTCTTAGTAACACCACTCACATCAAGAATGAACCTAAGCACCATTCACATCAGGAATGAACATACACGTATTTCGTATGTGGTTAGTAAAGGATCTTACATACCACACACAAGGTCTACACTCTAGAATCTTGATAAATATATTTATTGGATTGTTTTTTAGAAAGAAAGATAATATATCTATAATCTATATCTATAATAATACTTATAAAAATTCTCCATCCATGTTGAAAAGTTAGAAAATTTAGATATGCGAAATACCCATATTACCCTCTTACAACTTTTACAAGATATATCCATTATCTCCTAAAATATCTACACTATCCCCTTTACATCAATTATATTTACATCAATTACTTACACCACTCGGTGTCGCCGCCATCACCACCAGTCGCCGCCACCACTGTCACCGCCGCCGCATTACGCGGGTACCCCTCTAGTATTATTATAATTAATGCAGGGATTAAGAAAATTTCCGATGATACGTTGACCCATTTATCAAAGAACATATTAAAGTAAGTGAGCCGAACTTCAAAGCACATGAATCCCAAATCAAAAAACCTTGAACAGGAACTAAAATCACCTTTTGAAATGGTCAGATATTATTACTGATAAACATCCATGTACAATGAAAGCAACATGTACCAGGTTCGGTCGAGGGGGTACATGTATACAACCTGATAAAAACACAACTAAAGAGATTCAAAAGTGACTATAGAACCTTTCTAATAGAGCTCCAGTGTTGCTGCTTAGCTCCATGTTTTCATCTGAATGCATTGTTGCTGCAATGACCAATACCAATGCAGAAAAAGGAGCCTGACATGATGTTATCCGCTTCAAAATTGAGACTCATCTGAGAAGTTTATGGGAAAAGAATCACAGACAAAACCATGCTCCACTACCAAAGACGCAACGAATAAAACTACATCCTATGTATGTCCTCATACATACAAAACTATTTAAGATCCTTCCTTCCTGTTAGTAAAGGAACTAATCAAACTAACCACGGACCATTGACCAACAAACCTAGACCCTAAAACACAAACTCGAATCACACAAACCCCTAACCACGACCCTCAAACAACACAAGTCGATAGTCACTCACCAGTAACCATGACCTACGTACCATTAAACTTGACCCGTGAAAATCCAATGAAACAAACTTAAGCAACACCACCCCGAAAAGTTGAAAACCTGTGACCTAAAAAACACTCCCATCCCAATCATCAACCCACCAAACACATAACCACATTATTCGAATCATGCTTCAAATTTCATCAGAACCTAAGTATGGACAAAACAAATAATTTGATAACACATTGTGAATTAACACTTTCAATAATCATTAATTGCTTCATTTGCTAAATAAATTACAAATCCTCATCCTATTGCAAGTGTTAATCAAATATTACCCCAATTTATTTTTTTGATCCTTTCTTTTTACAGTCAACTTTACTCGCAACATCATACTTTTTTGACCCTTTCTTTTTACAATCAACTTTCCTCACAACTTCATCATCATCAGAATCGGAATCCGAATCCTTTTCGTTATCGCTATCATCGTTCTCATCGATATCCGAAGAAGGAGAAGGGTCAAGTCTCGCAGCATCAACAGCCCAATTAATAATCTTCTGAACCTCATCTTCTTCATCATTATCACCAATTCCATAATTAGAATCAACAGCAGGCGTTGCATTAGCACCACCTTTCAGAGCAGCAAATCGAGTAAACAGATCATCAACATTTTGGGTTTCGGGTTTTGTGGATCTAAGTGCTTGAAATCGACGGTCAAGATCTGTGTCAATAATTGATGATGACGACGAATCGGGTATGAAATTGGAATTGGGTTTTGATATGGGTTTGGGTTTGGAAGTGAGATGAGAATTGACAGTGAGTTTGAGAAGAAGGTCATCTTGGGTCAGTTTTAAAAGCTCTTCAACTTCATTAATACTGGCTTCCATTGCCGATTTCTTTCCGGCACCATCGCCGCCGCTATTCTTCTTATTCATCCTCGCTTTTGTTTTCTTGGTTTTCTTTCCCACCGCACCTGTTAACTATTGGGATTAGTCAACATAATTATTATCTAATATACAGCTAACCGCATACGGCGGGTCACACATCCAAACAATTGATACAATTAACTGTATCCAAGCTATCCCCTTTTTTATATATATAAACAGACGAGTATTTGCTTATTTTTTTCGATAGATAATCCTCATTTGGTTACGAGTATTTAATAAGAAATAAATATTTTTAAGGGTTAAGATGTATTAGGAACATCTCGTCTTATGTATCGTCTTGGCACTCAGAGCGTATATCGCATAGAACTCATGCCCGATAAGTCATTATCCTTACACATGGATCACAAGATATATTTCTCCACTTACCTTTGACAAGTTTCGAATCTGTAACCTGCAGCCTTCATCTGTGGGCCCATGTGTTCACATGATGATGGTATCACTCAATCTATTGATGAATTGATAGATGTATTCAACTATTACCGAAAATCTATTGTGTATCTAACTTAAAACTAATCAATTATATGTATATAACTTGTTAGAACTGACAAATGATATAGTTTGTTTGAAACATCTTGTGTGTATCCGGTAATGGAAAAAATTGTTACGTCAAGGTAGTAGCTACATCAGATACATAGTGAATTTATTAGAGGGGGAAATGAAAGATAATTTATTTTACTACAGAAAATTATTTGATTCTTGCTTTTCAAAAAATTTCCATGATACACAAGAACTATACTTCACATAATAAACAAGTTTAAAGTGATGTTTAAACTTTTGATCGTAGTTCAACAAGCTTACGTAAAAAGTGTTTGATTCTTAAAGTGTTCTACAAATTGAGTCATTACCCAAATGATTGGTCTATTTATGTTCCATATTAAACAAAAGTTTGAGAAGTAAACTTTTGAAAAGGATGACTCGTTGCTTAGAAATCAATTTAGAGTAATGGCATTTCATCTCCCATTCTATTTTCTATACCTCACTTCCAATCAATCTTTTTTTACCACCTCAAATTTACCTTTTTCATACCACATTTTATTACTTTGTGAGCAATTCATCTCTCACCTTTACCTCACTACAATTTTTATTTAAACTAAAATTCTATTAAAATTAAAACATTACATAATATTACCAAAAAAACATTAAAACTATATAAAAACTAAATTCAAAATGATTAATAATATAAAATTTATAAATACTTTAAAAGTAATATGAAACACTTTAACTATTTTATAACTAACTTAAAACTTCAGGGGGTTAGAAAATTGATTATTATATATATATATATATACAGTGAAATGTTCATTTACAAACAAAATGTTGTGTGAAAACCAAAAAACATATCTCAACCATTTATTTTGTTTGATCTCAACAATTCATTTGGAATCTAGATCTACTTTCTCTCTCCTCCTTCTCCTCCCTCCCCTTCCTTCCATTCCCGTTTTCCTCCACCACCACCATCATCATCGGAGCTTCCACAACCACCACCACCATCCGCCGCTGTCGCTGCCACCACCAACACCACCACCACCACCATCGGAGCTTCCACGACCATATATACCATCGGAGCTACCAGCGGCTAACCCACCACGTCACCAATATACTTTGGCATTTCAGTTTGCCTACCATACCCAACTACACAGGCACAATCCATGATACCAATAACATCGGCATCGCATGCTGTAATCGTAGAACCGTTGATCAGGCGTTTCAATGATATCACCATGCCACACTTATTATTACCATCACTTCATTTTGCTGACACTAATAAAAAAATTAAATAAACATTGCCAATATATTGAAAGTATTTCAGAACCAATGGTCCTTATGGTTTGAGTCAAATTGCACCGATCATTTCTAAACATTACCAATATATTGAAAGTATATTGGTGACGTGGTGGGTTAGCCGCTGGTATACCCTATATATAAACATTACCAATATATTGAAAGTATTTCAGAACCGAATCCTAGTATGCTTCTAATGTACACGAGATGTGGTGGGTTAGCCGCTGGTACACCCTATAAATAAGCATCGAATGCACATCAGAAGTAGGAACTAGATTCAGACCATATTTGATTACGTGGACGTAGGGGAGGACGTACAAGGGGTCGTGGGGGTAGTAGAGGTCCTGAACAGGAAGAGCCAGTGATTGACCCTCCTCACAATACGCAAAACCTCGAATTGATTGCTATGATTACTCAGGTGGTGAATGCGGTGTAGGATCAAAGGGATGCCAATCCGACTGGGGGTCAGGGAGTTGTTATAACTGATCCAGTTGTAGCAAATGACGGTTCAGTTGTTGTGGGTCAAGATCAAGAAGGGGAAGGTGCTCAGAGGAATGAAGGTTTGGGTCTTCGTTTGGGGAATGTACCGAGGAGGCAGAGGGATAATTACAGACAGGGCTGTACTTATAAAGATTTCAAGAACTGTGGGCCACCAGAGTTTGATGGGAAAGGCGGGCCAACTGCATCTGTTCAACCGTATGATCAAAGGATTACTTATGTTGCCGCTTCATTTGTTGCTGGAGCACTTAGTTGGTGGAATTACGAGATCCACACACGTGGTAGGGATGCGACTTTGTCTATGTTGTGGACCGAGTTCAAAGATATATTGCAGGAGGAGTACTGTCCTGCTCATGAGCTCAGGAAGATACAGTTAGAATTTACTCAGCAGGAGATGGTCGGATCTGATATTGCCAGTTATACGACAAGGTTCCATGAATTGTCCAGACTTGTTCCTTCTCTGGTTACTCCTGAGTCTAGAAAGATTGAAAAATATGTTCAGGGACTGCATCCGCAGGTCAGAGTGTTGGTTTCTAACCCTACTCCAGCTACCCTTCAAGAGGTAGTCAACAGGGCTGGTAGTGTAACCGAAGACTTGGTACGCAGTGGAATTTTGGGAATAGGTTGAAGCAAGAGAAAGAATGCTGGCGAGCCCAGTGGTACTCAGAAAGGTGGGAGATTTGATCCCAAAAGACAGAACCAGGGTAAAGCAATGGCAAATACCGATGTTGAGAAGAAGGCTTATGCTGGTCTTCATCCGAAATGTGGAAAGTGTTCTCTCCATCATGCAGCCAACCAGCAGTGCATCACTTGTTTTAATTGTAAGAAGACGGGGCATCTGGCCCGAGACTGCAAAGAACCCAGAGCACCAGTTGCATCTATGAATGTAGTGCCTCTTATTCAGAGAAGGCCTCAAGGAAACCGCGGGGCATGTTTCGAGTGCGGTTCTCCACATCATTTCAGGAATGCTTGTACGCAATGGGTTGGGCAACAGGTTTAGGTTGCTGTCCATCCGAACCTATAGATTGCCGGGCCCAATCAGAACAGAGGCAACCAGGGTCAAGCCGCTAGAGGTCGTGCATTTGTGCTCAACGCCGCTGAAGCTCGCAACGATCCGAATGTCGTCGTGGGTACGTTTCTTTTGGATAATCAATATGCGACTGTATTATTTGACTCAGGGGCACATTATAGTTTTGTGGCTACTAGTTTCTTGCCTTTATTGCATGGTAAACCAAGTCCTATGTGCGTGAACTTTAATGTCAAAATGGCTAATGGTGAACTAGTTAGATTGGATAAGGTCGTTCGTGCTTGTACGTTAGATCTTAACAACCACCCGTTCTTAATAGACTTGGTACCCTTTGATATGGGTAGTTTTGACGTTATTGTGGGTATGGAATGGATGTCGACGGTTGACGCTTCGATTTTATATAGTGCTAAGATCGTTAGAATTCCGCTATCAAACGGGGAAATATTAGAAGTTCAGGGCGAATAGTCTGAGGCTCATGAAAAACATCTTCTGAGTGTCAAGAGCAAAGAGACTCGTTTAGAAGATATTCCTGTGGTTTGTGACTTCCCGGATGTCTTTCCCCATGATTTACCTGGGTTACCCCCATCGAGATAACTTGATTTTCGTATTGATCTTGTTCCGGACGCGGCTCCTGTAGCAAAATCGCCGTATAGACTAGCGCCATCCGAAATGCAAGAATTAGCGACTCAATTAAACGAGCTTCAGGAGAAAGGTTTTATTCGTCCTAGTCATTCACCGAGGGGAGCACCCATATTATTCGTTAAGAAGAAAGACGGATCATTCAAAATGTGTATTGACTATCGGGAGCTGAACAAGTTAACAATAAAGAACCGTTATCCTCTCCCTAGAATTGACGACCTATTTGATCAGCTTCAAGGTGCCAAGTATTTTTCGAAGATAGATTTACGGTCTGGGTATCATCAGCTGCGTGTACACGAAAACGACATACCAAAGACTGTCTTCAGAACTCGATACGGGCACTTTGAGTTCACAGTGATGCTGTTTGGACTGACGAAAGCACCAGCAGTATTTATGGACCTAATGAACAGGGTGTGTCGACCGTATCTGGACAAATTTGTGATCGTATTCATCGATGACATTCTGATTTATTCAAAGTCAAAGGACGAACATGTGGAGCATTTGAGGAAAGTACTGGAGCTACTGAGAAGCGAAAAGTTGTATGGAAAGTTTTCCAAGTGCGAATTTTGGTTAGAAGAAGTCCATTTCCTTGGACACATGGTTAACAAGAACGACATTCAAGTATATCCAAGCAAGATCGACTCTGTAAAGAATTGGAGAACGCCTGAGACGCCACGCCGACAGAAGTCAGACAGTTTCTGGGATTAGCGGGTTATTAAAGGAGATTCATCGAAAACTTCTCAAAGATTGCTCAATCGCGTACTCAACTAACTCAGAAAGATAGGTCGTATGTTTGGGGAGAAAAACAGGAAGAGGCGTTCCAGATTTTGAAAGATAAGTTGTGCAATGCACCAATTTTGAGCCTGCCAGAAGGATCTAATGACTTCGTAGTTTATTTTGACGCGTCGGGTCATGGCTTGGGATGTGTATTGATGCAGCGGGGCAAAGTGATAGCATATGCCTCTCGGCAGTTGAAGGTCCACGAGAATAATTACACCACCCATGACTTAGAACTAGGAGCAGTCGTTTTTGCCTTGAAGTGTTGGAGACATTACTTGTACGGGACGAAGAGTTTCCTCTATACAGACCACAAGAGTTTACAGCACATATTCAATCAGCAAGACTTGAACATGAGGCAGCGAAGATGGCTTGAACTACTTAGTGATTATGACTGCGACATCCGCTATCATCCAGGAAAGGCTAATGTGGTGGCTGATGCATTGAGCCATAAGGAAAGGGTCAAGCCAAGACGGTTACGTGCCTTGAGTATGACAGTGTAAACAAGTGTTCGAGACAGAATAATTGAAGCACAACTTGAAGCCGTGGCTGATCCAGTAATTCTTAAAGAAGAGTTGCGAGGATTGGATAGACAATTAGAAAAGAAAGAAGACGGTGGGTTGTATTTTGTTGAAAGGATATGGGTCCCTTCGTGCAGAGGCGTACGAGCATTGATTCTAGAAGATGCTCACATATCGAGGTACTCAGTGCATCCAGGGGCAGACAAAATGTACTATGATTTGCAGGAATTATATTGGTTGCCAGGGATCAAGAAAGATATTGCTATTTTTGTTGGTCAGTGCTTAACGTGTCTTCAAGTTAAGGCAGAACATCAGAAGCCGTCAGGATTACTCGAACAACCGAAGATTCCCGAGTGGAAATGGGAGCGAATCATTATGGACTTTATTACGAAGCTTCCGAAGACAAGAGATGGGCATGACATGATTTGGGTAATCATTGACAGAATGACGAAGTCTACTCACTTTCTAGCAATTCGTGAAAACGATTCGACAGAGACCTTAGTGAAATTGTACATAAAGGAATTATAGTGTCGAAACACGGTGTACCGTTATCGATCATCTCAGACAGAGACAGTCGTTTCACCTCTAGGTTTTGGCAGGTATTTTAGAAGACTTTTGGCACTAAACTGGATATGAGTACGACATACCATCCCAGACAGATGGTCAAAGCGAGCGGACGATTCAGACATTAGAAGGTATGCTAAGAGCTTGTGTGATAGATTTTGGTGGTAATTGGGATTCTCACCTTCCATTGGTAGAATTCTCGTACAATAACCGTTACCACACGAGCATTCATTGTGCGCCGTTCGAAGCTCTGTATGGGCGAAAGTTTAGGTCGCCAGTGGCATATGGGCATCAGTAGGTGACAGCCAGTTGATTGGTCCTGAAATCATCGAGGAGACAACTGCAAAGTTGGTACAGACTAAAGAGAGGCTGAAAGCAGAACAAGACCGACAGAAAAGTTATGCCGATGTCAGGCGCAAGCCTTTGGAATTCAGTGTTGGAGACAACGTGCTTCTTAAAGTATCGCCTTGGAAGGGCGTGGTTCGATTTGTTAAGCGAGGAAAGCTAGGACCAAGGTACATCAGACCATTCAAGATAACAGAAAGAGTTGGTCGTGTCGCTTACCATTTAGAGCTCCTTCCAGAGCTTGATGGTGTTCATAATGTGTTTCATGTGTCGAACCTCCACAAGTGTTTAGTGGACGCGACACAACATGTTCCTATGTATGAGATTCAAATTGACGAGAAGGTAAACTTTGTTGAGAAACCAATTGAGATTTTGGATCGTGAGGTCCGTAAGTTAAAAAGAACAGACTTTAGAATCGTTAAGGTTAGATAGAATTCTCGGCGCGTGTAACATTTCGTATTTTAAATATACGTAGATTCGTATATTACTGTTTAACTATACATTTAATTTAAATTATTTTATTTAAACGTACTATCGTATCGAAACGCGTAACCGACTCTCGAATTTATTTTATAAATGTGGAACATATTAATGGAAACAATAAACATTAAACATTTAGTAACTAACGGAATGCCAAACTGTCATTGAAATCGTTATACATTTGGTCCCAAAATTGTATGAGATTTAAAACAATATAAATACTTAACATTAATAATTTTTATTAATGTCACCAAATCCTAAGGTATTATGT
>JAOXNX010000001.1:25222677-25235293 GCA_028566075.1 Solidago caesia | reverse complement strand
ATTTTAATAGTAACTATTAAATGCATCTTAGTTAACACTAAAATGCAGTGTCGATTGGAAAAAAGAGGTATTTTTTCTAACTGACACTGCATTTTAGTATTAATTAAGCTGCATTTTAGTGCATCTTAATACACTTCGCATTTTAAAACACTTCCTACAGAACCCATATATATATATATATATATATATATATATATTCCAATTAATCTCAACTAGCTACTCAAGTTGGCGATGATGAGATTGCACACCCAGCTGTATAATCATTCATACAAACAAAACGACCCATGCATTATAACAATAAGAAAGTAAAAGGACCCATCCAAAGAGCACTATATGTGGAGGTTAATTGATGGGTTACATGCTTGCTAGGACCATATATCTCCACAGTCTAAAAAACCACAATCGACAAGTTATTACGCACAAATTAAATATAACTGATTATTATATTATATTATAATATATATATTATTGAGAAAGAATACAAAGTTCCAAGAAAAGTAAACCCCAAGTGGTTGATGGATGTAGGGGAATACGAAATTGTGTTTTGATTTCTTCTAAAATTACATATAACAAATCATAATCAGAAGTAGCAAGTGTAATGTGAAAAGAATATATATATATATATATATATATAGGTACAAAGATCGAGCAGAGGTTGTACCTTTTTATATTTTGCAACAAAGTTAAAAAGACAGGATATAATAAAGAATGAGTAGAAGATGCCAAAGAATTCTACAGGTATTCTGAAAGCAACTAACAGAAATCGGGTTAGTGCAATCATCCCCGGATTCGATGCAAATATGGTGGTTCTTGGAGTCTACTACTTACTATTTTAGCTTTGCATCATTGGATTTAGGGACAAGTGGTGACAACAAGATATATTCCTCATGTGGCTGGCTAGGGTCAATATTTGTTAAAATGCCACGTAAATATATACTTTGTAATTTTAATTAATTAAATCGTGTACATTTAAGTAAAAAAATTATTTTTTTAAACAAGGCGAACCTCATCCCTTTGGTGATAACAAGAATTTAATAACTGTATGTTAAGTTGTCATACATTTTAGAAAAGGGATGAAAACTCAAAATTACGTAATCTATTTGTTATGAGTGGTAAATATATCATGAAACAACACTTGCAAGAAACGAAATGTATTGACAATATTAAACCATATTAATCTTTAGGTTGCATTGAGTTGATTTGTCCAGCCATTTTCAACCTTAAAACCGGTTTACAAAAAGGAAAATGCTAAATACAACCTTAAGGGCCGTAGATAATGTGCATAAAAATATTAATTGTATCTTTCCATACTCACTCCCTGAATTTTAAGGTAGCGTACATAAAATTCGTAAACTTCATTCAATACATGCGTCAAAAGGTGATAATGGACGTAGCTAACTTCACTGACCGCTGGTTCTAGATTATTTAACACACGAGGTATATAAAAAATTGTGTTTGTTATTATTGCTATAATATTTGAAAATTGAAATGATTTTTTAAATTAATATATAAATAATATAAACATGATAAGATAAAAAAGGAAATACTTAAAATTTTCAAAATTAACATCCCAAATGAATTGAATTACAAGGCAGTATAGATATTATATTATTATATTCTAATACATTTGATTTGTTCTTAAATTTTAATTTTTTAAATACATGAATTTTACTATTTTATCCTTGATTTTTACTATGTTATCCTTGACGTTTGATTACTAGTTTGAGAAAAACTGAATAATAACAACTAACATTAATTGTTCAAAAAATATAAATAAAAAGAATAAAAAGTTAACTAGTTCAACATAATACTACTATAACTCCATATTTACAAAATTATCATGGACCACATTACAAAGTCGACGGTCAACGAAACCGGACACGATATGATCACCTGGCCCCAACCTTTTATCCGTATATTCTCGCTAAACAAATTGAAACTTATCTCGCTGCCAGTATCGTGCAAACACAATTCTAGTGAATTAGAATACGACCAATGGGTTTACATTGATTAACAAAATGAAAAGAAACTAAGCGGTTAAATTATGTGTAAGAGTAAGTCTCTTTAATTAAATGTTTGAAAGCCTGAAGTCTCATAGTATCAAATTTAGCAATCTAAATACATATATTTGATATTTTGCTATTGTTATGATTTTCAACTATAAATATTTCATAATCTTATTACATGCTTAGCATTTGATAAGTTACGTACAAAACCCAAAATAGATTAGAATATCTAGGTATGATCTTTTTATCTCAACCTGGTCGATCTTACGTGCGGAGGCAAAAGAAATAATAATCTAGAACGTACAAAATCTCGACGGATGATTTGTAATAAATGGAGTTAAAACTAGCTATTCATTGGATTATAATGTCTAACGACTTTCAATAAATCAAACTTGGATAAATTTAGATGATATAAGAGAGGTCTTAATGCCATCATCATCAACTCATCATCCGCTCATTATTGCCTTTATAATGAGCCAACACCACTAGGGCTGACTCGTTATTGGTTCATCATGAGGCTCATTATTGGGATAACGAGTGAAAATGTTTTGCTCTATTTTTTTATTTTTCATTTTTGATTGGGTTAAATGGTGGATCCCAGACTAATGATGTATTAGTTATGTATTGGGATGTTATAAATGATTAATTATTAATTAGTGATGAAGGAGATTTTTCTAATGTGACGCTGACAAAGACTAGTTATGGTTTAGAGACTTGATCATTGTCAAAAGCATTATGATGTTATTCTCTCTATATATATTCGATACATGATTGAAGTTTATAAGGCATCTGCCTATAATGAGCACCCTCTTTCTTCATCATCCATACCACATCAGCACCACATCAATACTTTTTCCCCAAAACACCCCCTTTCTATAAGCCATGTTCTTCAACTCATCATCAGATATTATAAATAAACATGTTTCTCGTCGGCACCGCTTTGTCGCCCATGCTCACTAAACTTTTTAAAAATCCCCCAAACTTTTTACACCCCTTTTGATCTTGTTCCATTTGCCTTGTAGTCGACTTCTTGTACGCTTTTCTTCAACCGTATCCCTGTTGAACAATCTTTCTACGGTACCCAAAATCATCGCATCCGTTTGATTGTTCCCGACCACGAAGTCTTCAGAAGCCGCGACCCAACATTTCTTCCCTTTTTTCGTAAGTCATTTCTATTGGACCGGTTCTTCTTGTTCGTCATCGGCCGCCGCATCACTAATTCCCCCGCCTTGATTCTCGGCTTCATCGTTGATGTTCAGTGGTGGAAATTTTGTTGTTGCTATTGTTGTCGTCGTCAAAACAATTCTTGTTGTTGTTGTAGTTGTTGTTGTTGATATTGTGCCCAATAGTTTGGGTCGTTGTACCGTGGCACATATGGGGCAAAACCGACATGTAGACTGTAAAATGGTTGTGAAAATGGAGGGATTTGTGGCATCATTGGTGGCAAATAGTTGTTTGTTTGATCTTGCGGATTTGTTGACGACATTGCCGATAACGGTATGTCGAGTAGGCTTTGAAACATATCCGCATCGCGACTTCGAGATGATTGCTTTTGGTTGTTTCGTTTCGACATGATCGTATGAAATGGTAGTGATAAGTGAGTGAAATGTATATTGTAAAACATTAACATGTCATTAATTATATATGATCATCCGCGTATTACGCAAGATAATATATAATCTAGTTTAACACCAATACGAATGACCAAATGTTGATAAAATGATTTTATGTTAGAAAAAAGTAACATATTTAATTTGTTGCAAAATGAATTTTCTATTTTATATTACATACATGATACATTGCGAGATCTATTATTACTTGTACCATTATTAAAATATGTGTGTATGTATGTAAGAACACGTTCAAACGAGCACCAACAAAAGATTGCGAGAGAACTACAAAATACATGTCAATTTGCATATTATTTGATACGTTCATTCACATATAAAAACTTTAGTTAAAGTGAGAATAGAAAACAAATAAAATAAGTAAATATATATATGTTATTTGATCTGTTTATATGTGAATGGTCCACGTTATTTAAATGTGAACTTAATTAGTCAAGTGACTCAAGTGTAAATTAAATAAAATAAAATAAAAAAATTCAACTCTTCACTTCATATTTACTGTTTAGTCATATAAAAGCCATATGACTTTTATAGCACCATTTATGTAATGCATTATCTTAAAATATTACAATGAAATCAAACTGCATTTGGCCTTTTCGTATTCGAAGTTGTCAATCAACTAAGATGTAGATTCAGATTCCATAGTGAAGACAATATGTTGATAATTGTATTTGTATGATGTGTAGATATACCACTTAAGAGTTTTTAGCTTAGTGATTTGTGTATCTCGATTCATCAATCAAGAGCTTTGGATTTTAATTTGTGTGTGAATAAATGTGTAAATTATCATATGTGGTGATGATATTCGACTTTTTTTAAATTAAAAAAAATAGGAAAAAAAAAACATAATCGTAGCCCAAAATTATCATAAAAGCTGGATCAAGTTTTTAAAAATGAAAATGTTAAAGTTAGTGGGCTAAAGGCCCAGTTAAAGGATGCTGGCCTGTTGGATTGTAAACGTTGTATATTTATATACCCTCTTAAATATTATAGCCCCATGTTAAATATTACTCTTTTGGGACATGCAAATTATATAAATTGCCTTTAATGAATAAATTACACCATCAGTCTCTTATCTTCTAAAATATTTCCATTACCTCCTTTAAATCAAATACCAATCAAATACCTACACCACTCGACACCGCCACCACCACCAACAGTCTCCATCACTACTACCAGTCGCCGCCATCACCACCGGTCGCCGCCACCACCACACCGCCGCCGTCACCACCACCGCCGCATTGCGCGGGTACCGTGCTAGTAATCCTTAAAACACAAAATAACAGATTAAGATGTTGTCGAATGTCAATGTTTTATGATGCGATTTCAGTATTGGCTTTTTGCTTAAACTTATTTTTGATGAATGCTCCAAGTGTTACACTCGATCAACGTTGATAATACGAATCTTATGTAATGCATCATAAATATATAGATCACTTACTCCAAGTCGATATCACAAAACTTCAAAGTAGACGGATGATCTCCCAGGAAAATATAAACATTTCTGGAACCACTCGAAGCCTTTAAAAGAAATGTCCGGTATGTATCCTAAATTGCATAATATGCATCGTGCTAATAAGAATCAGGGGCGGACCTATGTGTAACATAGGGTATGCACTTGCACACCCTACGGCTTCTCCTAGTAGTGGTAAATAAAAAGATTTAGAATTTTTTTAGTGTAATTCCTTAAGGGTGCATAACCTAAAAAAAAAAGGTGCATACCCAATGAAGAAAAGAGATCAATAGACCAATGTTTTGGTGAAGGGAAAGACAGATGGTGGCTCAAAGCAGTTGTGTTTGACGGAGCTCAGCAGCTTTCATAGATGGAGGAGAAGAGATAAAATTTTGTGGTTAATAAGTATTTATTGAACATGGAGTCCATAAATTTGATTAAATGAAATCATTTAATATCCAAGTTAATAATTTGTATCACCTGTCCGTTGTATTTTTTTTATCAAAGGTTTTATCTAAAAATATAATACTAATTAAATATATTGTATATATACGTGATTATTCATTTTCTTTAAATATTTTTAAACATTTTGTCCGAAATCCCGTCGCTAATAGTCTATCGAAATCCTATCACTATTTTTAAATCGTCACCAAAAAATTTTCTGTTTTTTAATCCATACTTATTTTGACATTCTGATGGAATTTTTAACATTTTCCAAAAATAAATCCAACAAATTTTCCGACTGATGTCTTTGTTGGAAATATGTTGACCGACGGATCTGTCAACGATAAGTTTCTCACGCGGGTTTTCACGACATCAAAGTTTTGTCAGAATTTTTCATTTTTTTAGTAGTGATTTTTACTGAATATCATTTAATTTTGCATACCCTCATTTGAATTTCTAAATCCGTCACTGATAAAAATGTTCATAATATGGCCAAATTAAAAGTCGAACTAACAGATTCTTGATCAAGTGGTATTCGAGTTGATATATCAACAGTTTGTGGGTTCAAGTCATGGCCACTGGGGGAAAATTTATGAATAGTTGTGTGATGTGTGTCTTTAAAAATAAAAGAATTACAATCAAAGCGAAACAAGCCTGTTGATTAAGCCGAGTTAGACAGCCATCCAATAGTTGACCGGCTGGGAAATACGAAACCATCATAACATGATGATTCAAGTGATTAACTCAATCATATATATATTGTTTACTAGTCTTTTGTTCTAGTTTAAGACCAACATTTCTTCATACATTAACATTAACATTAACACCACTATCATTTAAGTAAATACAACAAACGTAATCATCTTAAACCAAAAAAGTAGCAGCAAACAAAAATAAAATATATCATCTAAAAGTGTACTTTATCATGCCTACCTAAACAACATACTAAAACGATTTACATCCTCTTTAAGAGGTCTTGTTGACCAATCACAAAGTGTTTAATGAAAAGTGAACCCACAACTAACCGGAATTAAAGGTTCGCTATTTTACTTTTTTTTTTTCTCACAAAATACATCAATATAATCATCTTTAACTTTAAAGGATCTCAATCCCACAAAAACGCATCACACATATTACATATACACATACATATAATTCTTAAACATATACCCTATATACATATAACACACTTTGTTTTTTCCATTAATGTATTTCTTATTAAGTTCTAAATTTAAGTCACCGAATTGATGGTGAGTACTGTTGAGATGCACATTGATGACCATCCACTTGATACCACAGTACTTTAGATACAAAATATCAAGTCATTTAAGGATTTAAGCCATCAAGTCAATAAAAAATAAACACTAACACAATAAATGAGAAAAATTTGGACCATTTTGATGAGTTCCTTTTAGAGTCCCATCCATGTCATCTCTTCAAAGATGTACACACAACCTTTATTGCATAGGCCAGTTTCTCACCACCAACATGGGCCTCACAAGTTTGGACCCCACAAGCAAAATGTACGGGCCCACAAGTCATAGTCTCAGTTAGGATCTAATATTTACAACCACATTAAACTCTTGTGAATGGCAATGTATATGTTTGAGGAAACTTATTGATCCTCGTCACATCAAATGGTGTGGGGACCGGGGGGACGGCTGAGGTGGCAAACATTTCAGCATCATCGAGAACCGTTGATTCGAGGAGGAACGGTTGAGATTCCTTGTTTGAATAGCTCCGAAATGACGCTCTCCGTAGATGGAGGTTTGAGGCCTAATGGCAAGGGTAACCATGGCTTATTTATTGCTTCCTTCACCACCTTGTCAATGACTTCATCTCCCTACAACAATAATAGTACTTCCATATGTCATAATAATACAAAATGCACACATGCATGGAAGCAGGGATGCAATGCTGACTTGTTGAGGTCAAACAAACGTTTCACTTTTAGTGAGATATTCTAAGAGAGGTGATATTTACAGAACAAATATTGTCTATACATGCATATTTTACAACTATGTTAAACCCGCGTTTTTGTTTATAACCAAGTTGTGTTGCGTACATATCGTCAAATCACTTCTCTAATTCTAACATTCGCTGTGAAGTTCTATGCAGTGAATGCTCGACTAAAAGTCTAATCTTGAAAGATATAGTTTTGAGCAATAAATTTTAAACCTGACTTTGGAAGTGAACAGAGATACTATTCAAATAAAAAAACATGGATTATGCTACGATTTCAACGGTATGAACATCACTCTAAAATGACATTTGTTGCCAAGTCTTAATTTAATTGTCAGTATTCTTCAAAACTGAAAGGACCCATTTTGATTTCAAACTTGAAGAGTATGCAAACCATAAAAGTCAAAGATAGAGGTGGCATTTCTGGATTAGCATTCCTATAAATGGGTATTTGGGTTATATTTTGTCATTAACGGGTCAAATGGGTTAAGACGAAAGGTTTTAATGTAAAAGGAAATGTCAAATGGGTCGAACTTGTTAAATGGGTTAAAAGTAGTGTGAAGTGTATTCAAATAGAAATCCTAATTCCCTTTATTAAAGAAGGTAGTTAGTTAGAATTTGCAATAATATATGTTTTGTAATCATAAAGCACATTCATTATTACCAAAAAAATGAAAAAAGAAACAATTGTTGGTCGTCCCAACTCGGCCATCCCATTTTGACCTGCAATAAATAGTTACCCGTTTTGACCTGCACTATATTATTGCACGTCTTCACCTGTTATCCAACCCATTCACTTCGCCACCTCGTTTAAAGTTAACTATTTTGAGAAGGAAGGGAAACTATTTTTGAAAAAAATAGAACTAGCAGATATCAATACCGGATAATTTTCGACTGAATTCTTTGGCATGGTTTGGCTAGTCTGCATTGAATCCCTACTCTGAAAGTGAGAAGCAGTCTGCATTTTCCGGGATCAATGATAAGTACATTTTCACAAGAAAAGACACTAGTTCAGTGCAAATAATTACAAAAGTATACTCACTCGAGGAAAAGATGTGTGTGGTGGTACAGCTGGGCAGCCCCATGCTTCGGCTTGTACCTGGAGAAACAAAATAACACATTAGTCATGGACTTGTATCATTCAAAATTAGTACAGCAAAGTTAATCATATAATCTAAAATCATGAAATTAGGCAGTTACCCCTGAATAAGGATTCCACATCCAATTTTCCGAAGACTGCCATGCTGGGTAATATGGCGGGGACCACATCTGAGGTGGTGAAGCATAATTGTGTGGGGGTGGCGAAGCATAATTGTGTGGAGATGGCCAAGCAGGATACACTTGGTTGGGTGGGAAAGTGTGATTAGGGTGATATGGAGGATAAGCCATAATGGGCTTCGGTGGATAGTAGGTTCTTGGTGTTGAATGTCGAGTTTGAGGCCATTTACGCCCACTTTCTTTAGGCAAAATATGTCTTCTTTGCAATCTATATTTCTGCTTGAATGAGAAGGCAAATATATGTTCAGTTTCAGATACAAACAAGCATTAGTAGAACCAACAAAATATAGATGTTTATACAAACCTGCAGATGACTTGCTACATTATGGCGAGTTAAACCCTCGACATTCATAAGTTCTAGTATACGAGATGGTATTGCTTGATCAACACCGAGTTGCTCTACGGCTTGTACAAATTTCTTGTGTAGTTCAGACGTCCAATCTACCTGAAACATACACTAGTTCAGTTCCAAACAATCATGAACCATTGTGCACCGCACATCTTTGCTACTATGCAACGGAGATCCTAAATTTTCGATCAAGGTATGAGATACTAATACTAGAGGAGGTAATTCCGACCAATTTACTTATAAATTGCTGGCTTTGGGTAAAATCAAAAAATTAGCTTAAAAGGGTCATGGGTCAAATGTGTCAAAATAGGTCGAAAGCAATAATATCCATGTAATCATAATTAATGCACTAAATAATATTGCAATAATAATATCTATGTAATCATAATTATTGCACAAAATAATTATAAAAACTTCAGTAGATGGAAAAAAACTGCTTGTAGTGAACGCAAACCCATCCAGTTCAACTCAAACCCGTTTTGACATGTTACCACTGCCTGACCCCATGTAGCTATATCTAAATACTACAAGAAAAAAAAAAACAAGAGATGCACTACCAAAAAATGCAGATTATGCATGTTCCTGCATATCACAGGAGCAACCATACTCATTGCTAAAAGAACCAAGACAAGAACACACAAGTGTGGTGAGCCAACGTTTATTGGCTACTCAAACTGTGACCTTCACGAGTAATCTTACTGCTTACGGAAAGGGGGAAGCAAGACGAGACCAGGTATGGGTTCTTAGCTACTTGACCTTAGAATCACATGATTTATTACAGGGCTTCCCGTTGAATCGTAAATTAAGATTACTTCAAAAAATTACATCAACCATCATCTTACCTTGATCTTTTTTCTACTGGATTTACTGGCACGTGTATTGGGACGCTCAGATGGTTCATTTCGCTTCTTACCATCATTTTGAACATCAGGACAACCTCCATCACTTGTAGGCTTGCCAACACCCTCCTCCAAACTCTTTGCCAAGTTTGTCTCCATAGTAGTATTATTATGATCACCAACTAAATCATCACAAGTCGTTTCGACAAATTTGGATTCACCGTCATGTTCTACACTCTCTTTCTCATTTGATATGTTAGTTTGGTCTTGATCTTGACAATCGCCATTATCAACTAATCTCACACCTTGTTTCAGTTGGGGGGTTGATGGAGCCGGATATTTATCACTTTCGACTGATACTTCCTCAATGTTATGCTCATGATTTTGATCACATTCTGTCTTTACCGCCTCATTATTATGCTCGTAATTTTGACCAAATTCTTTCTTTACATCTTCTTTTCTCAAATGAATATTCAGATTTGAAGCAGCCGAAGCATTCTCAAACTTTAACAATTCAGATTGATCCTTAGGTCCTGCGTTGAATGCCTGCTAGAAGTTTCCACATTCTCTGTATCAGAGAAGAAGTGAAATATAACCAATTATAGCAAGTTTGGGGTTGAAATTAAACTCACCTTGTGAGCCACATGTTGCCATATGTTTCTAAGTTTATCTTCTGACAGTGGTTTCTCAAGGATTTCGACCGCACCAAGCTAGAATACAAAATACCATTAGAATGATTGCTCTAGGTGATTTGAATTATTTTTTGAAATGATTGTGTGATGTGGAGTAATTAGAATCAGATAATCAGTTTTAATAGAAAGGGATACTATTAGTACAGATAACCAAATGTTTGAGTGTTCCAACAAATTCTGATTATTCGAGAAAACTATATAAAAAATGACTCAAACTTACTTATCCATGAAAAAATATGCGACATATTGGGACGTGGAGTAAAGATTCCACAAATTAAGTTAAAGATAGGGTAGATGGAGATATTTAAAATGTCATTAAGTAATCAATTGTGTTGCAGTTCATATGAAATTATTATCTAACCTCTAGATAATCAAAAACAGAATATGTCTATCCAAACTTTAAAAACTGATTAGGGCAACGTTAAGTCATTTAAACAGATAATCAACTTAAATCCACAAATTCAAACACCCCCAATACTAGTTGAATATCATAAATATTTGAGAGGAAGAAAAGTTACCGCTATGCACTTCATCATGGTACTAATGCAATTCACATCTGAAGTCACTGCAATCAAAACCAGGAAAAACTTACAAACAATTATCAAAAATAGGAAATAAATGATTTATTATAACACTAAAAAAAGTTACTGATTTAAGTAAGTGCTTCATGGGGGCATACTAATTGTAGGCAAGTCTGTCGCACTTTTAAGGAACTTGAACCTTCCATCTTCGTTGTCTGCCCTCACCTGTCACAAAATGTGACAACGCTTTTCAAGCTTTCATTAATGACAAAAGCATACAAAGGATCCGAATATTTTTCATTTTTTGATAAATACCTCTACTATTGCAACATGGAAACATTTAGATTCGTCTAAAATTGCCGATAATGCTTCATCCTCACTATGAAACGTAGAAACTGTACAAATTTATGTAAAAGTTAGATAACTTCGATTATATGTAGTGCAAAAATCACTACATGAATAAAATATTTACAAAACCGAGAACATAGATATAGTCTTAGTAGACTTGAATACATATATGATCTTGCTATAACTCTGACTCAAGCATATACTTTTAGGCACTCATTAATCTAAATTTTCTTGGTCAAGAACATACATAATCATCTTTCTTGGTATTTTCTTACTATTGATCATAACATACCGACGAATTTTTCCTTGAACATTTCTTATCATTAACTTGAAAAAACACGAATCATCAAGAACTCAAACTCCATAGCAAAAATATCTTACTAAATGTCATAAGTTCGATCCCATTCGCGCTATAATCTCGAAACTAAAGAAAATTAAAAACAGTACGGAGTTCAAATAACTAAAAGCTTTTAGTCTGAAGATTTTATTGATGGAGATAATTATGATTTTGATGATGATTGTAGCAACTCTGCCCAACTTGAAGTAAATTTGAAAAATGTATTGACCAAGATAATAGCGTCACGGGTAGTAACAAAGATACCGATGAAGATGTGTTTCAGAAGTTCCGGGTACATACGGCGCGTTTCTTGGGTCTGCTAAGAATGGAGATACTTACCTGCAACCGTCTGCTTACATTCCTAGTTCCCCGCCACTCCTTGATCCGATGAAGATGATGAAGATGTATTGATGATAATGATTTACTAGTACTTTCTTTTTTATAATAATGAGGGAGGAAAGGGGTCATGTGGATGAAAGAAGGTGTGATGGGTGTTTGTAACCTTTGCAGAAGTTAACAGACAAAGTGACACATATATTGAGATCAACATTTCATTTTATTTTAATCTCAACTGCCCTTTTGTATTTATATTTATATTGTTCTAGGAACCTATATATATTTTACACGAGTAATATATATATATATATATATATATATGTGTGTGTGTGTTATTATGTTTAATATTAATTTTTTTTATTTATGTCTACTTTTGTCATTTTATACTTTTATTAAAAGATTCAGCTACTTTGCCAAACACCT
>JAOXNX010000001.1:25146308-25157792 GCA_028566075.1 Solidago caesia | reverse complement strand
CTAAAACTCATAAACCACTATTAAATTAACGGGAACACTAACACGGATTTTTCTACTTATTTGACACATTTTAATAAGTCACTTACTTATTACTACATAAATATTACATAGCACATAATTACAAATTCTACTAAATATTCACTATTAACGGAAGGCACATATTTGACTAACAGTCAAACTAACGATAAGGAAATAAAGAAATCGGGATGTTACATTATATGTTATGTTATATGACTTTAAATAAAACTATATACGTAACTTTTAATAAAAGCTAAAACAATAAAAGAGTTTCATTTTGACAACAAAGATATAATATTTATAAAAAAAAACTACAGGCTTTTTATACCTCGTTATACTTGAAAAATAAATGAATCTAACATTCATATACAAAACTTTTACCCAAGCCTTAACATGTTAACTTAAAACTATACTTTTAAAAAGGGTTATTTGTGTAAAATGGTAACAACTTTTGCATGAATTCTTAAATATGAAAATAAAATATAAGAATTATCCAAAATAGAAAGTAACTTTTGATTTATATCATATAAACTCTTAACATGTGTCAATATCTTAGTAGCTTTCTATTTTTGATAATAATTCTTATACTAGATTTCTAGATTTTAGAAAAACTGAAAGTTGATATCTATAAATGATAAAAAAAAAATTGAAAGTTGCTTTATATTTTGAATAATTTTTATACTTGATTTCTAAATATAAAAATTTATACAAAGTTCGCTGTTATTTTAAACAAATAACCCTTATATAAATGCTTCGAATTTTCAATTGAATTTTTTATAATACCTTAAAAACGTGTGAAACTATTATAGGTAGAGGACTCATTAGACTAACCCCATCGGTCAAATTTTTTATGGATCGGTTATCGATAAAGTAAAAAAAATAATATATTAAACAATAGTAACTATGACCAACCAAGTTGTTCCACCAACTTTTCTTCGTGTCAAGCAGAAATTAATGTGGTTTATTTTAAACATACTAAGTATCTCCACATATTTATTTTTATTGTCTTTATTTATTTTGTATTTTACTTGTACGTCTTCTATAAATACTTTTAAAATTTTAATATAATATATAATAGTTAAATTTGATATAAAATACATAATTTTTCATTCTCTATATATATAGGCTATAAAAAATTTTCTTTTTGCATAATACTTTTTATTCTCTACTCCAAATTTCTTTTAATTTTTTATTATCAACAATGGATCCAAATTATGTTTTCAATCTTGAAAATCTAAAAGATTATCTGAGTGTTTAACACCATAGACACACTTTCTTTTTTTTCAATTTCAAATAGTGTTCCTTTCAAATTCAAACCTCACAAAAATTTGAACACATATATAAAAATTTGGAATTGATGGATAACTATGTAATTTTTATGTTCTAGTACTGCAATTATTTTATTTTCATGTTAGGATTGTAAAATGAGTTATTATGTTGATGAATGTGAAATATTTTTCAACCTAATTATTTTTTATTTTTTTATGATTAAAAACTTATTTTTTTGATATAAAAAAGTATTTCTATTTTTTAAAATTAACTTTAAATAAAAAATGTTAATTATTAAACATTATTTATTATTATTTATTAAAGTAATAGTTTGGTTGGTTTGTTAATGAAGGTGCAAAAATTGATTTTGGTTGGGTTGGATAAATGAACTTATGAAAGAGAAATTAATTTTTTTTAATGAATTGATAGATTGGGTTGTGAATGAGGTACAAATTTAAAAATCCAGGTTTCAAAATCTTCATGGTCATGTACTGTTTTTTATGTTAATAAACATGCAGAGCAAGAAAGAGGAACTCTAAGGTTAGTAATAAGACCTTTGTCTATAAAACTGATAATTTCTTTTTTACATAATTCTAAATATTCATAATTCATTTGACATGGTCTAGCTCTTATAGGTATTTGACTTTTATTAAAGTCATGGAAGAGAAACAATACGTTTCTTTCTATCCCAAAATGCATTAGGATGATCATTACATATTTGTAAAGTAAATTGATTTTGTATTAATTTTATTTTATCCTGTAATTTAGGATTTTTTTTTAACTTTTCTTCAATTGTAAGCAAATTGATTTCCTGTTTAAGAAAATTAATTTGATTTTCTTTATTTTTTAATAAAGATTCTTCAATATCATTTATGAATCTTGTAATTGGTTTTTTTATAAAATCAAAAATTATTTCTTTTCCTTGAAAAGTACCAGTTATAGAGTTTTTATCAACATTCCTTATAAGATATATTTTATTTAAAAATGGTGAACTAAGAATTATTTGGTTAGTAAGATTTTTTACTAATATAAAACTATTTGGGATAAGGGGCAAGACCTTTGTTTAGTAAAAGAGGAAAAACCAAAACTAAAACAAAATAGCCTGGAAATTTATTTGAAAATATATAGACTTTAAAATTTTTTCAAAAATCTCATGCCTGAAAACTTCAGACAAGGGATAAAAACCATTTACATATACGTGGGCTTAATTTTACATATACCTAGACTGTCAAGACAATAACCAGTACAAGATCAGTACAGGCATGTACCCTAAAAACGCCCTCATCTTATGGCTAAAAATGGGCCGCCATAATTCGACCACTATACATGCAAGCGGTATAACCAGTATATAACCTTTCTAAAAATATTCAAAACATAAGTTTTTGAAAACCTTTAAAAATATTTTCAGACTTTTTTATTTTATTTTATTGATATTGACAGAATAAAATCAATTAAAAATAAAATAAAAAGCGAATTTAATAAGAAGAAGAACCCACCCTAACTTAAAAATTGATTGATCTCTAGTGCTTTTTCTTGCATTATCTATCTATATCTGGTACGAATGTAATCTCTCTCAGAAAACTTATAATAATTTCAATTCTTTCATTAACATCATCATCATCATCATCATTATATATGTTTGTATTTTTGTGTTATTTTATTTCATAAATATGTGTATGCATAGTTTCTGGAAATTATATATCTACATATTAGAAGATTAATCTTTTAATTAGTTTGATTCTTTATTTTATTGAATATTATTAATATTAATATTAATATTAATATTAATATTAATATTATTAGTTGTGATATATTTCTGTTTCAAGTTTGAAGAAAGAGGTATTTTTCTATTTTAGTAATAATAGGCTTAGGATCATGTAAGAAGCTGAATATTTTGTGGGAGCCAGTCGTCTGCTAAATAAATGCAATGGGTTATTTATCAGAAAAGCCGATGTGTGACTGTGTAGTTTAAAGTGATATCGACTATGTTGTTGCATGACTATGATATCGACTATATATGTAGGAAACAGTCTGGTGTCGATCTTGATTACATCCTTGATTCACTATTTGTTTAAGGGAATTCTACTAGAGTTCATTTTGATTATATCATTGTTGCTTTGGGTTAGAGTAGAATAAAGGATGCCACTAGTAGAAAGATGTCTTTTTCTTCTTTGTCCTCGTTGGGGCATTGAGGTATCGAGTCTTCTGAAGGCATATGACGATCGATCGAGCTCGCTGATATGTTTCTCATTTTTTTTACTCCCCTATCTTTGTTTCCAATGGTCCATTTGGTCTGTCTCATTCTGAGATATCTAGAAAATGTTAAATTAGGATAGTGAACTAGTCTGGTAATTTTGATGTGACAATTAGACTATATCTTGATCATAATTGAGATTGAGGTTTAAGTATAGGCAGTATAGCTAATAGCATTTGAATTATAGTTTCCACCTACAGATACTTCATATATAATATATCATATGGATTTACATGATGATATCTGCCATAGTAAATTGTTCGATGAATTACATATTGGTTATGTTTTTTCGATAACATCGATTACTCAAAGTATATGACTACGTTAGCATGCAACTGAATAAGTTCCACTTTTAAGCTTTTATGCTCATTTGCAGTTAAAATCCTAATGAGTTAAGGCTAGTCGAGGATGGCAGACATACCAGGTTATCTGATAACCTGTCTGAATACTGGAAAACTTGCTCTTTTGGCAATATTGGTATCCGGAGGGATCGTTTTGCAAATACTGGTAAGTTTCAAACACTCTCGTTACCCACATAAATGTTGAAAGTTTTTAACAGATCACTCGAACAATTGGTGGTTGTTGTTTACCCATTTTCTTTTATGATGGCAGGCTTGTGTTTTGTACAATAATTGGTGGCCGATGCTGACTGGTAGGATAAATTTACTGTATTTTCACAAAAATTCCACTTTTGAGGATTTTAGACTAATTTGGAAGTAATCAAATGTAGAATCTTTATTGTTTTTCATAGTCACATCAACCTTCTTATATAACTAACGATACAAGTGTTTACCGTGCTTTAAATCCAAATTTTGTTCTATATTGTGTTAAACATACTTAGCACATCATATATCATCTAGGCTCATGGAAAGGGCAACCATTAGAAGAAAATTCTTTCCACATCATATAGTTTTAAGGATGAATTCTACGTTGGGATCAATTGGCATATTGATTGATGGAAACTGCAATTATTAGACCGTTTTTAAGAAAATTTTAAGCACATCAAATATCTTTATAGAAGAATGAGTATCAAACACTTGATGCATATTGCCTTTAGAGGATCTCTAATGTTGATCTCAAGTCTCTTGACTTTTTTCGATTATCATCATTACAGATAGCTTCATGGTTTAGATAATTAATGTGTCGTAAAAGAAAAAAGAAAAAGAAGAAGAAGCATGCACCAAATGGAACGGTTTTTTGTTGTTGCTGACATCATTGTGTCTTGATGCAGCATCGATGTATGTGATTCTCCCTATGCCGTTGATATTATTTGCTGGTTCAGATACTTCTGTATACTTCACTGAATCTGAAAGCAGGTGTAGTGTTCTTCACATGCCATCCCTAGTGAACCCTTAAAATATGATTTCTTGTAGAAAAGGCAATCTCTAACCCTGCCTGACATGTGTCCCATATGTTACAATGTTCAAAGTCAGTTTACTAAAGTGAGAGTATCTTCTTATTTTAATAAAGTTTCTGTAATCATATTTAGTACGTTGATTATTTGCTAAATACCAACAAAGGACTAGAAAGTTCTGGTGGCCAGCCAACACAAAATCACAAGTTAAACTGTTTAAACATGCACAAAAAATAGTCATTTCGATCTAAACCCATTTTGACCCGTTACCTTGTCTGTACGACCCACCCATATTGCCACCTCTAATATCTAGTGTCTTTATAACAGTTGGATGGATGCAACGAAGTTCCTGACTGGGGCTTCAGCAGTGGGCAGCATCGCAATTCCTATAATCTTGAAGCATGCCGGTGTCATAACGTGGGGTGCATTAGCAATGGAGCTTTCATCTCTTTTTGTGTTTGTTATAGCCATATTAACTTTCATTGGAATGAGCAATGATGATGGAGGGTATAGTATGATCTGATCCAATTCATGATCCTTATGATGTTTGAATATGCTGAGGAAAATCAGTTTAATGTGGGGTTTTGATTGATGGTGGCATATGGATTTTGTTTTGAGCTTGGTCGTCTTGTTTGTATTGCAACAAAATTGTAAATTCCTTAACCATTTCTTTTGTGGTTACAGGTTCTTTCTCGCAGTTTACCTGGGGATTGTCTGTGTATGTATTATATTGTGAATTTTGTGAATTTGGAACTTTGTTTTTACATTTTGAATGGAAGCATATATTACTTTAACTTGCTGCCACGATATACAAGGGGCAACATGTGTGTGCGTAGTAAAGTTCAACTGTTACGTAGTCATTACGCTTGGCAGTTTTTAATAGAAGGGAATGCCGTTATCGGCCTTTATGTGAATTGTCGAAAGTGGGTAAAAATAATGGACTTCAATAAATTTTCCTGAAAAGAAACAGAAAGGCGCAATGGGCTACTATGTTCGGTGGTTACTTGGTGAACCAATGAATCAATTTCGTTTACTCTAAACTGTGTCTTTTATACGTGCCCAATTGTTGATCTTGGTTTTTATTAACACACCCAATGGATATTAATACTCCTCCCGCTAACTTTCACATGACAGATTACTTTGGAGTTCAAGTTGACCTTTATTGTTATCTTAGAGTTGGATTTCATGGAACAGCTGATCTATGCAAGAAATCCCAGATGCTTGGTGAATCTAGGATCACACATCAGGTAGATCTTTAATTTAGTTTATGAGGACAAAATGAAAGGTTACAATAGTTGGGTCGGGTTAGATCATTATTAAGAAACATAAAACGTAATTATACTGAATTTAAGTCACTATATCAGTTTATCTGCAAGTAGCAGAAAAATGAATGTCAGGTTAAATTGCTTTAAAAGCAGGGGCTAAAATCGATTTAAGTTGAATTGCTTTAACGACAGTAAAGTTTTAAATTTTCTTAGGGACTAAAAGACAATAATTAATTAAAAAAGAGTCAACAAAATACTGTACTTCTTCCTCATTCATATTCCAACAAGAAAACTCCATTAAAAAATGAAATATGTTTTTAACTTTAACGATTCATTCAGTAGTTAGAAAACATACTTGTGCATCCTAAAATCTTTATTTAATCATACTCCAAGTTTGTTGTTTGTTCACGTTTAGCTTAAGGTAGGTCGTAATAAAATTTTAACATAGGTCCTTCATAAAACCTATCATATAAGCTCTACAATTTTTTCAAAACCAAGGTAGACCCACCTTTATACACACTAAAACCACCCTTGCTCGCAACAATATTACGAGAAAAATGTCTATTTAGAAATGAGAACCTGAAAAGTAAGGGAAAATTTTAAGACAAACCCGAAGGACATCTTTGATGATGAAGCGCATTTAAAAATAAAATAAAATATATCAATACAACTTTTCTGCCATAACAAGAACAAAGACCTGACCTAGGTATCACTCTTGATGGGGCAAATTTGACCAAGGCTACTTTTGCTTGCTTGAAATGAGCTTGTTTGGAACAAGAAAACATATTCGAGTATCGTGACTTCAACAATATCAAGAAGAAGATATTCGTTGTGCCTTTAAATGCACAGCTTGCATCAATGGGCCTTTATATGACACATGTTATCATCACTTGATAATGTATAACGGTTGCCACATCGTTAAAAAACCGACGACCTGATGAGTTACAGGGTAAATACAATAGCTAGCAAGTTTTGAAATTTGTTTTGGGTAAAAGGTTAGCAAGTTTTGAAAGTTTAATACATACAAAAGCGTTAAGTATGATGCATACAAGAGGTGTTAAATTCAATATATTCCCATACATAAAAACTTGTTTACTACAAATCTTGTTAGCTCATGTATTTTAACGCCCATGCCCCATGATGTGCTTTGTCCTGGTGGCCTACCTGTCTGATTTGGGTTCCTAGACAAAAACAAGTAATTACTAATTAGACAAGAAAAAAGTGTCTCCTGAATAAATTATATATATGTGTGTGCGTGTGTGTGTGTGTGTGTAGATTCTGTGATAACTTTCATCAACATTTTTTAACCACAGTTTCATTAACCGACCCTTTTTTACCCTGATGAATTACAAGGTGCAAATTGATGGAGAAACAAGCATCGTCCAATTTATTGTGGTTTCTTGGTCATTCAAAAAAGGTGAAATGTTAATGAGGCAATTTCCACCCATCTACTTATAGATTGGCCATTTTAGGATATGTTTTATCTCCGAAGGGTCAAACAAAAAAAATGAAACTAATAATAGCTAAAAATGATATAGGTCGATCCAGATTACATTTCATCTCTGACAGATCAAACAACTAAAATTTAAAAGCTAATAAGGAAACAGGTAAAAATGTAAAATGGGTCAAACACTCCAACGGGAATTTTTTACGTATAAAACCTCCTAAATCATAATATTCATGTTATTATTGAAGGAAAACAACTTCTGTAAACTTGACATCCTAAAAACTTACAGAAAGAAGTATAACAAAAAAAAGTGTGAGATTAACCTCACCTGTACCATAACAAAATTACCCATTTTGGCTTGTTACCCAACCCATCCGACCCAACATTTTGCCACCTCTAGTTATGCAATTAGCCAAGCAACCAGATTTTCCCAAGATTCCAAAAGATCAAGGTTTGAATCCCGCACCATGTAGTGTTGGTCTACGGACAAAAAAGTTCCCGCCGCATATAAAAATACTGGAATGACTATCTGGTGTGTGGTGCATGAATTCACAATTTTACCTCTCTCAAGAGTTGAGCCTCAGTTAAAGGTTTGAGCTGATTGTTCTCTATGTTGCTTAGCAGACGTGTTACAGTTTCAAGATGAGGCACACTGTCAGCAGAATAAACAAGTTAACCAAATAATAATTTTATTGCATAATATGTACAGTACAACTTAGGTCCCTTTAATACTTATTGATTACAAATACAGCTATTTTGGTTGTATAGAGTACCCCGTACAAGGACACGACCTGAAACCCTCTGACGAAGAGGTATTTAAGACCGAAAACTCCCAACTATAAACTAACATAACACATATGGCTAAGGTACCCAACATTTCAGTGGATTACTTGGCACAAGTTCGTTTGTAACATTTGTGGTAAGGCCTAGATTCACACATACTCCCACCATACGAGAATAGTATTCCAACCCTCATCCGAAGCAGAGCCTCACTCAGTCACTCCTCAAATTCAACACACTTCACAAGATAACCATGCTTAGAATTAGCACACGTAAGTATACTAGAAGCCAGGTCCTTATGATGTAGCAATTCACAATCTTACGTCATGGCTTTATCACCTCCTTTCTCACTCCTTGGCCGTCTTTGTTACCCACTGCCTCCCTGTACACAAAATCTCCATCGACCCTGAACCCTCACAGGCAGGTCCTATGGTACAATAATGTTTTGTTGGTTGTCACTCATTTTAGCTTCTTGGTTAATGTTTTGGAGTTTATTAGTGTTGATGCTAACATTTATTCATTGTTGCATTCCAAATGTCTAATGTTTCATTCAGTGGTCCACCCCAACTGATAACGACTGATATTTAATCTCACACTTACCATTTGAACCAACATAATATGAATCAAGCTCTGGCAATGAAAAATAAACTTGATGGACCAACAGTAGTTCATAACCAGGAGCAACTGCAGTTGCTGGTGCAGAACAAATAAATGCAACCAACAAAAGAACATGCTCCATACACTAAAAGGAAGAGACAGAACAATTTAAGAGTTTGAGAAGATTTGCATGTGGTTAACCAGCCTAGCATTACGAAGTGAGAGAGTGTATCCACTGCAATGAGAAGCGTAAAGATAAAGCTACCGCACCATTTCGTAGGCACCAACCATTAAATGCCATATGAAGAGGCCAAGTCATAGATTTGCATCTATGGTCCAAAAACTAAGAGTCTAAGAGAAACTACCACATGAGTTACATAAACACATTGCAGATTGCAAGTTATCAATTTATCATGGCTCCTATCAATACATTAAGAAGTTGCACCAGCATCTAAACTTGCAACATTATTCTAAAACATAGAATGAATCACAGTTAAAAAAGGCAAAAAAATACTTGGTAAAAAACAAGTTACAGAGAGACTTTCTCGGGCCCTTCAATACTAAATAAAATGGTAACACACATATATACATTTATATATCACAAAACTGAATTATTAAAACAATATAAAAGAGAAACAAAACCTCTGTAACCCATAGTCCATGTGTGCATCTAAAGATGAAATCACCGACGGCATCTGCTCCAAAACCTGCATCAGTCAAAACGAGTGATATAAGAATATCGGCCGGTCTTTTAACAAATACGAGTAGCATACACTTAAAAATCAAAATTCACCTGTTGAGTATTCCTTATTGTAGATGCTTTAGCCAAAAGGTTTTTCGGAAGCTTTACAAGCTTGTCCTGTAAATTATCAATATATATATATATAATAGAATTTAGCTCCGATCGATATGTTCAGACACGCATAAATATATCATACATCTAAAATAACCGCACCATAAAAATAAGGATGAACATTTAGAAACAATACTTTCATGAACATTGTTTAGCAAAATCCGGAAAGTTAAATATACATAGACTTATAATAAAATACCTGAGAAGGGGAGGATTGAAGCATGATGTGAAGAAGATTCGAGGTGGAAAGAACAGCCTGTGTTATTTGATCTGTCACCATTGTTTTTGCTGAATTCTCTATACGTGAACCGGTTCGACCTTTTCCGGTTATTGGTACCACGGAGGTCGCCGGCGAAGGGAACGAGGTCGACATGATTAACGGATGATGATGATGTTGTTTTTATTTGGGAAAAAATTTGAAGTAAAATACGGAGTACCAAAAAACTAGTAAGGTTATGGTTTGAGATGGATACAGCATAGATGTTAAAATATTAACTCCGCGCCAAGCCGCGGTTATCCGTTTTTTTTTAATGACAATACCACCACAACATCATCATGTTTATATTTACTTTCAAAATTCATTAAAAGACAAAATGTTACCAAAATAATCTGAAAGTAAAACTAAAACAAAGAAATCCAAGAAAAAAAGTTAAAGAAAAAAAAAAGTTCTGAAAATATATATGTAAAACAAAACGTTACTAAGAAAAATAGTTGGAAAAAAATCAAAAATATAATAAAAAAAACAAAAATGTTATAAGGAAAAAAAAGCTTAAAAACCAAAAATTACAAAAAAAAAAAAGTAAAAAATTATTACCCAAAATAAAACCAAACCTAAAAAAAATGTTAACAAAGAAAAGCTAAAAATCAAATGTGTAAAATAATGTTCCCAAAAAAAATTAAATTAAATATATAAAAGAATAAAAATAGAGGGGACAAAATGTCATTTATAAAATCCACAATAAAAAAGAGATAAAAAAACAAAATATGGGGTGTAAAACATAAACATCAAAAAAATGAAACAAAGGGCAAAAAAAAAGAAAGGAGGGGGTTAACCTCCCACAAACAAAAGCACACCTAAACATCCTCATCCAACTCTTTTTTTTTTTGTTTCTAAAACGCCAAAATAAATGTATATATATATATGTTATATATGGTTTGGTTACTATTCACTTCAATGGAAATTAATATATATGTAAAAATAGTTGGAAAAAAAATTATAAAAAAAAAAGAAGTTCTGAAAATATATATGTAAAACAAAACGTTACTAAGAAAAATAGTTGGAAAAAAATGTTATAAGGAAAAGAAAACCAAAAATTACAAAAGAAATAAAAAAAACAAATTACAAAAGTTTAACAAAACAAAAATGTTATAAGGAAAAGAAAAGAAAAAAAAGCTTAAAAACCAAAAATTACAAAAGAAATAAAAAAAGCAAATTATTACTCAAAATAAAACCAAACCTTAAAAAATGTTAACAAAAAAAAGCCAAAAATCAAAGTAAAACAAAAAAAAAATACAATAAAATGTGTAAAATAACGTCCCCCCAAAAAAAAAATATATATGTATATTATATACTAGTCTAGTACCCGCGCGTTGCAGCGGCGACGGTTTATAGCGCGCGAGATGCATTGACGGTAATAATTTACAATC
>JAOXNX010000001.1:25122830-25142633 GCA_028566075.1 Solidago caesia | reverse complement strand
CCTTTCTTTGTAAGTTTCGTGTTTTCGTTCCTTGGGGCTCATTTGGGATCATATCAAAAACACCACAGAGTGAAAACCGGTGGCGCGGCCTCTGTTGGTGAGGATTTTTCTCGTGTCTCGCCGTAATTGGCATGAGTATTTTTCATCCTTTTTATGCTCCTTGCAGTTCGAGCCTCAAGATGTGTCTAGGAGTTTTGAAGCGTGTTTCTCTTCTAGATATTGTAATTGTATTTGTATTCTGTTCTTTGGTGTTTAGCGATTTGCTAGACATTTTATTTATAATATTTTGCCGTTCTAAAAAAATAATAATAACAAACACAATTTATATAACCGTGTTTTAGACAATCAAAGTCGGAGTCAGCGATCGGCAAAATCGTTTGCCGTAACTTCTTGTGGGGTGTCCTAACAGAAATTTAAAATATTTTAAAATTTTAGAAGTCATCTACCGCCACACATTGTACGGGTATGATTTTTAATTTTTCTAATAATGATGATGATTATAGTTTTGTATTTTCGTCTGATTAAGATTAGAAACCTTAGGTTTAATGAACAAGTAACATTCTATGTTTTTCGGAAATCAAGGATATAAGGGCTGAACATAGAGGTGGACCAGGTGGCGACCTCTCTGAGCATCACGATTGGAGGGGCAACAATTTACGGTTGGTGATTTTCTAATACTAGGTTCCTTTTTTATGTAATTTTTTTTAAAAAAAAAGTAAAAAAAATATTAAGCCAAGAAAAGGACAAGGTCATGTTACGTGCAGAACTACAAATGACCAAACAACCAAAAAGGATTACCAAGGATGGAAAATATCAAGGTGTACAAAAAAAAATTACTTGATATAAACCCGAGAACTTTTTATATGACGTGTGGTTGTCATTATCTTAATTTAATATTGTGTGATATGGGAATTCCTGTGGGTAACCACATGTCTAGATTTGATTCGTGGAGTCCTATAATTGAAAATTTTTCTAAGAAATTATCGAAGTGGAAAGCAAATCTTCTGTCGATAGGTGGTAGATCGATCCTGGTTTTTTCAGTCTTAAGCGCAGTGGGTACATACTATATGTCCCTCTTCAAAATGCCGGTGATGGTTAGAAAAAAGCTCGAATCATTACGAGCTAACTTTTTCTGGGGTGCCAACGGGAAGCATAGGAAATTGCATTGGGCAAAATGGGACTCTATTCTTGCCATCATAGATAAAGGTGGACTGGGCATTGGTTCTCTTGACGCTCTAAACCGGGGTCTCTTATACAAATGGTTATGGCGATACGTTAGTAGTCCAGAAGCCCTATGGGTAAAAGTACTTGATAACCTATATAAACCTCGGTCCTTTGCCTCCTGGACATCACCAAACTTCACAAAATCAGGAACTTGGCATGGAATTATTGGAGTAATCAAGGATCTCGACTCTTCAGGCATGATACCAATTACCTGCATTTCGAAAAAAGTTGGCAATGGAGGTAAAACTCTTTTCTGGTTAGATAAATGGAATGGTGACTCCACCTTAGCTGCTAGATTTCCTAGACTATTTAGATTGGAACAAGTAAAAACCTGCTATGTGAAAGATAGATGGAGGAGTGACGGATTTAATGCAAACTGGCATAGAGAGATTAGAGGAGGCGCTGAGGAGAGTGAAAGGGTAAATCTCGTTGACATGTTACATAGTGTCAACCTTAGTGAAAACAAAGATCAATGGGTGTGGAACTTGAAAGACTCGAACGACTTCTGTGTTAAGGAAGTTAGAGAAACTATTGATGAAAGCTCACTTTCTGAAGATGCAAGCACAATTTGGAATAATTTGGTTCCCCGAAAAGTAAATATTCATGCTTGAAGAGCGTTGCGAGATGCCATTCCTACAAGGTTAAAATTGTCTAATAAGGGGTTAGATATTGACTCTATTCTTTGTCCATTATATAATGTTGTTGTTGAGTCTTCTACCCATATTTTTGCCTCGTGTTCGCTAGCTTCTTCTGTTTGGAACTCTATAGTAAAATGGCTTGACTTACCTGCTATATATCCTCCATCTCCAAATGCTCTACTTCATTGGATAGAGGGTTTGAATGTCACGGCATCAAAGAAGAAAGTTATTGAGCTTATAGTATTTTGCAGGTAGTGGTCTAGAAACAAAGAGGTGTTCTCTCTCGGAAGACCCAAGAGAGATCTTCTTTTTGATTCAATTGTTTCTTATTCTTATTTATGGTTTTCCAGTAGATGTAGAAAAATGACTGTATCGTGGGTGGATTGGCTTAAAAATCCATTACTCGTGATGTAATTCTTTATTTGCTAACGGTTGATATATTTTCAACCGTTAAACGTTTTATTTTAATAAATTGCCGTTCTAAAAAAAAAATATTGTGTGATATGGCACATAAAGCACAAAACCTTTTTTGAAACATGTTAAACAATATATAATGTATTTTCTAATTCTATAAAATGGTGACTGTTTACTTAATTGTATTGATTATTTAACTTTGAAATTCTTGACGGGAAAGTCATGTAGAAAATTGTTAGAGCTATAAAAACTCAAATTTTACAAATAAAGGAAGCTTCAAAACAACCAGCTAAAATAAGGGAAGATGGAAAAGTGTATAGAGATGCCGAATCGTTGATAAATGGTGAAATTTCAACTTTTAAATTTATTGTAAGTTTGAATATATAGTATGATATATTATAACAAATCAATTTAGTTAGTAAAAATTTACAAGCTAAAAATATGCTTCTTGATGTTACTGTTAAAAAGCTTTGATGAATTGGAGCATATTTTGAGCCATCTCGTTCTGAGCATCCGAATTTTTAGGACCGGGACACAGTAAAATTGTACTCGAGGTTAGATTTACAGCAACATATAATGGTTATTTATGGGACTAATTTGGCAAGGATGAGAATTGAGAAGCACGAAGAGTGTGGTTGTCTGCATTTATTTGTCAAATACAAAGAAGGGGATAACATATATGCTTCTATCTTTTTCTCACATTGATTTCAATCACATGGCTAAATGTTTTTAAAAAAATTAAAAATTGTGAGGGGGAAAGCATGTATGAATATGCTGCTAGAAGCATATATGTTATTCCCAAGAAGAAAGCTAAAAATGAATAGCATAATTTGGGATGGATTGGAAATCGTACCTTATTTGGGCCCCACTCATAATTTCAACATATCTCCCTTGTAGTTTTGCATAGTTGCCAAATTGACCGCAGTGGCTTGTTTTATCTGTTATAAGTTGGGGATGCAGTGGAGGGTTATTGCATAGTTTCAAAATTGACCATAGTTGCAAAATTAACCAAATGTCAACGTGTTATTACACAGATTCTATAAACAAATACATATATAGTGAAAATATTATGTATGATTGCATTGTACCCGCGCAATGCGGTGCGACGACGTGGTGGTGGCGACGACTGGTGGTGATGGTGGCGATCGTTGGTGATGGTGGCGGACTGTTGGTAAGGGTGGGTGTAAGTAATTGATGTAAATGTAATTGATGTAAAGGGGTAGTGGAGACATTTTACAAGATAAGAGATTAGTGGTGTAAATTAATTTATTAAGGGGTAGAATGGTAATTTCATGTGTATAAATTTTCTAACTTTTTTTTTGTTAGTGAGGTGGAGAATTTTTATATAGTAGTATTGAAGTATAGATGTTATTGATGGATATAGTATTATATAAAGCATCAACCTCCTTCCTTCTTTTTTCTCAAATTACAGTTTAATGTACCTAAATTGTCCCCCATCCTTATTCATTATTTTAAACATCTCCACTTGATATACCTATAATACCCTTATTAATTTATTAATTATATTTTCCTTATTCGTTTACTCAAACTTCCTTTTTTATACAATTACCTTATTACTTATCAATTTTATTACTATAACTTATATTTTATAAATCATAATTTATAATTATGAAAAATAATAACGAATTTTTTTAAATTCATCTGAACATTATCTTCTATACTTTACGCGGTTACTATACTATCGTTTTCTTACACAAATGTTTGGTTTGAAATGAACATCTTCACGACACTTCACATGCTGTCTATTTTCACCACTGCGTTGCGCGGACATCCATCTATCATATAAAACGAGCCTTTTGAAATCAAAACCAAAAAACAAACAAAAAACAAAATAAATAAAACGAAATTTAGACTATCCAAAGGCCTTGATCTTATTGATCTTAACTTTATGTGTGGTGACTTAATAAATTTGTTACTGTTTTTAAATATGTAAGAATTCTGTACTTTTTTTATATATAAAATTTGATGGAGTTTTGTCAAATTTTACATATAAGTTAAAAGGAAATGATAATTGTACCATTTTTTTTTTATTAATTTACTATAAGGTATAGATTTTCCATCATATAGTATAAGTCAGTATTGTTTATGTATGGTAGATTTATTACGTGTCCATCTATTTCCACCTCCTATTTGTCTATTTTCACTTTTTTCTGTGCATTAAACAGTTGTACGGTATCTCTTTCTGTGCATTAAACAGCTGTACGGTGAGGTGGAAATAGTAGCACCCTTTATTACTTGTGGTGATACAATTATCACATCCCATAAGGTAATTATCAATAGTAATAATAATTTGAGTTAATTTCATTACATCCCCCTGTGGTTTAGTGTATTATTAAAATTCGCCCATGTGCTTTTTTTTGTCATTAGATCCTCCCGTGGTCATGTTTTGCTTCATTACCAGTCCCTAACCCTAACAAACGTTATGTGCCCTCCGTTAGCCCCCTCATGTGTAGATCACATGAGGGTATTTTAGTATTTTTACAATAAAAGTTGGTCTTCTTCAATCAACTTCACAAATAATCTGTATCTATTTATCTATTCAATCTATGTCTGTTCAATCTATACCTACATAGATCATAATCACCAAAATAATCCAAATCAAAACCCACTTGAAAATCAAAATCAAGCCAAAATAATCTATAAACAAAACCCACTTGAATTAAACCAAACTCAAGCAATCTGAGAAACCAAACCCACCCATTTGTATTTCCACAAAATCTAAGCAAACAAACACCAATAATAATAATAACAATTAAAGCAAGAACAAGAGAATATAAAAAGCAAGATCATTGATTATATCTTTGGAATTGAATATTAAATCTGAATCCTCCAATTCCATCGTTGATTTTATATGCGTAGCAAATTTTTAATAACTATAATAATAATAATAATAATAATAATCACCACTACCGTTTTGCAAATCACAAATCCCTGTACGCTACCCATCACCACCGTAGCATCACCATCCCACGTCACATTACCTCTTTCGTATCATTCGTTCACCACCATCGTATCAACCCAATACCACCGTTGCTTCCCTTCACAACCGTTCAAGATCGATCCCACCACCTCCGGAAATAGAGGAAGATGGAGATGGCTTCGTGTTACGCGTCACCGTCATCGGTTTTGGGTGTGTTTTTTAAGTGTGTCTTGATTTGTATGTACCGATTTGTGATGTGGATCGTGTGTGTCTTCATCGTTTTTTCCTTCTTTTTTTTTTTTGAAAAATAAATATACAATGGATGATTTGTTGTGTGAATATATATTTTAAGGATATAGATATAGATATAAATATGTATAGATAGATATTTGAGATCTGGGAATGAATATACATATTATAAGGATAAGGGTATATATATTAAAAGAGGTAATATACGTGTGTCATTAGGTGGTATATGACAGAAATACCTTCATGTGCTCTGCACATGAGAGGGTTAACGGATTGGGAGAAACGACGGTTAGTGTCAGGGGCTGGTAATGAAGCAAAAAGTCACCACAGGGTGATGTAATGACAAAAAAAAAAAGCACAGGAGCGAAACTTGATAATACGCTATTCCACAGGGGGATGTAATGAAATTAACTCTAATATCTATCTACTAGATTATTTTCCCGCGTAATACGCGAGATAAATATATTAAATTTTCATAATAACATAATTATTAATAGTTATAAAATAACATGTTTAATTAACTATACTACCGCAATTTCATTTCTCTTAACTATAATACCCTTAATACTTTCTTCAGATAAATATATTTTAAAAATCTTTGCAAAAAGTAATGGTAAAATTGTCATCGAATAATATGTAATAATATTTCTATAATTGCATGTTATTTTTACTATGAACACTTATTTTGATATAGATGGGGTAATATTTATCGATTTGGCCATTCTAATGTAAGCTTTATTACGAATGTCATGTTGTTTTATTAGATAGATACATGGGATAATATGTTTCTTTTTATAATTTCATTATTATATTAGATAAACATGTTTTATCTATATTTAATTTTGCATCGTCATTATATAAAACTATAACAAACATAACCTACCAACCATATACAATAGAAATCATTTTCAAACAATAATATCATCCTTTTTTCAGCAGCTAGTATCTTTTTTTTTTTTTGAATGACAAATTTGAGCTCAGCAACATTGTCCATTCATATACTCAACTCCAAGTTCGGAGGAAACCCTGTTATTTTCGAAAAAACCCATGTCTCCAGCCCGGAGAGCATTTTGCTCACACCTGGATTTGGACCCAAAATCATAAATTCTCAAGTCTCCCGAAGTAGCAATCCATCTATTGATAGTGGATCAATATAGTTGTACTTAGGAGTGAACGTTTATGCGTTTTTTTGTTGAAATCATCTAAGGGTTCTTGTTCCTTCAATTTTTATTTTATCATGCTCTTATATATATATATTGGTAGATTGGTAGATAATTTCCAAAGTACTACTTGGTACTATAAAATACAAAAAAAAATGACTTGATATGAGACGTTAATTTGTTTCTAGATACAAAAAAGATGGTCCAAATGACCACCCTGATTGATACTATTTGCAAAAGTGGTCAAGTTCGTCTGCTTTGATATGACATTAGGCCACTTGGATTACGTAAGGGAGGGATCGGTGACCGAGTGGAACACCACCCCGACCCTTCGATATCGGCTGGGTGGGGAGCAACATGGTGACCACTTTCCCCGGTTCCCTCACCACTTACACACCCATTTTAATATAAAAAAAAATAATTCCAACGGCTAGATTCCAACTCAATGTTTAATACTCAGGGCATCCAATTTTTTTATTTTCTCTTTTTCTTTTCAACCTTTACAAGTAAAAGAAAAAAGAAAAAAAAATTATTATATATAGATAGGAGAAGGTGTGGGTTAGTTTGAAGCAGGGGAAAGAAATAATAAGTAATAATAATAATAAAAGAAAGAAAGAAAAAAAGCTAACCGAAATGAATTGATCGGATAGAAATAAATATGACCTGAAAGTTCGGTTCTCCTTTTATTTTTGAGGGTTTCTTCGTGATAGTAGAAGCAAAACAACAAAAATACAGCAACAAAATAACCAATTTACTGTTAAAAAAACAAAACAAAAAAACAGTTTCCAAATAGACAATTTACTAGCAAAAAAAACTGCAAAAAACAAGAATTGTGCAACAAAAAAGAGCATAAAAACTAGCAAAATAGAGCATTAAAAAACAAAAAACTAACTAAAATCATCTATATATTATAAACAAACGGTTGCTGTTAGCTCATATAAAGCAAATTAACAATTAAGAAACAAATCAACAATTTAGAAAACAAACAAACTGATGCAGCCCTCAAAACAGAAGATACTTTTTGCTTTTTTATTTGACTTTACACAATTTTTTTACTTTACATAATTTTAATAATCTATTGCTACTAGATAGATAAAAACAAGTTAACAATTTAGACATTTAGTCATATAAATTCATAATTCCAAATAGTAAACTCATAGTAATATAGTATTATTTCAATAATTGCAACTTTGCAAGTACTTAGGGTCATAGTTTTAACAAAGTAATTTGAATATTAGGGTTTAGAAAATTGTAAGTGAAGTTAGGATTTTCGCTTACCTTATTCAAAATTGACTTTGTATAATGGACAAGTGAGAGGTGCAACAAGGAAGGAGAAAAGGTTGAGCAATGAAGGAGAAGATGATCGATCGCCTTTGTTAATTCTGCTGTTGAAATATTGATGATACTGATGTTCCGTGCTTCTGTTTTATTTTTCCACGATGTAAAATTAATTTTTAATTGTGTGGATTATTAGAATTGGAGGAGTGGCCCGAGGACATTACAAAATTGGGCTAAGGGCATTCTGTTAATATTTGGGCTTCCACAAAAAACTTAACATTGACAAGTATAATTGTTTTGCCCTCCATAGGGGCATTATCCACCTTGTCAACACTATACATCCTTCCTTGTGTTGATATATGACATGATCAATAAATAAAATTATTACTTTTCTTTTCATGTCATATTTAAACAACGTCATATTTTTAGATTTATTTATAGGCCTATCAAAGTAAACACATTTATGATTTTTATTTTTTTTTATATAACTTAGGAATAATTATGTAACAATGCAATTAACTCAAACTTAACGCTTAAAAATAACGACTTATGGCCGTTTTTTAAGCTCAAAAGTACAGGGACCTATATAGCTTAAACATCAAAAACAAAAACCTGATAGCAAAAATTTCATTTCTTCCCCAATTTTCACAAAAACACACACACACACACACAGAGTAACTAATTAGCCATACACATATCTCTCCTTTGCTCCAGCTCTTCTCCATCACTATAACAGGTTCATCCTTTCTCTCTCTATATATATATCATATATATACGAATTCTGTATTGATCCCATTGAATTGTATGTATATGTTTCGGTTCTTTTAATTTCTAATTGTTCATCAAATCGTTAACTGCTCTAGGTTCATATTTTTCGTAAATCGTTAATTTGATATAAAATAGTTTAGGTTTTTTTCCCGGATCTCAATCCTGCTGGAATTTGGCTATATAAACCCTAACTTATATAAATTTGGTGTTAATTTTGTGCAATTAAAGTCATATTTATATTTTTTTTAGTTTAACTTTTGTTAATTAATTATGATGTTATGTGTTTCTGATTCAGTTTTTGAGGATCATTTTTTTTGTGAAATTTGGAGATTACTTTGTATCATGGCCGGTCTCGAGATGAATGAATGGAAAAGTAAGTTTTCAGCTACTTTTCTTTTTAGTTTATTTATTTTTTGTATTTTATTTTATCTCTTTGTATGATTATAGAATAGGATATGATGTTGCAACGTATTGGTTAGTTATGTTTTTAAAATTGATCTGAAATCTAGTTATGAATTGACAGAATTGTTGTGAGATGTTGTTTGGTAGTTTATAATATTATGCCTGATGCGTTTGATAACGAAGGTGATAGAAATGAGATGAACGTAAGTGTTTAGATGTCATCATTTTGTGACCAGGATGATGTATACTTATTACGTTTGATGATATAGTTGATAGAAATGATTAGAACAAATAGTGTTTATGTTTTGGTAGGAGAGTCTTTGTTTGTGGCTTGGTATTATTGTTGATGGAGTGTATAAATGATTTTAAGTAGTGAAGATTGATGTGTAAGATTTTGAGTATATTATGGTTGGAAGCCGGTGTTGGCTCCTTGATATTGGATACTGCATTACTGGAGATGCACTGTTTTATGGTTTGGCCTAAATTCTGGTGAAGTCATCTGATGGTCTATCTGAATCCGGAGGCTAGATTTCTCTTTTACCAACAATGTGTTTTAGGATGTATTCTCGGTTCAACAACGGGTGGTTTTTTTAGATGATAGGGCTGTCGAGTTCATTCCTTCACTTTTTGCACCATTGATAAGATTAGCTTTTGCTCTCTTAATCCGTCCATATATACAGTGCCAGGGGCATATAATGAAACTCAGATTTTTGGGGCGTGTGAAGTGTTTGATATTGCTTATCAACTGTAAAAATAAGCTATAAGCTGATAAGCACCTAACTAAGCAATCCCATACACCACTGGTATGATGGAACTGACTGGTCCTGACTCCATTTTTATTGTAAATCATGGAGACTAATAACTGTGTATAAGATTATGAAACTTGGTGACGTTACTCATTTTTACGCTTTGCCTTACTTAAAGTAATAGGAGGGAGATATGATGGTTGCTGGTAAAACTAAGCCACGTAAGTGAATTTTTTGGTGACAGTGCAGTATTCTACTATTTTCTTTTTGTGATATTTGTAACAGAAGTGGTAGGGCGAGGAGAGGTATTTTGAATGTAAAAAACATTTTAATGCCTTTGGAAACTTCGATCCAAAACTCCTTGAACGAGTGAACATCATTATCTAAACTGATGAATATTAGTTCTCTATTTTTTAGCTCAGTTGTACATTAAAAACTTCCATCCATATTTTCTTTACATACCAGATGCTCAACAATTTCCTTCCCTTGGGTGATTGCAAAGCAATGTGTATAGTTAGCAAAGTCCCGTGTCTTAAATTGTCGGAGTTTTAGGGCACTGCATTTATTTTGAACCTTCACAGGAACATGATTTTGACATTAATAACTTTTTATTGTTTATTAAACTATTTGTTCCTTAATGCAACAGAGATTGGACTGGGGTTAACTGGATTTGGTGTCTTCTTCTCATTTTTGGGGATCATTTTCTTCTTCGACAAGGGACTACTTGCCATTGGAAATGTTAGTGTCTTTCAGTTCTATTCATATTTTGTTGTATCTTTAAATGATCTCTTATTTACCAAGACTGAGTTGACAACTTCTAACGTAAAAGTCATCTTGTGGGGTACTGAACCAGATCCTATTCATCTCAGGAGTGATAATCACTATTGGAATTAAGTCCTCCATACAGTTCTTCATGAAACCTACCAACTTAAAGGTTTATAGTGCTTTCTTACTCTCTGTCTTCCTATTTCACCTAGGCTTTTGTACTCGTGCACCCATTCTTTCCCACTTCCGATTCTTTTAACTTTTGTTTGTTTGCTTGTACAGGGCACCATTTCTTTTGGTGTTGGCTTCTTCTTTGTTATCATTGGGTGGCCTGTAATAGGAATGGCCTTGGAAACTTATGGTTTCATTATACTGTTCAGGTCTGTTTGATATGAAGTTCATGAGATGAATACTTCTATCTGTTCATGGGACTTGCTATTTGTTACTTACGATGTGCTTTATGTATGCAGTGGCTTTTGGCCGACATTAGCAGTTTTTGTGCAGAAGATACCTGTCATTGGTTGGGTATTTCAACAGCCTTATATTAGATCGGTACGTTTGTTCATAGCCTTGTAACTTTCTATCTTATCAACAATGTAAAGCTTACTTAGCATGATTTCTGGATTCTCCTTTTTTATTCCAAAGTTGTTATTGATCAACAAAGAAATTCAATGGAATAATATTTGAAAATCCAAAACAACTAGGCTTGTTGAACGAGTTGGCCCTTCACCGGATGGAAAAACAGACCTGGGTCAATTAAACAACCAACATTTAATCACTTATAACCGTCAACTAAACGGTTCAACCATTTTACCCAACTATTGGTTCAAGTGGTCTGACGGTTTTTCTACCAATCATAAAGTGTACAACTTGTACATAATTTTCATCTATCCCAGTTGATAAAATAATTATTTTTCCATTTCATTTTGTTGTTAGTCGAGCATTTAACTGTTTTATATAATTGTTCGCTTCTGACAGGTGTTAGTTTATTATTGCTTAAATGATTTTTATGTATTTTATCTTTTTTGATGTTTTGTTCTTTGTTTATTTTTTGCCTCGGTGAACAGTCCAGTTTCTAAAACATACTTAAAAGATTTAAACATTATGATATTCATATTGGTTATTTTTCTGAACGTTATTTAGAGAGCAACGAAGAAGCATTAAATTTGTGGTTTAGGTCTATATGGTAGTGAGATTTCTATAGTTCTTGAGTTAGAATTCCTACATGTGGCAGGGATGTTGGCCCTCGAGTGAATCTTTAAATACCGTATAGTGAATCTTTGGTGCTTCTCACCATGACATTGGTATTGGTATTATAATGATAGAACTACATAAATGAGCTCATTATTCCTTCATGAGAATCTTGATAATCTTTGGTACTTGATAACTTCAAAAACTATCAAGGTTCACTTCAAATTGTAGAAGATGGTTAACCCAAATAAATTAGGAAATGTGTTAGGTTTCATTGAAGAATTGTCAACCAATTAAAAGAATTAGAGCTGGTGCAATTTTGACCCATTTACTTATGACCTGGTGATTTTGGGTTATGTTTTATCTTTAACGTGTCAAAACAGGTAAGAAAATAAAGAGTAAAAAAGGGAACAGGCTGAATGGGTCATGTAGAAAGTGTTGCTTAAAGTGTGATTTTAATCTTTTGTTGCATAAAACCTTCATTCTATTAAAATTTTAGATTCTTATGGAAATCAAATAATATATATACATGACAAACTTATCATATTATTAGAATTATTATAGATGTTCAGTATTCTGGTCAACCCGGCCCAAACCAAAAGTTACCCTTTTTGACCAGTTAACTAATATGACGCACCTGCCCTTTTGTTGCCTCTAGAAAGTTTAGATTAGATTGTTGCTTGTTGTTGTTTACTATGTTTCTAACCCTTGTTTTTTCCCGCTGGAATGCTTACGCTATCTTTCAACTGCTCGTTTAAATGTGTTCAAAGTTATGAATACAAATATTTTCCAAGTAACAATGTTAGACAACTCATGTTTCTTATTACTTTACAGTTATTAATGCACTTTATTGAATAACCTAGTATCTTTTTAGATACATATGTAATATATATGTTCTCTCTGACAGTTCTTTGACCGCTACCGAGGAAAAAGGGTGCCTGTATAAGTTGAGTCGTTGCCTGACGAATGAAGTCGCTGAGACGTGTAAGCATTGTCTCTATGAAGTGTTCCCGGTTCAGACACATGTTTCTAGGGTAACTTTACGTTTACGTTTTGTTAAAGTTCTTTATTGTAATAGAAAATGCTTTTGTGGTTTCACAGAACATTGTTGCCACTTTGGCTGTGTATAATATCTGACCAACTTCAGATTTGATTCAGTTAATTGTTAGATTGTTTTAGCTAGTTTCAGTCTTTTTTTTTTTGTATAAACTATGAGTAATGTATAATCTAGTCCATGGTCCATATTGTTGAGAAGATGCGTCTTTACTTGGCTCCTTTACTCAAATTGTCATTGGCATGGACTCCCAGGTTTGGACAGTCAAAAACTTCTAGTCTGTCATACATAATGACCCATTACCCTAAATTAACGTAGTGCATTGTGCATTGCCTATAAAGTTGGAGGAATATATACATATAAAATTTTCCATTCGATTTACTTTGCATTCTCTTTCTAATCCACTAATTTCAACAGAGCATAGTTTCGTTCGCACGGTATATTCTTCCATTTGCTTCTCCACATTTGTTGTAAAGAGATGCATAACTCTTTAGGCCCATACTACTACTACTACAACAACCAGATCAAATACACTTCGCTCATCGCCAGTTTATTTGATTTATTATGTGAAAAGAGTTTTTCTTTGGTCAAGTCTTGCATAAAAAATATTTATTTTAAGACTCAAGGTTAGGTGTTTATTATAGATGGATTATACATCTTTTGGCATCCTTACAACTTAAGTTTGTCAATTGTGCTCGAGTATGTACGAATCCAAACTTGATAAAATTTCAACTCCGAGGTCTAAACTTTGAATAACTTGATAAAAAGCTATAACTCAACTTTTTATAATTCCAAAAAGGAAATAATGAGAAGCATGCAGTAGTCTTTGAAATACAAAGATGCTAGATTGACACCTAGCTTTCATAAGTTTCCACGTGTCCATCACCACCTCTTGCCATAATGTCAGAACTTCACAAATAAATGGATCATCGAAACAAACTCACATTTGTTGTTCAAAAATAAAATCATTCTGGCAAAGAAAAGAAAGTACGTGTATATATAGATATGGCTGCAGTGGTGGAACCACAAGACAAGATGAGGTCAAGAGACCTTAGCAAAGTAGCAAAAGGACAACAAGCCGCTCGACCAGCTCATGAACCAGGCACTGTTTCAGCTCCACCACCTCCTTCCTCCACCACCACCCCTCAAGAAAAGGTTCAAACCTTCTCACTTTTCACTTTTGTTAATTAACGTATTCATGTGTGGATGTGTGTAAACCGTACGTGCTGATCATCGATGAAGAGGTTGTGAGTTTTAGTATCTATCATGGTAGATAAATCGTAAACATGCGTGGATGTGTATAGACCTTTCAAAAAATTGTCATTACTTGTCTCCCAACGAAAAAAGGATGTCCCCACTGTAAATTGAATCATTTAATTAAGGGCTACGTACATGTAACAACCTATAATTAATCAGATATACAGGAACTCAGTCCTACCCTGGACACAGATAATTAATTTCTACCTATGAGTTTTTCCCTCCAGATCGCTGGGTGATAAGGATTTCTCATCGAGGGTTTAAATCGAGGATCTATTCTGCGAGGGCGCTCTTTAGTGCGGACCCGGTTAAGACAACGTATGTTAGACCTTCCGATATTCGCGAGTAATTCACGCTTTTCAAATATATATATATATATATATATATATATATAGGGACTCTTTCGGGTTTTGGGGGGAATTCTTTGAGCCCCGATAGGGCTTCCCTTCACGTCAAGATAGTTTTTTTTACCTAAATGTCTGACCCGTTTTGTGAGCCGACTAGTTCTAATTGGCCTCGGCGACCACCCACTTTGCGAGTAACCCGAAGTTGTCTCGGGTGAACTTTCGTGACCAGACTTGGAACCTCTAGATATTATCCCCCATAGACCAAGCATTATCCATTAGGCCACCACCCTTGTGGCTCACGTCACTATAGTTGGCTAGGGCAAATAAACATTCTTCCGTATAAACCAAATAAATATCATTGCTATCATTTCACAAGGTTTATCTAAATTCAAAGGGCTTTTGCTATCATTTCATAAGGTTGACGTGAATTCAAAGGGAATTTTTAAGCTCTTATAAGGTTTGAACTTAAGATCTAGGAAGCCAATTATTCCCGTTGCCTATTCCATTGGAGTTATTCATTTTACTAGCTACATGATGCTTAAAGTTATCTTGATACACCCAAAAATGGCTTATTAACACATGCTTCTTATTTGGCACCACATAGCGTATTTTGGGTCATTAATATCTTTTTAGAAGATTATGGGACTATGGTGTTTGGAGAGAGAAAAAAAAGAAAAAAAGAAAAAAAAAAGAAACATGTAATTGTGAAGAAAAATGGTGAACAAATCATTAAAAGACGACTATCTCAATTTGCAACAATTTTGAAGAAACACAAGGCTATGTTCGTACACCAAAGTTAGTTTAGCAAATGTAATAGCGTGCATATCACCTCACAGTATGTTTGTGTTTGGATATTTTCTAGCTCACATGACACATGCTATAATGTAGGCTGAGAAAGAGGCCAAGAAGTCGCATCATTGCTACTCGTGTTATGTTGAATACCTGAAGTAAGTATTTCGACTTTATTTACATGTTTTTTCTCCGATTCTTACAATCAATCTAGCAAATAAGGGCATACCATTAGGTTTACATATATATGTAATTTGGACACAAACTTGCATCTATGATCTATCTATGTCTAATGAAATACTCCTGCCATTTTTTAGGTGCGCGAAACAAAAGGGGGAACAAGCTTCTGAATGCAAAAAGCTTGAAGATGATTATCGCTCGAATTGTCCTCCTGAATGGGTACTTAATTTTATGTCTCATGGTCGACAAAATGAAGATATTCTATTTATTAGTAGTTCATAATCTTAATGTATATCCTTAATTTGTGTATGCAGATTGAGAAATGGAAAGAAGAAAAGAAGCACGGGATCATTCATGATCATGTTTAAGAGTAAATTTGTTACCTAACCATACACACAAATGCAAAACTTGAATGATGATCTCTCTTATGTTTTTGTCAGTCTTTTGTGAACGACCTCTTGTTCGATTTGCTTTTCTTTACGAATACAAGATAGAATATTGTGTTATAATGTAATCTCACAACGCTTGTAGACAAAAATATACATTAGATTTGATAACATAATGACAATAACACTTTTTAAACATACCACCAGGTATCCACATACAATGGGAAAAAATAATGATTTTTTATATATTAAAATATACATTAGATTTGATAACACAATGACAATAAGGCTAAGAGGAGTGGGGCGGTTTTGCCGGCGACCCACGCCTACTTCGTCGGTGGATCGCCGGGAACACCACCCCTGCTAGGCGATCCGACAAGTTTTCCACCCTTGAGCGAATTGTACAGGTCGCTGACTCCCCCCCCCCCTCTCTTTTTCAAGTCTGTCTCTCTTTATACATATTCACTTTTGTATTACCCCCAACCAATCATCTTAAGTCACTTGTCGGAAGTCCCCCCACCCATCTAGGTAGCCCCACTCCCACTCTTTTTTTAAGAGGCAACCCAATATACCATATGGCGCAAGTTGCCCAACATGGGGCTACCCCACTCCTCTTAGCCTAACTTTTTAGACAAACTAGTAGATATCCGCATAAAATGAGACAAAATAATGATTTTTTTATATGTTAGAAAATGGCGAAACTTGAACAACTCTCTTGGGGGGGCAAAATCATTTGATGTGTAAAGTGTTTCAAACCTTGTGAATAAAACTTTGCTCTGACCAAACTTGTGATTGCATTGTTTAATATATAACAATTGTCGAAAAATTTGAGAAAAAAATCAACATATAAAAATGTTATTCTTTAAAAGTTAAGGATTAAGAGGCATGGCTTGATGCAGGTTTTTCAAAGAAAAAAAAAAGACTTTGAAATGTATTTATAACTATTAAAAATGTGTATAAAAGATTACGTTAGAAAGTGCCAAAAACCTTGCATGGAACACTATAACCATGCCAAAGTACACTTTCGTGATATTTCATGAAACATTAGTTATATATTGATACCGACTTAGACTTTTGGGGGGTGAGGACCCTCCCTGCCCCTTAGAACTTCCGCTTATGGTTGGAACATTAAGCTGAGTTATGATAGAAGTGAAGATTGTAGTGTATAATGAATAGGTAAAGACCGATATATTGTAAAGTAACTAGAAATGGTAATATGGTTAGAGAAAAAAATATAATGATGTAGATTTTGTATTATATAGTAAATTTTTGTTTCATTTAACTTGATTAACAATGTTTAAAGATATATTGCTAATTTGATGATGAACTTATTTTGCATTTTCTTTTCACCTTCAAAATGTTATGAGTCATGACGTTTGGTATGTTAAGCTTAACATATGATATCAAATGTTTAAACCTAAAGAAAATCACCATGACCCCAAAATCATCATGTGACCATGTTTTTATCAAAATCATCTTTTGACCATCGTGGATGTACTACTTTTCGCCGATGACAGGAAAAATCAAATCAAACATGTAAAATGGTGCATTCAATATCTATGTTGCTTTAGAAGTAATCAGATCTCACCGTCCATGTCGAAGCCTTCGTCGTGAAATCCGCCATTGGCCGCTGGACACGCATCTGAAAGGTTCGCCGGAAATCCACAACGTCGACAATTGTCATGGGAGCATGCAACATCTTTTGTAGCGTGTATGCGCACTTTTGGTGGCCAATGTCGATGTTTGTTGGGTTTTGCTCGAAATTTCACGACTAAGGCATAAGTATGTGTGGTGAGACCTAAGTTATTCCGAACGATATCTAGAAAAAAAGGTCAAATTGTTGAGGCTTATAAGACCATCCATGATTTCGTAGGTGTCATGAGTTAGCCGTTGATTACAAGTGTAGTATTTTGTATAATTAATAGCCGACCTTTTCCTAGATTTAGAAAAAAACGTTATGATGTTAGTTGCTTGGAAGCATAATTGAATTTAGGTATCTTGAGTTATGTATTGAAGGCTTAAAGGCTTAATGCCCATATCATATGTAACATCTCGTTTCCAAACCAAGTATGAAGTGTCACTTTTAAAGCTAAAAGAATGATACAACTTATAATGAAACACTAAATAAAGAATTCCTTATAATATTTTAACAATTATCATAGCCTAGCGTGACCTGGAACTTTGATCTTCAACAATCCATTTTGCGCGGAATATTATAAACAACCCGTGTATTTGACACGGGACTAAATCTAGTATTATCCATTACATAGTTGGTCGACTTATTTTTTTTTTATTAAATAATTGTATCAATATTCCATTGTTAACCCAAATTAATAAATTTGGTCAAGTTAGTCGACCTTATATATATATATATATATATATTATTTAATGTGATTTATATATAATAACTAGATAGTGATCCCGCGGTAAACGCGGGTTTAGTAAATAAATTAGTTTTTAGTATATCCGATTAGTAGAAAGAAATTGGATACAAGTTAGAGATATTAAAGTTATTATTCACCACTTTATAACTTTTGGTATTTTAATGTTTAAAATTCAACTAAATTGTTAGTAAATCGTTATTACATTTTTTAATGAAATAGTGATAAGTAAGTTGAAGTAACATTTTTTTTGTGCCAAAACATAAGGAATTAAATGTTTTCTAAAATACAAGTAAATTATACGTAATTAGCGTTATTCGTAGGTGTTTATCTTATTTAAATTCCTGAGCCGGACCAGAACCCGAATCCGACCCGGATTCGAAAATACAAGTAAATTATAACCCGCAAGAAACGTGGGTCTGTTGAATAAATTTGTTTTGACAGAAGAATTGAAGAAAATTACCAGCACTTCCATAACACTTCCATAACGACATCAAAGTTCATATTATAATGAGCATGTTTTATTTAATCTTGATCATTGAATTGAAATTCCTTTTGATCTCAACCGTATAAAGTACTCCATTTAAAATGGAGTGTTTGTTAAACAGATAATTTAAACGTGGGCATTTACCAGCTACTGTTGGGTTTAAGCTTTGATTTTAGTATTAATATCCGGCTTTTATTAGCATGTTTGTTTAGTAGAATAGGTTTTGTTTTGACCGGGTTTGAAGGTAGAATATAGAACATGGGTATTGATGACGTAGAAGTACCTATTCTTTAGGAGTAAGTTTAGTTTTTATTGTTTTATCAATAATTTTTCTAAGAATACCAGGATCGATTTCTTCTAAGATTCGTTGATTCACAGAGGAATACCGAAAATTAGGAAAATTCACACTAACACACACATGTGATAGGAGAAATGTCAGAAAAATCTGAGGAGCCCCAGATTTTCTGAGGAGCCCCAGATTTTAGAAGAGCCTCAGATTTTCTGAGGAGCCCCGGATTTTCGAGGAGCCCCAGATTTTCGGAGGAGCCCCAGATTTTCGGAGGAGCCCCAGATTTTCGAGGAGCCCCAGATTTTCGAGGAGCCTCAGATTTTCTGAGGAGCCCCAGATTTTCGAGGAGCCCCAGATTTTCTGAGGAGCCCCAGATTTTCGAGGAGCCTCAGATTTTAAACACAAAATATACATATAAATATAAAACAAAAAAGTCAACAAATTTATAGATCTATAACTTTCACCAACAAAAAGATTAAAACTTTTTTTCAAAGAAACTAAAACTCTTCTTTTCAAACAGATGGAGCCGATGATGATGATGAAGACGATGATGATGATAAAGACGAAGATGAGGACTTTGATGATGATGATGAAGATGTGGATGAAAAATCAAGAGTTAAAAACCTTTAAGGTGAAATAACTAATAACCATCCTTAGGATGAATCTCCCTTGATAGATCGCTGGAGATTCAGATTACCTCGCAATTTTAATTATGATTTATGAATCTGTTCTTCTTTATAAATCCCTGGAAATCGAACGGAAGAAAACAAAAATAGTCCATTGAGGTTATCATCATCAAATATATATAAATTAAACTCTATTTAGATATCAATAAAAATCAGATTGCATAAAAAGTT
>JAOXNX010000001.1:25106659-25118764 GCA_028566075.1 Solidago caesia | reverse complement strand
TTAACTCAGCAGTAAAAAACAAACCTGAACAGTTTAGTAGTTAAAAATCTGACAATTTTAGCAAAAATATAAATAAAGAAGAAACTGATACAAAATTTAAAGACTTAACACTGCTACTAATCAACAAATAAGTATCCTTCCCGTTACCTGCAACAACTTAATAATCAATAATAATATATTTTTTAAACAAAATAAATGATTTAAAATAACTGGAAATTAATAAATAGATAAATAAAAATAAAAGAGTAGGAACAATTTACTTGGTAATAAATATAACATAAAATGATAAAATCATTAATCAATTGGAATGATTATTATCGGTAATTAAATAATTACAGAAAATGAAATTAGGGTTTTTTACCTGATGACAAGAAACTATTGAGACTTTCTTATTAGAATTTAATTTAATTTCCATTGATCGATCTATAAATACAATAATTTATTTATTTATTTTTATATTTTAGAATCACCAAAAATGATTTTTGAGCAATTTTATCAATTTATCCTGTTGGTGATGGGCTCAGCCCCTCAGGAACTCGAGTATGTTAGCACAATAAGTATGTAGGTTTTAAAAGAGGGTACCCAAAGGTTTTTTTATGAATCACATTTCATATACATTTTAATATAACCGCATAAAATTGAAATCAACTTTGATCGTATTTCATATACATTTTAATATAACCGCATAAAGTTGAAATTAAATTTGGTCGTATTTCATATACATTTTAATATAACCGCATAAAATTGAAATCAACTTTGGTCGAATTCACGTAATTAGTAATGTACTATAAACGTTTTACTTTTTAAGAACCATCTTCTATTTATTTACGTAATTAGCAATGTCCTATAAACGTTTTACTTTTTAGAAACTATCTTCTATTTTATTTAGATAAATAGTAACATATGACCGATCATATGTTACTATATATGTTATATTTTATGTAAATAAATAGAAGATGGTTTTTAAAAAGTAAAACATTTATAAGACATTGTTAATTACGTGAATAAATAGAAGATGGTTCTTAAAAAGTAAAACGTTTATAGTACATTGCTCTTGCTGGGTAGATCAAATTAGTGAAGTACAGTTCACCTTGCTCTTGACTTTTGGTTTGACAATATCTTCTTGATCTAACTATGTTAGCACGAATTTGATCTGCTGTTGCACAGATGATGAAAGAATCTCAAAGCAAAGACAATCTTACAATACGATGGGATATTGGTCTCAACAAGAAGCGTGTTGCATATTTTGTTTTTCCAAAGGCGATTTAGATTTGATGGTGCTTTCATCTAGACTTTTGTGACTGTTTTCGTAATTTGTTGGTGTTAACTAAACTCTGTTTGAAATTGCCAATTGATATGACTAATGTAGGAAGACAATGAATTGCGTCTTGTACCTGGTGATGAGTTACGACTACGGTACTCCGGAGATGCTGCACATACAGCTTGGCAGTCAGTTGGACATGTGGTGTGGCCTTTTGTGCTTTCAATCATGCCATTCTTTTGTTTGTTTATATTTTTCGTTTTACTTTGTTTTTTCATTTTTGGACACATGATTTTATGTTACATATTTGTTTCTTATTCTTCCTGTAAGTTTCTCATATTATTTTGTTTTCACTCTTTCAGATAAAACTCACTGCCCAAGAGGAGGTGGCACTTGAGCTTCGTGCAAGTCAGGTAGTATTATCATTTTTACAATTCTGTATTGATACTTACTATTTATTACTTATTGGTGATAATTTTGCAGGGAGTTCCCGTTGATGTGAACCATGGTTTTAGTGTGGACTTTGTATGGAAGAGCACTAGTTTTGACAGGATGCAGGGTGCTATGAAAACTTTTGCAGTGGATGAAACAAGTGTCAGCGGGTGGGTTGGATATGATTGATTTAAATTTGCATGTTTTTATTGAGATTTTTGAGGGAAATGTTGATTTCTTTTGTCTGTCATTATACTAAGCTTTTGAAAATAACAAAAAATGTAGGTTGGGAGTAACTTCTTTGTTTTTTAGGATTTAGAGATTTTGGTGTCATTTTAGAAAAGAACAACCGCTTGATTTGGTTCCTTTGTACTTGTGGGTGGTTATTGCTAAATTTGAATTTAGAGCTGTACGTCTTTGTGAATTATGGTGTTGCTTATATGTTGCATTTATGCAGGTATATCTACCACAATTTGTTGGGGCATGAGGTTGAGTTTCAAATGGTTCGTAATGCGTTACCTCGCCGTTTTGGTGCACCTGGTCTTCCCGAGCTTAATGCATCTCAAGTAGGGTTTTACTTCACATTCTTTTTATTGTAATATCACATGGCTAATGTCATAAACGTATGCTTAATAGTTTTTTATGGCATCTATATATAATATCTTAACCATCAATTTCTTTACACCATTATGTATATAGACTGGATCATTTCAAGCAAGTCGTGACATTAATTTATATATGCATTAATTGGTAGGTTTTTGCTGTAAAAAGTGTCCTTCAGAAACCAATAAGTTTGATCCAAGGGCCACCTGGTACTGGTAAAACAGTCACTTCTGCTGCAATTGTTTACCATATGGCTAAACAAGGCCAAGGGCAGGTATTGTTACTGGATTTGTTCTATTTTATCACTCCCCACGTCCCAATTTAAATGTCCTACTTTGACTTGTTGAGTCTTTATTTTTCAACTTTGACCTTAAATATTTTTGTTTGTGTTATATAATACTTGATGCAAATTATAACAATGAAAATACATTTAAAACTCATCCCTTTCATATATTTTGTATCAAGTGTTATATAACACAAACAAAAATATTTAAGGTTAAAGTTTGAAAAGAAAGACTCGACAAGTCAAAGTAGGGCCATTAAATTGGGACAGAGGGAGTATATAATTTCTAACAACTCACTGAATGACAATGATGGCGGTACTCAAATCAGGTTCTGGTATGTGCACCTAGCAATGTGGCTGTAGACCAACTTGCAGAGAAGATAAGTGCCACTGGCTTAAAGGTAACGTGTTCACACTTTCATTTTTAATAAGCTTATACTGTTCATTATTTTTGTAATTATCTTTTCTAATTGTAATATTGTTTACAGGTTGTAAGACTGTGTGCTAAATCAAGGGAGGCTGTTAGCTCACCTGTTGAGCATTTAACACTTCATTATCAGGTTTGTTCATTATATGCTATTTTATTATATGCATTTGGGGCTCTAATGTGCTACTTTGATCTAAAAGGTATCATTTAACTGGTTTTTTGAAGGTTCGCCACCTGGATACATCTGAAAAAAGTGAACTTCACAAGCTGCAGCAATTGAAAGATGAACAAGGTGAGGATAATTTAAGGAGGATCCTGTTTTGATTGCTTGTTTAGTTATTGGCAATATCTTAAAAGTTATCTTTCCTATTTTTCAAAAGCGTCCTGTTACATATATATTTAACTTACACAGGAGAATTATCCAGCAGTGATGAGAAGAAGTACAAGGCACTTAAGCGGGCTACTGAACGTGAGATATCTCAGAGCGCTGATGTCATCTGTTGCACATGTGTTGGTGCTGGAGATCCTCGATTGGCAAATTTTAGATTTCGTCAGGTCACTTTTCTAGTATTACTTTTGAGTTTGTAGTTGTAGATCTTTTGTTGTCTCTTCTGTTATGACTTAAGTTTTTTCTTCCTTCTTTTTGTATTTTTAGGTGCTTATTGATGAATCTACTCAATCAACTGAGCCAGAGTGCCTTATTCCTCTAGTTCTCGGGGCAAAGCAGGTTAATACATGCAGACATTATGTAACTCTTACTGTAGTTGGTATGCTGCATGGTTATTTAAATGAATATTTTTTTGTATCAGGTGGTTCTCGTTGGTGACCATTGCCAGCTTGGCCCTGTTATTATGTGCAAGAAAGCTGCCCGTGCTGGGTTAGCTCAGTCTCTATTTGAGCGACTTGTGATGCTTGGTGTCAAACCAATTAGATTGCAGGTTCAATATCGAATGCATCCTTCGCTTTCAGAATTTCCTTCTAATAGTTTTTATGAGGGTACTCTCCAAAATGGAGTCACTATCAATGAAAGGCAATCAACAGGAATTGATTTTCCTTGGCCCGTGCCAAACCGTCCCATGTTTTTTTATGTTCAGGTGTTTACTTCATTCCTCATTCCCTTTTTTTTCTTTTATTACTGTTAATCTATTTGTAAATGAGATAATTATGATGACAAAACCAATATTTTTACAGTAATATTCTAAGTCATTAAATCTTTAAATATAAATATTTAGAGGTTGTATCCACTGAAAATACATACTTTCAATCTGTTAGATCCATTGTAACTTGTTTGAGACAAAAGACAAACCAAATCAACCCAATCATAAGTAAAATGGGTCAAAATTGCCAACATAACATTGCAAAGTTTGATTAACTTCTACTTATTGGTTCACCCCTTTTTTTCATAGATGGGACAAGAAGAAATTAGTGCCAGCGGAACATCTTATCTTAATAGGACCGAGGCTGCACACGTTGAAAAGATAGTGACAGCTTTCCTAAGGAGTGGTGTAGTTCCAAATCAGGTATGTAAATTGTGTCTCCATGAGCTTCTGGGCCTTGATGAGTTGATATTAATCATGGATTGATATTGATATTATTCAGATAGGGGTTATAACTCCCTATGAAGGCCAGCGTGCATACATCGTTAACTACATGTCGAGAAATGGTGCACTTAGGCAGCAGCTTTATAAGGAAATTGAGGTAATGCATGTTGATTTTTTTTTTGGTCATGGTTATTGTAAAATCAGATATATCTGCATTTCGTCAAAGCCAATGCACTTACAAATTACCTTTTTGTAGGTTGCAAGTGTAGATTCATTTCAAGGGCGGGAAAAAGATTACATCATTTTGTCATGTGTGAGAAGTAATGAACATCAGGGTATTGGATTTCTTAATGATCCACGTAGGCTTAATGTTGCACTTACCCGAGCTCGTTACGGTATTGTGATTCTTGGAAACCCAAAAGTTCTCAGCAAACAACCATTGTGGAATGGGTTACTAACACATTATAAGGTATCTTCTACATACTGCAAACATGTAGCTAATCTCATTTATTTCTCCTTTTAAGTTTTAAGTGTATTGTTGTTTAAATAAGTTCATAATTTTCTAATTTTGATGATATCTTTATTTACAATCTACAGGAGCATGAATGTTTAGTGGAAGGTCCTTTAAACAACTTAAAGCAGAGTATGGTGCAATTTCAGAAGCCAAAGAAAGTATGATGATATCATAGCCCTCCTCCAGTTTTTTGATGGTAGTTTGCAGTTAACTACCTTTGTAAACTTATTTATTGATTTTTCGTTTACATGACTTAGATATATAATGACCGGAGGCTTTTCTTCGGTGGACCTGGTATTGGGGCCAATGAGAGCTTTGGATCTGCTACTTCAGGAAATCCTGGTGCTGATGGAAGAAACAACCGTTCCAGGGGTATGATATGTCTTTTTCTTTCTTTAATTTTGTTTTTCTTCCTTTAAACTTTAGCCCTATGGGAGTCGTAAGGTGACCTTTCTTGTTAAAATTTATACATGTGGTAGTTTGTCAATCATTAGATGTGGTAGTTTCAATCAGTTGGATAATGGTTCGGCTCGGGTTACATTCCATCTTCAACAGGCAACGAGTAAAGTAAAAAATTAGCTTAAAAAGCAGCTTTTTGGATGGCGTTCAAGTTGTTTGAAGTGTATTAGTTCATAAAACACTCTATATCTTCTTCGAGGGTTTAGATTATTTAATGAAATCATATAGCTTGTTTAACTATATTTGAGACAAATTACTTTCAGAAAAATAATACTCCATCCCAAAATAATTGTCCACCCTGTTATTTTTCTTAGTCCCAAAATTATTATCCACTTTTTAAAATGGTTATATGTAGTTGATTAACTTTTCAATATTACCCCTAATTGATGATATTACAAAATCAAAGAAACATTAAATAAATGTTGTAGGGTAATTGTGTCATTTGAGTAAAAAGTAAGCTTTAATGATAATGCTACTTTTAAATTGTGTGTTTTTGCCTAGTGGACATTTATTTTGGGATGGAGAAATAATCATGGGCATGAAGTATTTTTTGTCATTGTGACCCGGCATATAGAAAAAACACGTGCTTTAACCATAACCTGTTTTGGCCAGTGTTGTGTGCCCATTTTGCTTACCATAGTTTTACTGGGTTGTGCTTACATATTTAACTACTTGGATCGGTTACTTTCCGAGTGCAGGTCAATACATGCCACCTGGACCACCTAATGGCACTCATAAGCCTGGTCTTCATCCTGCTGCATATCCAATGCCTCGCATGCCTATTCCACCATATCATGGAGGTCCCCAGCCGTACGCTATACCAACCCGTGGTGCACATGGTCCCATTGGTGGCGTTCCTCATGTTCCGCAGCCAGGCAGTCGGGGTTTCACCGCTGGACGGGGCAGTCCTGCTAGTGGTCCCATTGGTAGCCATCTTGCGCACCAGCAGGGCTCACAGCAGCCTATTGGTGCACCCATGGGATCTAATTTCAACTTCCCAACACTTGAAAATCCAACTAGCCAGTCATCGGTTGGTGGTCCTGGTCCATTATCTCAACCTGGATATGTTAATAATGTTAGTATTTCTTTCTATTGCCTCTTGTTCTTTCTTCAATTTAGTCATGTTATTGTAGTTTGTGTTGATTGAACTTTAAGAAAACTTGGGTTTCTTGCGACAGATGACACAAGGACCGGCTCAAACGTTTCGTGATGGTTTCTCGGTTGGTGGTATGTCACAGGTAATGGGGTTTCATGAAAATCGTTGTTTCTTCATGAAGCAATGATCCCAATTTATAATACTCTTGTTGTCATTTAATATCATGCAGGATTTCTTGGGTGACGATTTTAAAAGTCAAGGGTCACATGTTCCATATAATGTTGCTGAATTTTCCACACAGGTAAGTTTCTTTTGTAGTAGTCTAACCTTGAGGAGGGAGATGGGGACACCATCCTGTGCATGAGTGATAGGGTTGGCAAACTGGATTGCTTTTCTCGGGTGGGTTTGCTAGCAGGTTATGTGGGAGGCCATATCGCGTATGGTTAATAGGGTTATATGGAGTGAGGATTTCGAGCGTGAATTTTTGAAAGTCAAGTCTGTTATAGGCTAAGACCGAACATGTAATATTTCTGGGGTTGGTTCACATTGGCTGGATCAACCTTGAATCTATTTTATTGTTCAATAATTTAACTAGAAATTTGTGTGTATTTTAATATATAAAATATATATTATCACAAATTCGCAATAATAACCAAGTTTGTAATTAAAGTGATAAGAGTAGGTTGTATGCATTGAAGTTTTGTTTTGGGTGACACTTGAGTTTCGACTTGTTTCTTGTTTAGTTACTTTTTAGTTTTACATACTTGACCTATTAGAGATGAAGCATAGCCCAAATAGACCTGTATTCGGTTACCACTCTCTAAGGACTGCTAATGCAATAAGTTGGTAACTTGTAGAGATTTCTTAGTTATTTATGTCGTTTCAGGCTTCTCAAGGTGGATATACTGTTGACTATGGTAATCCAACGACCCAGGGAGGATTTCCAGGAAGCTACTTGAACCAGAATTCCCAAGCTGGGTATTCTCGTTTTGGTACAGGAAATGATTTCATGTCTCAGGTGCGTTCATCAAGAATCTTACCTTAATGTAGATGTTTATAAAGTTCAAGCAGGCCAAGTGAGCTGCAGTCAATATATACATTTAACTTATGCTCCATTTATTATCAAATATGTTTGCTAATATAGAGATGTAAATGACTAATAAAATAGGCTTTCACAGGACCAAATGTCATAACTAAAGTCTACTATCTATGGCAGACATGATAGACCCAAAATAAATGTCATGTACTCTATAATTGATTATTAGTTGAATATCTGAAAAAACTAATTGTTTGGTTATATGTTTTGGCGTTTCCTAGAAATGATTGTGTTTATTTGGGGAGGAATGGAGGATGAAGTATTTTTTTTCTTTTAGTTCTGATTCTGTTGGTTGTTTTCACAGGATTACATGGGTCATGGCTCTCAAGGCTTGTTTACCCAGGTCGGGTTCAACGACCCGTCACAAGATGATGCTTCCCAAAGCCACTTCGGTGCCAATTCTCTTCAGACACAGGTGTCATATACTTTTACCGGAATTAATGTTTGTTTATTTTTTCTTTTCTACAAGTTGGCCACCAATTGAAGCAGTTTATTTGATTTGCAGAATATGATGAATCCTCTATACTCCCAACCATTTGCACACTATAACTCGCAACCCCCAAACATGCAAGCTCCTCAACAGCAGCAAACACAACCCCACTACAATGGTTGAGAGGTGTGTGGAATTGTTCCCATCTTGTGAAAGGGTTATAGTCGGTCCTTGCATCCAGCCACTTGATTTTTGCCTCCATTACATTTGACCAAACTATATCTAGCCCTAAAATGATTTAAAGTTAGACAAGTAACAAACCGTTTTGGAGGATAAGATATTGGAGTTACTGGGAATTGGTGTGGTGGCAAATAATGGGCTGAGGAAAAGACGGATAAACCCCAAAAGTTTCGCTAAAAAGTCAACGGAGTTTAAAACTGAAAAGGGATCACCTGTGTATGACCTGGTTTGTTGCATAAAGGGTGTGTTGAGGAAAACAAAGTCGATTGGTAAGACAGCAAATACATATATAAAGATGCAGATGAAATATTGTGTACAGCCATACTTCGGGAAGTGGTATCTTATCTAACCCTTGTGCGCTAGGACCGGGACATGTACATGTGATAATTTAGTAAAAACGGACAATGACGATAGCTATGCTAGAGATCATATAGGTCGGGTTTTTTTTTTTTTTTTTTGCGTTTCTGGATTGCAAGTAGCTACATGAACCGTGTGCATGTTTGATATATTTTGATTATATCCGTGGCTTTTTTGTGTGTGTGTGTGTGAATACTTGTGATATTTCTGGTCTGATTTCATTAGTGTATGTTCTGTTAGACTATCACACATATAAGGGCAGCATAATCTAACTTAATCGTTTTCTAGGTCCATTGTTATTGTTGTCTTGACATAGGATTGAAAAACTTGATTGGCCGGGAAAAAAAACGAATGGGTATATACCGTGCCCAATTGATTACTGAACTACTTTTAAAGATATAATAGTACCATTATGAATTATATAATTTAGTCATGCATGGTAATCAAATGAAATAAATTTATATTTATAACCAGGTAACATTATACATTACATTCAGCATTGACAAAATGAGCAGGTGACTTGAAACATCATCTCCAATCCAAGCTAATATTAGTTTGGCTTGTATAAATCACTTCAATCTCAATTATCTTCAGACAGTTTCATACTTGATATTATTAGTAACAAACAAGGTTTGGATCAAGTGGTTAACACATTTTCTTTTGTAAACAGAGGTCAAGGGTTCGATCTTTATTCCTTGTAAGGCCGGAGGTCTTTTTTTTTAACCTTAGGTAGAACCTGAAAGCAGCTTATCTATGTTAGGCTTGATTGATCCAGGCTTCAAATGATACGTAAAACACTATTGCAAGACAATCTCTCAAACAACCTCACTACTTGTGACACATTGGATCTTTAAAATCGATATGTTGATAAACCGCTATCGCTAGACGAAAAATAGTGGATACACCCATCAAAGCTACTCATCTTAGGTCGTGTTTGTTTAGAACTTAATGGACTTAATAAAAAAAATACTTAATCCATTTAATCAATAAAAAATGTATGTTTTTTGACTTAATAAACAAAAAACAACTGTATTGACTTAATTTATATAGACATTATTTATCCATTCAGTCATTTTATTCACTCAAGACTTAATGGTTAAAAAAACAAACGGGCCCTTAGTGGATTAGTCATTCACTGAACTCATGCCACACTCGACAATGGGCTAGAAAACCTTGTACTTATGATGACTTACCCCAAACATTATATAATTTTTAGTAAAATGACATATACGCTTAATTTTCATAAGCCTAAAGATGTCTGAGTATGAGATCAAAACACATGACAAGATAGAGATTAAAAAGAAAAAAGTGAAATTCATGTGTCAAAACTGGGTTAAATGGTCAAATATATACTTCTTTATAAAGATTTAATGACTTCTTATTTTTGGAAATGTTGAAAAGGTGTAATATTTTCACCTACATTATTCCCTTAACATTAATTATCCTTACATCAATTACCTACACTCCTCGTCGCCGCTGCCACCACCACCACCACACCGCCGCCTCCTCCACCACCACCACCGCCGCCGCCTTGCGTGCGTACTCTTTTAGGTTAAACTTATGTATTTTAGGCCTATATAACATTGTTCTAATTTTTAATATTAAATGTGCTGCTTCTTTCTTTTTTTTTTGTTAATCTATTATCAACAATAATGGGCTATTTTTGGACCTTTGTAGTTGTTTTTCTGTTTCAACTAACAACTTTGACCAACAAATATTAAAAACAATTTGATAGATTATACAAAATTGTTTATCCTCCAAAAAATTTATTGTCTATTGTACGTATTCAAAAATATTTAACTTGAAGGGCAAGTCCTTTTAAATCACACAAGTTATGTCTTTGTCCAGATCCAGATCAAATAATAATTATATAATTAAAATGGCATAAAAGAAGACAAATCTATTTTGGAAAAGCCAAATTATTATAAAGTCCACCGGCCAATGGGCCACACCGTGTGGAGCCATGCAAGAGCAGGTAGGAAAATGAAGGGTGATGGGTACCACGTGCACGGTCATCACTAAACTTTATCTGTTAAAATCAATACCATTCATTCATACACTTAAATTTAAAGTTATTAATTGTAGGTTATGATATTGAGAGATGAGGGTGTAATGAACTTTAACTGATTTTTTATTAAACGAAAAGAACTTTCAAAATGTCTAGTTTATTTACTTTGCATTGATATTTATATTGACTACATATTTTGCACAAGAAGTTTCAAGCTTTTGGGAAAAAAACAAAATAACAAATTTGATATAATCTATTCATCACCTTTAGATTACACTTATATATGGTTATGCTCAACCCTCGTACAACCATTTAAGACATCTCCACTTGCACGTGTGTTATATGCTTGGATGGTGTGGATTGCACAGAGCATGTTTTTCATAAATGTAAGTTTGCTGCCACTTTGAGAAATATGATCAGTAAATGGGCTAGTATCAAAATTCCGGACAAAAATCACAATGAAATCCTAGATTGGGTCGATACTGTTAAGACCAATAATAAGGCTCGCAAGAGATTAGAGGCCATTCTCTTCATTTGGTGGTGGCACATTTGGAAAGTGAGAAATAACAAGTATCACAACGGTTCGGAAGAAAGCGCGGAGGACACTATTAATTCCATCATTGCGACTTCTTTCCTATGGGTGCGCAACCGGGAGTCTAAAAACAGTTTATCATGGGAAGATTGGAACACGAGTCCTTTGTCTAACTAATCGTATTGCTTGTTAGGGTTGTCTTTTTCCTTGGAACTTGTTTGGGGTTGCAACAAAAACACCGCGAAGTGAAAACTGGTAGCTCGGCCTTTGTTGGTGGGGTTTTTTCTTATGTCTCGGTTCTCTGTAATTGGCATGAGTTTTTTCAACCATTTTACAACCTTAGCGGTTAAAGTTCCAAGATGGGTCTAGTCTGTGTATTTTTTGTATTTCTAGATCTTATAATTATGAACGCTAGTTGATTGCTAGTGTTCTTGTTCATATATATTAATATATATAGTTTTTTGCCGTTCAAAAAAAAACAACCATTTAAGACAATGTTGGCCTTCAAACAACATAGTTATGCTCCGCTTGTATACTTTTTACTATATAGCAGTCGTATAAAGGCTAGTAACAATCACAAATATCATGTAAAAAATAATTGGCACATCAGCAAAACAAGAAAGGCTTTTTTTAATCTGAAATCATCACACTTAATGTACAAATAAAATAGAAACATGATACACGCAAACACAACGTGGCCACCAGGTGTGTTAGACCACCCGGAGTGGGGGCGTCATTACGCACTTTTTCCACCCACCACACCCCACCACGCCCCCATTCCGCCCCTTTTGGGGCGTTAAAGGTGTTTGAAAATCATGCCACGTTA
>JAOXNX010000001.1:25087969-25102102 GCA_028566075.1 Solidago caesia | reverse complement strand
AACCATTCCCAGATGCGTCCGGTTTCCAACCCCTCTATAAATGCCTTAAGGTCTACGACCGGTAAGGGCGAAACCCCTCAGAATGGCGTAGCCGTTCGATTAAGAGCTACGCCCGTACCATCTCCATCCGTTTTCAACACATAACCCATAGGAAAAATTTATTATTTTTTACATAAAAATTTTTTTTTTTAATTTTTTTTTGGAATAGGTTTTTATTATAAAAAAATCAAAAAAAAAAATTCAAAAAATTCAAAAAATAAAAATATATACCAAAAAGAGGAAAGAATGAGAGAAAATGTGTGGCTGAAATTTGTCCACTAGTTTTCAAATATTTTTTTTTTTCCCTTCAAATGATTACATCCCAATAAATAATATAAGGCTGGCAGGAGTGGGGAAGGCTGGCACGCCCCTTCTGTCAGCTTTTTTGGCTTTTCTTTTTTTTTTTATTTAAATTTATATTAACAATATATATTATGTGTGTAGTATTATTATTATATTTATAAAAGGAAGAAGGGATCTACGTTATATTTGGAACGGTATTAAGTAAAAAAGTGCAAAAAAAAAAAGGTAGAGGGAAGTTAAGAGGGCACGCCCCCATTCCCTATTCTAATAATTTGAGTGGGATTCACTTTCATTCAATCATAAAAATTAAAAAATTAAAAAACTAAAAAATACAGCTGCCATTTGCCGATTGCTGCCACAGCTTGGACCTCTCTTTACTTTCTTTCACTTCACTCCCTCACTTGTTTATTCCCATAAATAAATTCTTTTTTCTTCAAATTCAATTTCAATTCCAATTCAAAAAAAAAAAAAAAAAAAAAACTATACATATACATATACATATATACAAAGTGGTTGCTTGATGTATTATTAATATTTGTTTCTATATACAATGAATCAAGATCACACACACGCCATAAAGTTGATTCCTTTTCAGTAAGATTATACTGCAATTCATGTTATTTTATTATATTTGGATGCACACCAAGTGTTAGTAATTTTTATGTTATAGGTGAGTTGATTTTGTATTCAATCAATTAATTTAAGAGATCTTTGGTTGTGGGTATGTTGTTTTTCTAATGAAGTTTTGATCTTTTTTGTGTAAATATCGTGTTTGTGTAATTGTTGAGTGAACAGTAAATGATACAGTAATTTTTATGAAAATCATGCATGTATGTGGAACATTTGGCTGTAGAGATCCAGTAAGAGGGTCACTTTGTTAATAGTTATATAATATAATATAATCTGCATGCTTGGATATGCTTTTGATCTCAATCAAACATAGATGTGACTGGAATAGGCATAATGCAAATATTGTAACACGACTCGGAAGGGAAAAAAAAAGATATATCACTGCTTCTTTGTTTTAAGTTTGAACTATATGGCAGGTGTTTTTCGATGATCATTTATTGAAAAATCCATCTTATTCGATCTGTTGAGAGGATTTTAAGAATTTAAACCTGCCCACATTTGGATTTCATTGCAGGTATATTTGATGTTTGTGGACTGTAAGATAGTACGTATACTACTTAGAGAAAATATGTTGGGCTTATGGGTTAAGTATATCAAGAAATGACTGGAAGTGAACTGGTCAAATCGGAAGATATATGAGACTGTTAAACTTTATGTACATAGTGGGACTTTTGTAGGAATGCGTCCTCTTTTGATTCACGGGTACCTCTCTTGGTGCATTGTTGCTGGACATATATTTGTAATTGCGTTTTCTTTGAGTCCGGGTCAATATGAAAGAGATCTCACTGAAGAGTATGGAATTACAATTTCAAATTATTCAGAAAGATTGGTCTATAGTTCTCTACCGTTGTCGTATAATGAGATATCTTGTGAAGAGCTGGGAGGAGTGGGATCATTTGACACTACATGCTTACTGAATTCGAATGTTAACATAAGTTTTGATGTTTATGTAATGGCCAGTGGAAATATTGAGATTCTTCCTAATGTTGTGATTGTTTGTCCCGTAGAAGGTTGTGTAATTAGCTTCAATCTCTCTGGAAACATCAAAGTTGGACAAAATTCTGCAATCATTGCTGGTTCGGTGATTTTCTCTGCAGCTAATATGACCATGGAATCTAATTCTGTGATAAACACCACAGCTATGGGTGGAGCACCGCCTTCTCAAACTAGTGGCACTCCGGTAGGGTATGAAGGTGCTGGTGGAGGGCATGGTGGCCGAGGGGCCTCCTGTGTAAGGATTAATGATACAAAGTACTGGGGTGGTGATGTGTATGCTTGGTCTACTTTGCCATATCCATGGAGTTATGGGAGCAAGGGTGGCGGGTCGTCAGATGAACATAAGTCTGGGGGGAACGGTGGTGGACGTGTTAAGCTTATTGTGGCAGATGTATTATATATGAATGGATCTTTGCTAGCGGAAGGAGGGAATGGTGGACTAAATGGTGGTGGTGGATCTGGTGGAAGCATTGTCATACATGCTTTAAAAATGTATGCACTCTACTATGACTCTTTTGTTTTTTTTTTAATAATTTCTTTCTATTTCAATGATATTTGTATGTGTATGTGTATTTTGTCATTGTGTGTGTCTTTGTGTTTATGTATAGATGTATTAAGCATGTGGTGCCATGATCCATCATTTTTTTTGTTAAGGTTATGAGGGATTTATCAGTTGCAGTGATTCTAGATTGGAGAATTGTTGTAGTCATTAACAATTGAATATACTAATATTTGATGCAAGGATTTATCAATGTCTCTAGTTTTTATTATATGCTTTATTAAAACAAGGATGATTGACCTCATTTTAGAATAGTCACAACTTAGATTTTTGACCGCCTTAATTTCACTATTACTAGTACTATCCAAACACTGGAACTTTATGCACTATTATACAAATTACTTTTAGGTGTGTATTTAACAGGCTGAAAAGCTATAAGGATATGAGTTTCATGAGCTTTAAGAGAATCTCTCTCTTTGATCATAGCTTTTCTACTAATCTAAAGACCTTTTCTTGTGAGGACATATGTAGTGGGTTAGCTAATGTTGTGAAAACTATTTGTGAAATGAACACGGGAGTTATAAAAGCACGAAACGCACGTACTTAGAAGCAAGTATTTGGAGTTAGTGAAACTGAAAGATGATAACCTGCAAGTTTTTTTAATGTTATCATTTTTATTCTACAAATATAGTAGGATACAAGGATAAAAAGGACGATGGGTGTCAAAGCTATCAACATGATGATCTTAGATTGAGAAGAGGAATAAGAGGGATTCCGGGACTCATGAGGAGTTTCATAGTTAGGAACTGAAGGTTCAAGAGGAAACTTTTTTGCACTAGGAACTTTTTTAGTTTTGTGCACTAGGTTCAAGAGAAGTTCCATGCTTGACTTCCATGGTTATCAGTTTTTGGTGAGATGTTGCTTCAGTGCCTGAAGGATCTTCCTCCCATTTGACAAAACTCCTTATGGAAAGAATAAGTCTGGAGCCCAAGTCGAACATATTCAGTGCATTTAGAAGTGAGTTTGTTTTGTATGAAAGGAAAGCATAACAGACACCCAAAGGAGAAAAACTCACAAGTCCAATTAGAGGTACTTTCACAAATGATGTCCGTTGGAAGTGCCTTAGGTAAATAATAGGACCCAAACAAACATATATTGATAATGCAAATAAAAGGCGAACAAACTAATGATAAAATAAGTAAATGAATGGAATAAGGCCTATACTCTAGAGATAGGTTCATTCTACTAGATAATGGTATACTTTCATTAGGTGTATTTGATGTTTGTTTGAACCTTAGCATCTGTATAAAACCATAAATTCAGCATACTAAACTATACTTCACAATCCTTTTTTGAAGAGATATCTAGTTACGGACCTAAAATTGTTACATCTTTTAATTTGTGAATTACTATCAATGCTGATTTTGATTATAGAAAAACTACTGTTTTCTATTCTACTGATTAGCCTTAATTAACACTACTGTAACAGTAAAGTATTCAACTTACAAGGATGCTTGACAGTAACATCTTACACTAGATTCATACAAACACTAATGCGATCTGTTGCCTGCTGCCCACTATCCACTTTTGTGATAACATATTGGAATTAATGTTTGAACTGGACTTCTGCCATGTGATTTTCCATGACAGAATCACAAGCTGCATTGAAACCCTTGTTCTGTGTCGGTAGAAAGAATTGATTCTTAGGTTATGTTATCAGTTAATCTTGCTTTTGGTACATTCTCTTTTGAACAAAGTTCTGAGCCACATCAATCTTTGGCTTATCAGTTTGATAATAGTAAAATGTGATTGGCCTATGTTGAAATTTGTGTTCAAACTAGTATTTTTCATTCTCAAATTTCTTCTGTCTGGATAGGAAGGGATTTGGTATGGTAAGTGCATCTGGCGGCAATGGGTGGGGTGGAGGTGGCGGAGGCAGAATTTCTCTAGACTGTCACAGCAAGCAAGAAGACATAAAAGTCCAAGTCCGTGGTATGTCATCATCACACCGTTCTTGCATTTTTCTAGATGCTATTCCGTTGACATCAGCTATTAAAGACTTACTTATATCCTAAGCTCTTGCTATTATGGGGACCATTTTATGAGTATGTACATACGGCATTACAGGTGGGGAGAGTATTGGTTGTCCAATTAATGGCGGCGCAGCGGGTACTTGTTTTGATGCATATCTACTAAGCTTAAGAGTTGACAATGACAATGTCACCACAGAAACAGAAACTCCTTTACTTGATTTTTCCACTAGCCCTCTCTGGACAAATGTTTATGTTGAAAATGATGCAAAAGTTTTGGTGCCCTTACGTTGGAGCAGAGTTCAGGTTAAGATTTACTATTTTAGTATGTGTGTGTAGACTATAACTATAACTATTTCTATTTATAATCTAATGTTAAAATGTAATATAAAGATATAGAATGTGCTTTATAATCTTCTTTGATAGGTGAGAGGCCAGATTAAACTAGGGTGTGGTGGCAGCATTATCTTTGGGTTGTCTGATTATCCAGTGTCCGAGTTTGAGCTTGTTGCAGAAGAACTTCTTATGAGTGATTCAATAATAAAGGTACAAATTTAAACTCTTCTATTTTCTGATTACATTTTTTAAATAACTTTAAGTATGTTAAGTACCTGTTTTCTTTTCATCTGAAATGGCCTTTTCCTCTGTATGAAGGTGTATGGCGCACTTAGAGCTACTTTCAAAATGGTGCTCATGTGGAATGCCCAAATTGAAGTTGATGGTGGTGGAAGCACACTTTATACCATTTCTGTCCTTGAAGTTCGTAACCTCATTGTTCTGCGGGTATGGTCAATCAGTTTCCTGACTCTATTGCGAAGACATGCAAACGCTTTTTTCTTGAGGCGGCATAATGGGTTAGGGTAATGGGTTCAGTTCAAAACAGATTGGTTCTGGTTGGACCACAAACGCTTTGCTTCTTTCTATGATTGTTATAATTTATTAGTATATTAAATATGGTTAAAAACCAGTAATAATAAAACAACTGCGCATTTGACCTGTGTGTTCCACTAAAAAAATTTAGGTTTACCCTTTGACCAATTAGAGATAAATTATAACCCAAATTGACCTGTTCTCCTATAATTGAGTAAATATTGTCTTCTCGATTTTTCACAATATAATATTGTGAATCTGAATTCTGTTTTGGCAGGAAAACTCGAGCATCAACTCAAATACAAACTTGGCTGTTTATGGTCAAGGACTTCTTAGACTGAGTGGCGAGGGTGATGCAATCAGAGCTCAAAGACTATCTCTTTCACTATTTTATAACATACTTGTAAGCTCTTTTCTCAATTTGTTATTTGTTTTCTTTACTTGAATTCTGATTGGATAGTGTCTTATATAACCACTTACCGTTCACAGATTGGTCCGGGTTCTGTACTTGAAGCTCCGTTAGATGATGATCATAGTAAAACCATGTGAGTATGAACGTGTAATAATTTTGGCTCAAATGTTGGCTGTTTTATAAGTTGACAATAGCATGAACTGTATATTAATCAATCTAGTTAACCATTATGGCAGTGTAACCAAGAGTCATTGCGAGAATCCAACATGCCCTAGAGATTTGATTTATCCGCCTGATGATTGTCATGTTAATGATACACTTTCATTTTCACTACAAGTAAGAAATACTAAAAACTCGTAAGGATATACATTCCCAATTTAATTTCAACCTTTTTTTTGTGGCTCATTTGAATGGTTGGCAGATTTGTCGTGTTGAAGACATAGTTGTGAGTGGAATAATTAAGGGGAGTATCATTCAAATCCACAGATCAATGAGTGTCACTGTGGACCCAGAAGGCATCATAACTGCTTCCGAACTAGGTATTTTCTTGAAACTTTCTGCGACATTCTTCTCCAACCTCTACGTAAGTAAATACATGACTATTTTTTTCAGGGTGTAGAAATGGTTTTGGTTTGGGAAACTATTCAAATGGAGCTGGTGGTGGTGCTGGCCATGGCGGTAAAGGGGGTACGGGATTGTACCATGGAAGGTTGAGTGAAGGTGGTGGCACATATGGTAAACCTGATCTTCCCTGTGAGTTAGGAAGTGGAACTCTTGGTCCTAATGAGTCTGTTGGACGCGTTGCTGGTGGAGGAATGATTGGTATGTTATTCCTAACGTAATTGTGACAGTATCAGTATTCAATTATGAAACTGAAACATTTAGTAAGTCTGTTTGATTTATGCCAGTGATGGGATCTATTATTTGGCCTCTTTCAAAGCTTGAAATTTATGGATCCATGAGGGCTGATGGTCAAAGCTATGGGAAAGCAACCACAACCAGTAATGGTACTCTGATTGGAGGATTAGGTGGTGGTTCTGGTGGAACAATTCTTCTTTTCATACAAGCAATTTCCCTATATGATAAATCCTCTTTATCTGTTGCCGGAGGCCATGGTGTCCCTCTTGGTGGTGGGGGTGGTGGTGGTGGTAGAGTTCATTTCCACTGGTCCAAAATTGGGGCTGGAGATGAATATGTTCCTCTTGCAATGATAAATAGTACCATCAGCACATGGTATGGTTGCTGTTTCTACAGTTAATTGTTACTGATACACAATCTTTTAATGAAGAATATTGATCACCTCACAAAAATAACTATACTTCTTTGATTATTTGCATATTATTTTTTAAATATTATAGGGGAGGTGAAGGGGACGGTGAGGCTCTTTCTGGAGAAGATGGTACAATTACCGGGAAAAAATGCCCTAAAGGTCTTTATGGTATTTTCTGTGAGGAATGTCCAGTTGGCACTTATAAAGATGTTGAAGGCTCTGATGATGATCTATGTACTCCTTGCTCACTTGAATCACTTCCCAGACGTGCTTCCTTTGTGCATGTTCGAGGTAATTAAAGAATAACCCTTAAAGAAAACACACGTGTGTGCATGTGTGTGTTCACTGTTCACATTGATGGACATTTTGGGTGACAATGATCAGGTGGAGTGTCAGAGTCATTTTGCCCGTACAAATGTAGATCAGAAAAGTACAGGATGCCAAACTGTTATACACCTCTTGAAGAGCTTATATACACATTTGGAGGACCGTGGCCTTTTGCTCTTTTGTTGACATGTGTTGTGACTCTTCTTGGCCTGCTTTTAAGTATGCTCCGGGTCAAGCTTGTTGGTCAAACTTTCTTATATGACAAAGTTGATTCAGTTGACCACAATAATCACCACCATTTCCCTTCTCTTCTTTCCCTATCTCAGGTATTTTAATAATATCATTCTCATCTATATGCTCTTTCATACTATTTTTCTCTATATACTGGGTTTTTGTGTGTTAAACTTGGCAATTTTGGTCCATTACTTATGAATGCGTGAATTCATGGTGTATTATATATATCTAACAGGTCAAACAGGTAAGATAATAAAATCTAGCTTAAAAGGAAATGGTGAAAGTCATCCAAAGTGTTTATAATGTATTTGACACCCTAATTATCTAAAGATATATAAATCGTTGGACAAAAGGGTTTGGGTCACTCCAGCCGTTCTATTTTGGGTCCCAAGTTTATTCATTATAACCTGTTATCCAACCCACCCTTATCACCTCTGATTTTGGTTTATATGATGCACATTTTTTTTATAGGTGCGGGGAACAAGAGCTGATGAAACTCAGAGCCATGTCTACCGAATGTACTTTATGGGCCCCAATACATTTAGAGAACCCTGGCATCTTCCTTACTCCCCTCCTGATGCAATCATTGATATTGTGTAAGAACACTCAAAGACCTTAAAGTTTTAATCGTACATATGAACTCTTTTAAGAACCCTCTAACTGAGAAGTATATGTGATGTCAAACCCAATTTTACATGCAGATATGAAGATTCGTTTAACAGATTTATTGATGAGGTAAACTCAGTGGCTGCGTATGATTGGTGGGAAGGGTCAGTCCACAGTATACTTTCATTGCTTGCTTACCCTTGTGGCTGGTCATGGAAACAGTGGCGTAGAAGATATAAGATCAATCGGCTTCAGGAGTTTGTCAAGTCTGAATATGATCATTCTTGTCTTCGCTCCTGCCGATCAAGAGCTTTATATAAAGGGATGAAGGTTTGAATTCTAGTATATTATATCATGCTACCTTTTGTCTAGTATAAGCTTTTAAAAATGCTTCTTTATTCTAAAAATTAGCGTTAAATATTAATGCAGGTTGGTGCAACTCCTGATTTGGCAGTTGCATATATCGATTTTTTCTTGGGTGGCGATGAGAAGCGGTTGGACATGGTAACAAGTATTCAGAAAAGGTTCCCAATGTGCATAATTTTTGGAGGAGCTGGAAGCTACATGTCGCCTTATAATCTTCATAGTGATACTTTACTCACAAATCTTATTGGACAGGTCTTTTCTTGTGATATATCTTCTGTTAGTATTCATTAGAGTTGGCAAAAATAGGTGGGTTTGGTAATCTTAGTTTTCCTTATTAACAAATAGTATGCCAAATATGATTACCAGGTGACCCAACAACCAACAGGTTGTGGGTTCAAATCTCAATAGTCACAACTATATTTTAGTATTTCAGTATTAAATGAGTTCTATAGAAAATGATATTGGGGGGTTTTTTACATGAAAGATTGACTTTGGGCCTTGAGACTATGTTCGACCCATTTGACCCGTTTTGTTTTTAGCCATCTATTATTTTGTTTGTTAAACCTGTTAGAGATAAAACATACCCCGAATTTACCAAATTACTAGTAAACGGGGTCAAAATTGCCTCCTCCAGTATAAAATTGTGGCATACTTTATTTTCTGACATGTCTATATATGTCATTGGCCAGCATGTCCCTTCATCCGTCTGGAATCGTTTGGTAGCTGGTTTGAATGCCCAGTTGAGAACCGTGAGAAGTGGATCAATACGGTCTGCTTTAATCCCTGTTATTAATTGGATAAAAACTCATGGAAATCCTCAACTTGATTTCCATGGGGTCAAAATTGAGCTCGGATGGTTTCAAGCCACTGCTAGCGGTTTCTATCAGTTGGGTATTTTGGTAATTGTAGGCGATGAATCTCTTAACAACCTCCACCACCCTGATTTGATAGAAAATAGTCAGGAATCACCAAGGTGACTTTATTGCATACATAGTGTATATATTTTTTTGGCCAAGCTTATTGCATATACTAAATTTTACAAATTTTATTATTATTATTATTATTATTATTATTATTATTATTATTGTGAGAGATTATTTTTAACTAATCAATCAGTGTTTCATCTAGGCGTATTGTGGCTGTTCCAGAGAAGAGTCCTAAGCAGGTTCAACCGAGTCAATCATATTCAAGTCAAGCATTAACTCGTAAAAGGGTAACAGGTGGAATTAATGGAGGTATCATTAATGATGCATCCTTGAAGTCCTTGGAGTTTCAGAGGGATTATTTCTTTCCATTTTCTTTATTCTTGCACAACACAAGACCTACCGGGCGGCAGGTATGTTGCCTATGATAATATGTTTCTTAGAGGTAGCAAAATGGGTGGGTCAGGAACGTTGAATAATGGTAATTTTGGTAGGGTTGGATCATATTGACCAAAATACTGTTTGTCCACTCCTTTACTTCTGCTAAAAAGTAAGTAGTGTATCAGATATGTCTACAAGTATTATATTATTTCAACATTAATTGGTTTGGGTAATAGACTTTATTTGCACTCACGAAAATGCTTAAACTTTCAAAAAAGTTTCATTTGACTACGCTTTTAACTTTAACTGGTTTTGATCGCACATCCATGTCATGAAAAGAAAAAGAAAAAAAGAGTCAACATGGTCAAAGTTAGCAACACATTAGCTGCCACGTCAAATGAAGTAGAAGGTTTTATGCATTAGAAATATAATTTGGGCTACTTTAGACCTCTTTAATCTAGTTTCTTTTAAGCTAATTTTTTTTAAGTTTATCTGTATGACCTGTTTGAGATAAAATATAACTTGAACTGACCCAATCTATAAGCTGCTTGATATTGCCACATCTAGAGTTCTAGAGTTCATCAATGTCTCTTAAAGTGACGTTTTTTTGTTTCAGGATACATTACAGCTGATGATATGTATCTTGCTTCTGTCGGATCTATCTGTCACCCTCCTTATATTAGTCGAGTTCTATTGGATCTCTCTTGGGGCTTTTCTAGCCGTTTTGCTTATTCTCCCTCTATCTTTGCTTTCTCCATTCCCAGCGGGTTTGAATGCGTTGTTTAGTAGAGGTCATAGAAGGGCTTCACTTGCTCGAATCTATGCGCTGTGGAACGCTACCTCCATTTCAAACATTGTAAGTTTTTATCATGCGATTGAAGATTATGTGGAGGTCACAAGATGGGTGGGTTGGGTAAAATGTCTAAACAGGTCCGGTTTAAACGCAATATCTGTTAGCGTGGATCCAAAATGGCATCTTCGAGTTGGGTTGAACCACAAACGCTTTGTTTCCTGCAATAATCTGATATAATATTAATTTGCTAATAATGATTTATAACAATAGTCTTACCAGATAAATCCAACTGATTGAGTAATATGATTTTTAGGAGGTTTTGTGCATTAAAAAAAAGGTTTTTTTGGACTTTTGACCAAGTTAACCAATGCCCTTTTAGATGAAACCCTTCTTTAATGTGTTTTAGATAAAACACAAAATAACTTCTAAACTTCTTTTAATACCGACACCTTTGGGCTGCGTGACAAGTCAAACGTATTCATTTGATACTAAAAGGAATTTCAGAATTCAGATATTATGTTTATGTGATTGGATACACTCTTATTGGTCCTTTTGCAAGGCTGTGGCATTCACATGTGGCATGATTCATTATGGATTTTTGTCATTCCAGACATATAAAGAGCCAAAAGCATGGGAAAACAGGAGGTAAAGCCTTCAATTTCTATTGTCTCAACTGGGACTATTTGGCTTGTCTTTATTTTCCAGAATTTTAAGGCTTCTGTTATGAATTTCTGCATTTATGAATATTTTATGTAGCAAAAAGGAAATGATTCTTGTGACACCGGTGAACAGGATCTCGTTTGTTTACTTGTTTATACTCCTTGCATCCCACGAAAATTGTAAAAAAATTACAGTTGACTTCTTCTAAAATCAATTGCAAAAATATCATTCCAGTTATTCAATGATGTCAAAATAAATAGATACTGAAATCTTGAGATCACCAGAAACTGTTGCAATTAGCATGTGACTTAATTAAGTGGAAAGTTTTTTCGTTCTCTTGGGATGAAAGTATCTTTTTTCTAGAAGCTTGGGTAACAGTTATCTAGTTCTTATGAAGAAATATGTACACAAGGTTGTAAATCTTCTATGCATCTAAAATACACTTCTGGAGACTTTTGAACCATTTTCTTTTTCGCCAAATTTTAAGATTTCGCCTGTTGTGGGATTAAACTACATCAAATTGCCATTCAGCTGACAAATTTCTTTTGAAACCAGTGAGGATGATTATTGGTGGTTGTTACCAACGCTGCTGGTGCTATTCAAGGTGATCCAAGCACGGTTTGTGGACTGGCACATAGCAAATCTAGAAGTTGAAGATTTTTCTCTCTTATGTCCTGATCCTGATACCTTTTGGGCGTATGAGATGAGTTTATGAAATACGTGCAAACTTTTTGCAGTTGGCTACATAGAGCTTTGACATGGCAGCTTCTTGGATGTATATAATGTAGAAAGGTGGTGGTATATTCGTGTACATTTGTTTACTAGTCTTTGAGTTTTTTGTGAGTAATGTTAGAGATAGATAGGTTGATGGTATATATAGGGAGAAAGAGATTATAAAACCGAAGAATTTTTTGGTACACCGGTAGAACTTATACTCTTCAGGTAACCATTGCAAGATTGAAATTCAAACTTCTGCTTTCAGCTCATCTTTTCTTCTAATGATGTTTATCTTTAGATCCATTACTCGTTTTGTTGTATCAAGATTTGAAATAAATAAACTGTTATGTTTTAGTTCAATGACGCGAGGCGTGCGAAAAAACTTGATAATGGACTGATTTTACCAAACCAGTAGCAGAGTAGAAATCCTGTTAGGTTCTTGGTCTAAAAGATATTTAGGGCTGGGTTGCAGTTCAGTATGATCCGTGCAAAGCCTCCCTGGAGCTGGTTTTGTCATCTAAACTTGAAATATTGTCGTTTTACATTTGTGTTTTACGTATTAACATCGTAAGAAAATAGTTGCCACCAAGGTTTTGTCATCTATGAATTGCTCTACTTTTATGTAGTATAACTTTCTAAGAAAGATCATTTATGAGACTTTTTATACACTAAAAATTCTTTGAGGGGCCTTTTGTCCATGTTATAGACCATCATACAAAACCGGAATTTACCACAATTATGCGTTACTAACTTGAACATTGTGCTGTAAAAGTTATATAATATGGTAAATGAATCATAAATTGTGTTGAGTTTATCACCTCCCATATAAAAACGACTTCAAATACATAAACTAATAAAAGAAGACAACATAAACCACCAGGGTGGTGGTCCAGTGGTTGGGCATGTGTCTCAAAAAAAGTGAAACTCTCTGAAGATCACAGGTTCAATCCCTCATTCCGTCAGCTCGCAAAGTGAGTAAGACCAAGGTTACCTAAAAAAAAAGACAACATAAGTCAATTTAATTTAGACTAGTTTAATAGCCATAGAAGTTATAAACCCATTTTTATTATAAGTGCCTATATGGTTTTATAAATAAGTATTTATATCTAGCATTTTTTTCTTCATATTGGCCAAATTATATGTACATATCAAATATATAAAAATATAGGGGAATGTTCCTGTGCGAAGCCCCTTAAAATGCGAAGGGTTTGAATCTTCTCTATTTTCATCTTTTACTGTTTCCCCCTTCTTCCCCACCACCACCACCACCACCACCGGCCTTTTTCCCCAACCGCCTACTGCCACCACCACCACCACCAATACCGCCAGCCGAAACTGTGATTAGAACCGGGCTTCGCCCTTAAGGGCATTAATGAGGGGTAGTTGGTGCCTGGTGGGGATGATAGGTCATAAGGGGTGATAGTTCATAAAGGGTGATAGTTCATAAAAGGTGATCGGTGATGGGGTGATCTACCTGACGGGCTCCGCCCTTAGCCGTCATAGATCCGTCATGGCTTAACTATCACTAACATTCATCTTAAAAATTACCGACATGCATCTTAGTTCTAAGATGTATGTTAGTAATAGTTAAACTATGCCAATTGATCATAGATCGACTGGTACCGCCACCATGTGACCACATGGGCCCACAGATGAAGGCTGCATGTCACCGGTTCGAAACTTGCCAAAGGCAAGTGGAGAAACTATATCTTGTGATCCATATGTGAAGATGATACTTCACCGGGCATGAGTTTTATGCAGTGTGCGCTCTGGGTACCAAGACCAGGGGGTTCCCACTCATTTACCCTTTTCTTATTAATAGTTAACGATTACTAACGGTTAACTATTACTAACATACATCTTAGAACTAAAATGCATGTTAGTAATAATTAAAATGTATGTTAAACATGCATCTTAGTTAACACTGACATGATAAGAAAAAAAATAGTAAGCTATATGTTTTCCTATCGACACTGTATTTTAGTAATATTTAAGCTGTATATTAGTGCTTCGTACACTTCGCACAATAACCTAGTACTAAATACATACGTGTATATATATATATACACTATTATAT
>JAOXNX010000001.1:25048295-25062660 GCA_028566075.1 Solidago caesia | reverse complement strand
TCTAGTAAACTTATGAAGTTAAAAACATTTATCATTCTTTGTATGAGTTATTATTATGTTAACGTTGTATAGTATTTTTATAAGGAAATGTTTTTTCAACTATTATAATTTACTTTTAGCTAATAATTATCATAACTATAATTTTTTAACCGTATTTAACCTAGTTTTTATATATAATCATATAATAATAATATAATTCCATAGTGTTTCTATCTAACCTTGGCCCAAATCCAAAATGCACAAACCAAGCCCAATATAATCACATCACATCCCAATTAAACAAACAAAGTTCCTTAAAACTTCAAACAAAATCCCATATTTTTCTGGTCACTGCTATTAACTGATCTTTCTCCATCGTCCTCTGCAACAAAAAAAAAGGAACAAATTAAATTTCACAATTATTATTATTATTTTTTTGCCAGGTGAGAGTATAAATTTAAAGATTATCAATTTCTGTAAAAATCTAGGGTTACGTGATGGCGACGGCTTCACCTGCGGTAAGCAATAACAGCGCCGATAACACAAACTCAATCACCGGCGGCGCCACCACCCCCTCCGCCGGTGGAAGATCGATCACCGCCGCACTGAGTCCGATGTCAATTAATAATAACAGTAATTCGAAAACTCTGCGGGGGCTTAATAAACCTAAATGCATTAAGTGTGGCAATGTTGCTCGTTCCAGGTTCCTTTAATTTTTTATTTATTTAATTTTATATTCAAATATTTTATTTTATTTATTTATATGTTAATTAGAATTTCATTCTTATTATATTTATTTTATTTTATTGTGCTTGTTATGTTTGTGTAATTTGGGTAACCGGAAGCCTCGGCTTCTGCTGTTGTTATTTTGATTAGATTTATTTTAGAGAAGTATGTTTATGATTTTAAATTTGATGCATCTATCAGAAAGTAGGTAGATACACTTTTGAAACATAATTTTTCTGATGAGAGTTTATGTTCCCGGGATTTAGCACCAGATACTTGCCTTCGTATCCAGAAACAACGATAAATTGGATTATGGCCGAGGCAAGCAATAGAGTGGTTATGGTAATATAGTTACTATTGCGGGACATGGTTATTAGCTTACAATCTCTATGTTATTATATGATGGCCGGTTTCAAGCATAAACATTTTTCGTTTGAAAGTACTAATATAAGTAAATAAGGTAGATGACATGCAGTACTATACCTTGGTGAATGCTATATGCTGTTGTTATATAGTCTTTATATGGTATAAATTAATAAATTATACGGTGTCAACGCACTAGAAATGTGCATTAGTGTTGTTTACTTGAAGATTTTGCTATGTAATAAGTTGATTTGAATGAGAAATACGTTTACCGAAACATTTTTAGGATTTCGTTACTTATTCTCAGCTATGTTAGATATGAAGTGATTCCTGAGAATGCTCAAATATGTATTTCAGTGGGCCATTTTAAAATCTAACACTACTGTGATCTTTTTCTGGCTGCATTTTAGATATGGAGCTCTGTATATATTTTTCGAATGTTATTCTGAAAGTTGCTCTGAAACGACTTTGCAGGTGTCCGTACCATTCATGCAAAAACTGTTGTGCGAAAGCTCAAAATCCATGTGTTATACATGGTATGACAATGAATAGGATAATGATTTCCATGTTGAATCATAATCGGCAAATGCCAATTTTCCGTTTCAGTCATAAACTGGATACACACAGAACTTGCAAATTAATTTGAGTTTCCTTGCAGTGTTGAAGAGCAGTACACCTGTACCAGATAAGTTACCTCCCGCAAGCTCATCTGTGACTGAACAGCACGCGAGTGAGACACCGTCGTCTGGGTAAGTTTTATGCATCAGTTATCCAGCAATCTTATTATCTTTCTCCTTTTGCTGTTTGTTTATTATGTGCAAACTGGTATTTGTTTTCAAAACTTATCACTAATAAACTAAATTTGTTTGATAATAGTATTGTAGAATTACGGGTTATTCTTTAAGAACATATATAGCATGATTCTTTTACAGTCATTAATGACTGGTTGTCTATTTAGAACTATGTTTTTTCATTTCTATGCTTATGAATCTCTTACCATTGTGCTGCTGAATTCTTCAAAATAGAGGTGGAAAAATGAGCTAGACGTGGGGGTCGGTAATTGGTCAAAAGGTCTGGTTTGAGCTGACCATTATAAAACAAGAATCTTGATTTTTAATAGATGTTTAGTGTGTTGTGTGACTTACAAAACTTATATTGTTTCAAATACTTTCAACAGTAATCTAGTTTTTTGAACAAAATGATGTAGGTGATCTTATGCATAAAAAATGTTACGCTTAAGCACCTTGAAACCCATGTGTAAGTTGAATGAGTCAAAGTGTTTACATCTACTTCAGACCCTAACTTTATTGGAGATTTTTGTAGGAATTCGCATAGAGTTACCTCACTCCGGCAGCTATCCAGCAATTTTGCTCAGTTCAACAATTTGCAAACTCCAGCTCGTGCAAAAAAGCCATTGACTAGAAAGGTGCGATCTAATTGATTTGTTTCAGTTTAGTACATTTTCTCTTGTTTTCAGTATGTTTTATAAAGCTCTCATCATTATGAAACTGAAACATACAGGAGGCCTATCAGTTAAATGAATGGAGGTTTTCAAAGTTAAAGGAATACAAAGACAGGAACATAGAAATAGAAAACGAGGCTTTCGATAGATATTTGCAGAATATCAGTCTATTGGAGGAAGTTTTTGCTGTAAGTTCGAAGTTGGGAGAACCCGTGTCAACTGTAGACGATATAGAACGAAAGACTGAAACGATGTTATCAAATTTGAAATTGAAGCTTACAGCAGACCCAATTCGAATTGAAAACTTCAGAGATAGACTGAGGTTCGTAGTTCACAACGGATTGAGAAAGCTCAAAAGTGAGACACCAACTGGCAATGAAGAACCCACACCTGGTAATAAATCTAAGAAAGCAAGGTATTCAAGCTTAGTTGAACTCAACAAGAAACTAAGTAATGCTCGAACAGATGAAGATCTGAAATCTTGCCACCTACTGAAAAGTCAGATTTTCAACAGACACGAACCAACATCTGATGAACAAGCTGAAGACTTGGTGGATGGCCAACCCAAACAAAAATCTGGATGTTCGACTTTGAAATGGTTTAGTACCTGTACAATCGATGAAGAAGCTCTTAGTCATATTGATACACAGTTTTCTTCTATTCAAGAGATCAAACAGCTCTAATTTTAGCTAAATCTTTTAACGCTTCCATACTTGAGTTTACTGATGAAGGGTTTGGAGTAGACACTTGGATTACGCCGAATTGTGCCGAATTGTACCGAGTAATTACATTTAGTTTGTATCGATTTGTAGCCTTGATATACTTGTTTAGTTAATAGGATAGTTGTAGTTTGTTTGGCGAGTGATGGTTGTTACCATCGTCCGAAAAAAAGGAGCTATCCTTTGGTATGTCATTCCCTTTTTAAATTATCTATAATCTATATATCTCTAATCTATATATATATATATATAAATAATAAAAGAGAAACCTAAAATCATAATTAAAGAAGTGTGGATCTTTGGATGAAATTTAAAACTTGATTTATAACCTTTGGATCATATTGATGATGTCATAAATATTTTAGTTAAAAATAACAATAATATCTTTTTAATAAAATCAAACTTAATTAAAAATTCCCTTAATAAGTTGTTTCCTAACTAAAAAAATGTTTGATTCCTTATTTCTCCAAATTTAAATCTCCTACTTTTAATTGATACGTAAAAATCATATACAAACATTTTACACAAACAATTGATTATCCAATGTCAGATTACCAACATTGTGTTATGATTTTAATGTACAACATGTTTTAAATTATAAAGTTGAAACAATAATATATGTTTTTTTTTTTTACTTTTTTATGCAGGTTAAAGTTATCAAAATATAACATACTTTCAAAAATAGTCATCTATACTCTCTATTAAAGATTATCACACCTTTGTTGAAAATTACACAATACGAAATGTCAAAACTGCCCTTAATGAATTAATTAATCCTTATTTTTTTATTCAATAATTTAAACATCTCCACTTAAAATACCTACAATACCCTTAATGAAATAATTGACAACATAGATCCCTCAACTCCTAAAATAACTACACTACCCCCCTTTTATATCAATTACCTTTACTATAATAACCACACCGCCGCCACCACCACTACCAACCACCGCTGCCACCACCACACCGCCTCCGTCATCACCACCGCCGCATTGCGCGGGTACCATGCTAGTACATTATAATCTACTCTTTTATGGGTTATTTATGTGTACTTAAATTTATCACAAAGTATAACCTATTTTCAAAAAATGGTCAGTTTGTATAATCTATTTTTTTTAGTCACTTAGGTCACTGTACTATCTAAATCCATCACAAAGTATAATATATGTTCAAAAAATGGTATAGGCATTTAGGTTAACTAACCTAAATACCAAAAGATCATCAAAAATATAAGATAATACCCTAATTTTTTCGAGTTCTCGTAAAATACCCATCAAAATCGCAAACCATGGATTGCGACTTGCAAACCATGGTTTGCGATTTAAAGAAAATATGCAAGTTATGGTTTGTGATTTTGTGATTCTTAATGTTTTCGTGAGGATTATGTGACCATAATGAAATGTCATTAGGCTTTATCCAACCCTAACCATTTTCTCACCGCCACATCATCTTTTTTTTCTTTCTTCTATTTCTTATTCTTGCAAATATCACTGCTATCCAAGTATCCATACCTCTTTCTCACTTTTTTCTTAAATATTTTATTTTACCCTACAAAAAAAAAAAAAATCTTTTTTTTAATGGTTGAAATTGTTTAGTAGCCACCCCACCACTTTCTCTTGTTTTCTCACAAGATGAGAAAACTTGGATACATCCGTTTTCTGAAAAAATGCTTCAGAAAACCAACGAGAAAACTCCCGTTGGGAGTGGCGTTAGCAATATAACTTTTGATCCGTTTGATGAAAGGTGGCTAACTGACACAAATTGTGTCTAGAGCTTGATATCCAGGGAACCATTTTGAAGTTATTGTTACACGCTTAGACCGTCCATACTCACAACCTACATCAACCCAACCTTTAATAAAAAAATAATTTCTTTTTCTTTCACCTAAACAACACAATCTAACCCAACCTTTTATACACATCACAACACAACCTAAACTATTTTTTTACTAAATAAATATGATTTATGGTTTTCGTTAACAATAAAATTTAAAATTTATTATAAATATTAAAATTATATTTTATTTTAAAATAAATTATTTTAACTTGAAAAAAAAGGAAAACAGTAACATTCATAAAACACACTTTATTAAAATAATTCAACCAAGTTACAATCGTAAACACTGATAATTAAACAAAGTACATAATTATTCATCGTCGGAAACTTTTTGCCATATATGCTCAATTAGATCATTTTTTAACACGTTATGAGCTTTCTTATTGCGAAGTTGTGCCCTATTAGTCATATATCTAGATAGGCTTGCAATTCGTTCTGTAGAGTATTGAAATTGTTGCTCGCCATCTTCAATAGAGCTTGTTTGTTGTCGTTTTGTTGGGTTGTCATTTAGAAATTCAGATGGATCATAACTGTGGAGGTATGTATCTCGTTCATCCTCAACAATCATATGATGAATGATTATGCATGCAATCATAATTTTTCTGATTGTCTCTTTGTCCCGCACAAGACATGAGACGGTGATATGAATATATGTTAGTTTTATACACTATTTATAGATTGAAATTGACTATTTAGTATTTATTTATTTTTCAAAAAAAATTTTAATATAAGATTTTTTACCCGAAAATATATATTTTATGAAATAGTTGTTTTTAATAAAATTTATGTCAAAATATTCATAAAAAAAAATTAAACAATACCATGTTTTTATATTTTTATAAACTATTATAAAATGTAAGATATAAAAGGAAAACTAATAAGTTTATAAATAATTATATATAATAAAAAAAAATCTCAGCCTACAATATAGTGACAAGTGTGTTGGTGACTTAAGTTGGTGTGCCGCCCAGGCTGTGAATTTGCCTGACTTTTTATTTTTTTGTTTTCAATATTGAGTGACCGACTTTTTAAAAAGGTCATAACATGTGGTCTTAAAATAGATGAAATGCGGGAAAGATTTGATATTATTTAAATAAATAGATTTGGTCAAAATGTATTTTACTATCCTACTCTAAACTTGGTTGATCAAGTCTATGCTACCCTAAATTATTAAAGGTATAACATGGACTAGACAACTCGGTTACTTTAGGATGGAGGGTTTGATCGCATGGAGGCATCGATACGGCCATTGGTATGTATCGGCAAGCGGCATTCTTGCCCCTTACGAATCGGCAAGTTGCGGCATGCGGCATCGACATTGAATATCAGCATGGTGATGCCGATTGAAATTGACATTGGGGCGTGTTGGGAGCCGTGCTTTTGACCCTTTTTTTAAAAACGTTAGGGGGAGCTTGCTATTTGTTTTTTTTTAAAAATTTAAAATTTATACCTTTTTTATATACATATTCAATATAACAACAAATACATACTTAAAACCAGTGACGGATCTAAGATATATAGTTATGGGGGTCCTTGAGACCGTAACTCGATAACTTCATTCAGGTGGGGTAAAAAGGAACGGGTCGGATTAAAAATACAAACATGAATTTAAATCCGGTAATGCTTAGAGAATCAAAATTATAAACAAATTTTCAAACTTTAAAATTACTTTACAAGCTTTACATTTCATTAAAAATGGTACTTGATTCTATTATAATTATTCATGTGTATTATTATGTAGGGGGAAAAAAGACTCGCAATTACACAAATATCCAATGATGGTTGCCAAATCAATTTATATGTTGCTTGGACAAAACAAATCCCTTGGAGTCTTGGGGTAGTTTTTGTGATAAAATAAATCCCTACATAAAATACATAATATTCTATTGAAAGTTGGGCTTTATTTATAATAAATTTTAGGCTTTTTATTAAGAAATTTCAACCCAAGGAGGTTCCTTCATGATTTATAAGGAGGGTCTTAAACATTTTACATATAAACTCTCTAAAAAATTGAATTTGTTAGGGTGGTCCAAAGACCCTTGTAAGGCCATGGTGGATACGCCACTGGACTTGGGTGTTATTTTAGGTACGTAATGTTTACTCTCTCTGCTTATATTTAATCCATTATTAATCCCTTAAATTATTTAAATAATTGAAGCTGAATAATTACTTAGGAAAATATATTGTTTAGCAAAACCCTTTATTTAATTACCATTGTTATTTTCTCAAGTTAATTACGTGTGTATTAAATATATGGACAAAACTTACATTTTATATATCCCCAATAAACTTTATTTTCATTATGTTTATTTATTTTTTATTTTTTTTAAACAACAAATTTAACTACTACTAAACTACCTCAAATACAACTAAATTATCTCATGCTAAGGATTGAACCTTGGTCATTACGTTTATTTTAAAACAAACTTTTTATATGCTCTTTTAAGTGGGGCTTTTCACTTGCATGTGACTCTTTCATCAAAAACTAGAATTGTAAAAAATTAAACGTTTAATAAATAGTTTATGAACTGTTTGGTGAGAAGTTCCTCTCTGTTTATTCGATCAGTAAATGAAAAGATATAAACAAAAAAATTCGTTCGTTTTATTAAATAAGCAAACATGAACACCATTTGGTAATCTAATGTCTTTCGTTTGGTAATCTGCCAATATACAAAAATAGTATTGAAGTATCATTTGATCGAGACGTGGTTCAGTATTTAAGCGGCACATGTCCTTTTAGTTTAACTTAATAAATCTTATTGTTTAGATACCATATACAATTAAAACTATTATTTAATTATTAGACAAATATATACCTAATATAATTAAACTAATATTATTATAATGTTAACATATCTATATGCATGATTTATTGCAATAATTACTTTATATTAATTAAAACAAGTATCCAATTGTCACCAAATATATTTAACTATTTATTTATTATAATTAAAATTAAAATCATGTTGCATTGGCATTCGATTTTTCTTTTTAAAAACCATTTAACTAAACATATATATGATTTATAATATTATTATAATTAGTATTAATATATGATTGTATAATGTTTATCATATTCAAATATTTATCATAACACATGATTTTCATTGCTTATATATACATTTTTTTTTAACATAACCTTCTAAAAAAAGGATGAATTGGAAGGAACCTCTTAAACCCCTGTATTGCATTGATACCTACACAACCATCATGCAAAGTTTTAGTATACCGTGGTAAGTGATCTGAATAGATATCATCATATGGAGTCGATCTGAAATAACCTTTAAATTTGGCTATTGAGGCTCGGCTTGATAATAATAACTCCCGTTGTTGATATAGTTATAGTAAATAATATCAATATCATTTATTTGCCCCTCATCCTTTAACTTTTTAATTTCAACCTTCTTTATTTTTTCCGACTACACACTTTCTTTTTCTCAAAAAGTCAATGAGTCAACTTCTTAAAAAAAACTTCTTCCATTATATATAGTGTATATCATAGTAACAGGACTTGCTAGACCAGGTGCGATTTTTGATCTTGGTTCAGCGATCTGGTTCGCGGTTCACTCGCGAATCTGGTTCGCTTTGGTTCGCGAATCTAGGTCAAAAAATGGGATATTGGTTCGGTTCGTTTTGGCGAACCCAAATGGGTGTGGTTCGCGATTTGAAAGAATTGGGTTCGGTGATTTGAAAGGTTTGGTTCAGTGATTTTAACCCCTTCATATTCTGCACCAGAATTTATGCTTTTAAAAAGTAAGGCTGACCAATCACAAACAAAGGGTTGAGTAATTTAATTATTTGGTTTTAAACTTGTTTTATTTTATGTAATTGGTTTTGAACTTCTAAGTTTAAAGACTTGTAATTTGTTTTTTGAAGTATTGAAAATGTTTGGACTTTGGAGAATTCAATATTCGAATCTATTATTGTATTTTAAATTCGGGTTCACCGAACCGAAACGAACCGAAATGAGTCTACCCCCTCCCGAACCGGATTCGTGGGTCCCCGCGAATTGCGATCCCGAACCGCGAACCCGAACCGGAGCGAACCGCGAATCAGGTGACTATGCCTTAGATAGACAAAGTTTCCCACCTTGTTTTTGGAACACCAGAGGTCATTGACTCATTGGTTAAAACCAATGTGCTTTTTATATGCTTAAATCGTGTTTATAAAATTAGACCCAACAAAGTATAAATGAACAGAAAGCGCAATGTATACATGTAAGATTTATATACGTGAATTTAGTAAAATAGATATAATGTAGTCTGAAAAAAAAACGAGATATAAGAAGCAAGATGAATATAAGATACTAAATATTAATGTATACAGTATACATATAGAATGTGTTTGTGAGTAGGCTAGGAATCACGTGCAGAAGAAATGGTTGAAACGTGACCATGGCGGTCCAGTGATAGGATAATGGTGCGCCGTGCGCCATAACCATAAATGGTCCAATCCAAGGAAGCCTATTATTCATTACGCACCCTCATCCACTTGGTTATGTTTTTATGTTGGCTGGTCTTGTGGACCACTACTGCTCGATTCTGTCACAAAATCTGTGTATGTATGTATGTATGTATGTATGTATGTATGTATTATTATTATTATTTTTTGAATGAGTAGATATTTTTATTTCTTTTAATAGATGATTTCTTTCTAATTATTTAACCAATTGTTTAATCACTTCGTACCAAGTTTGCATTTGATTTGGAGTATTCTATGGATCAGCGTGGTAATGTGGTTATATGTTTGACAATCTATAACAGAGGACAATGAGAAGAGTACGTGAAGATATCACAGCCGTAGCCGAGATTCACAGAAATTTTACGGGTCTTGCGAAATACAGCCCTTATACTTTTCAAAAAATTCAAGAGGTGATCTTTTGATGTGAAAAGTATAAATTTTTTATACACGTTAACTACAGCCCTAAGGGTTGTAATTAACATTTTCCAAATTTTATAGATCATATGCACGTATTAAAATAAGTTTTTATTATTCCAAAGGTTGGCATTGCCTATTCTGATATAGGCATCTCCAGTTCCAATGGAAACCCAGTAATTTTCAAAAGAACTCCTGTTTTCATCCCAAAGAGCATTTTGCTCATATCCTTTCAAGTTTTCCTAAGTACCAATCCATCTATTGATGGTTGGTATGTGGTCCTAAAATGAAAACTAGTTTTATCATTTAAAAAGATGCAACAAAATAATTGTATGTTCTACTTTTTAATCAAATATCGTTGAAAAAGTGTTATTCCTTCGAGCATTTTTTTTTTATTTTTTATTTTTATAAATTTTATAGTTTTTTGTTTAATCATGAAAGGTAAATTAATGGTATATTTGTAATTTTTTTTTCTTCGTAAATTGAGACTTTTCGTTAGTTAATTCATTGACTTTTTGAAGGCCCTAAATTTTGGAGGGTGCAGTTGCACACCTTGATCGACATCTTTGGAAGATACAATATTATGGGTATGTTTGATAAAAATAGCTGTAGTTTTTAAGGAAAACTGTTAGCTATAGCTTTTATTTTTAGAAGTGTTTGGTATGGTAGCTGTAGCTACAACTTAAGAGTATAAAATGACAAAATTGGATATTAAAAGCTTCAACAAAAAATTATGAAAGGGTTATTTGTGTAATTTTAAAAATTAAAAGCTCCATCCAAACTAAAAGTTCCTGAAATGCTACTTCAAGTAGCGTTTAATTTTGGAGCTTTTTCTTTGAAATAAAAGCTCAAGCTAGTTGCATCCAAACAAAGCTTTTAACATGATAGGAGCTTATTATTCAAAATTAAAAGCTAAAGCTCTCAAAAAGCTCTTGAAAAGCTTTTGACAAACATGCCTTATATATTGAAAAAGCATTTGGAATACTATACAATAACAGTAAATGGATGGGTTTTTTTTTCTTGTTAAGGTTATTTAAAGATGACAAATTTTTGATTCAGATGTTGAATGGCCTACTAAGATATTCCATTGACCGTTTTCGGCTCTTTTTTTGGCCATCTAAATCTTATCTAAAAATACTCGAACTTGAGATTTTTTATGAAGACATTACGACATCTAACAAAAGAATCTTAGTGGTGGTTATTATATACTAAGAAAAAAAGGAATTTTGTAAGTGAGGGCAGTAAAGAGTAATATATATGATCCACAAATTTGACCCAATAATCCAATGAAGTATTGAGATTAAATAGAGTTTTTTGACTAGAAGGGATCACGAATTTTTGGGCCTCATTCTCATTTGTTAGTCCATTACCAATCAAACAAACAACACATTGCCATTTGTCAAAGACAGCTAAAATTTTACGTACAATTAAAACAGTCAGTTGGGGACAACCTTCACATTTAATTTACTAACTCGAATATCTCTTATATATGGTCTTCAGCAAGCATGCTTACTGAATGACTTGCGAGAACCTCATTTCATGACTCTCAAGCGAATCCTATGGGCCATATTCGAGTAGTTCATGTGACGTCTTGCTCTTAATGCGCATATATCTTCCCTAGCGGCCTCTCTTCTTCTTCTTCTTCTTCTTCATTGTTTACAGACTTCCGTTACAATTTGAGTGTTCGTCCTTCTTCCGTCCTAAACTAAGAGTCTACGGGTCAAGCCCATTATTGTATAAATGTAATTTAGCTTTTCATTAGTGACTCCATAGCTATGACTCTATGAGTCCACCCAATGGATTAAGCCCACAGTGTTGTATCTAAGTAAGCTGTTCTACAAATAAAAAGTCATTAACTAAGATAGAAAATCATTTTTGCCCTTGTATTTAAAGACATATTTCACTTGATAATTTGTAATAATGATAATTAATTAACGCCATGTTCTCGAGTTTTTAGGGAATAAAAGAAGATGAGAGGAGAAAACAGAAGGTGAGGGATGGACCTCTCCCGATTGTAGAAAATGTTAACTATATCATGTTATCAACCTCTCCCTTCCTTGCATTTCTCTCCATTAATGAAACTCAAAAGCACAAGATTGGTTCCTCTACTTCCCCCTTCCTCTTGTTTCATCAACTCTAAAATAGAGTCTAAAGGTATAAATGTATAATAGATAAACATATGAATAATTAATGTGTTTTATAAACATGGAAAATTATTTTGGGGGCCAAATTGCCAAAAAAAAGTGGTAACTAATTTCATATTTTGCAATAATAAAGTAAGCCTAAATGTGTGTCACTAAAAAGAGTAATTGATCAAAATCAAGCAAATAGAAGGGTAAGTGCCATGTCAGCTAGCTGACTTGTGAAAAATACTGAGGTGGCAATCACATGTCATCCACGTCAGCATCTACGTGTCTATGACAGTTACTTCGACGAAAATTCTGACCCGACATTCATTACCAACTTCTTTAAAATAAGTTACTATATCAACTATCATATAAACTATCATCATATAAAATTATATAACAACTTCCAAAATTCACATCCAAGCATACCATAAACAATAGAAACAAGAATAAGAATAACAAAAACAAGAATAACAAAATAAGAGCAAGAACACATATTTCAACTTTCAAGATTCATAAACACATATTTCAAGATCCATAAATTTATAACAAACACAAGAATAAAAACATCATCATACATTCATACCTAGCAAACACATAGATTTACAAATTTATAACATAAACAATAATAAAAATCAAAACTTTTTTTTTTTTATGGGTTTGATTTATTGAATTATATTGGCCCTAGCTTGGAACAGTAATAGTAGATGGGATAGGGGGGAAGAAAGCCGAGAGATAACCAATGACGGTGGTTGTAGTTGTAGCCGGCGACGGTGATGGTGGTTGTAGCCAGCGGAGAATGGATGAAGAACGCCGACGGTGACAGTGGCAACTTATGATGACGGGAGATGGAAAATAGATAGTATGATAGACAATTAAAATGGATTGGACGGAGTAATATTTACGGTATTATATATTTATATGAGAGAAGAATTCACTGGAAGTGCAAACCAAACCTTGAATTTAATTACTAAATGAAATTTGTGTACGAATGTTAAAGGTACTAAACTCGAATAAGGATTAGTAATGGTTGAATATATAGCTTATTAGGCCGGTTGTAGTAAACTACACGACGCCACTTCGGACGCCAATGTGCTTCGGACGCCAACTACTAGCATGCGTCCAAGTGTAAGCGTCGGGTTCATTATTCGTTTTTTAGACGCATCCGACGTCAATTTCATTTGTTTTTTATATATATATGTGTGGGGTATATATATGTGTGTGTGTGTGGGTATAATAATAAAATATTTGAGGATGGGGTAAAGAATATGACTTAGTACGAGGGGGTGTTCTTGGGGGTGTTCTAGGAGAGAGAAAAGCTGATGTGGAGCTGATGTGGCTAGAAAAATAGAGTGTTCTAGTTTTTCTTACTACGGAAGGCCTAACAATAACTTTTTAAACATCCTAAACCAACATATATAATGAACATGTGTCTAGACTTTCTTTTCTTTTTTTTTTATTTGGTTTTTGTTGCTTTTTAATTTGGTTTTCTTGCACAATTCTTTATTTATTTTTTAAATTTTTGTTTGTTTTTGATTTTAATACATAAAATAAATATTTGTATTTGATACTGTAAATTCCTGAGTATTGTTCTGGTATTCCCTTTAAATAACTATATATTTGAATGACCAATTTTTGAGCAAACATATTTATTATGGAGTGGTTTTTATTTGCATTTCAATTAAGCAGTTGTAGATTCAACCCAAATAGATTTAGTTTTCTTGTTTTTTTAATTTGATTTTCTTTCACAACTTTTTTTAATTTTTGTTTGCTTTTCATTTTTGGTTTATTCACTTATTGCATAAAAAAATATATGTATATGATATTGAAAACTTTTGATTACGATTCCTTAAATAAATATATATTTGATATGACAAACTTTTAATAAAATATATCTACAATGAAATGGTTTTGTTGTTGTCATTCAGTTTAACGATTATATATTAGCCAATCCGATAACGAAGAATGAGATCCTTTGAGCCCGGTGGTAAGGTCCAGTTATTAAACGCAAATAACCTACTATAACGATACAACATCAATAAGAAAGAATGAAAGAAACTGCTCAGTGCCGCCTTCCGCGGGTTTTGAGCCCCAATATCTCGACGGTGTATGGGGGAGGTTAAGATGTAGGCAAACCTTGTAACATTCGTGATATTTGACCCCGTTGACTTAGGTTTGACTTGATGACTTTTAATGAAATTCCAGGTCATTTTGTATTTACGTACAATAATTTAGTGCAATGTCGAGATATTTGACACGTCGATTAATTGTATTATTTG
>JAOXNX010000001.1:24981330-24991704 GCA_028566075.1 Solidago caesia | reverse complement strand
GGGTTAAAGTGGACAAATTTTTAAAGTTTTTGAATAGTCAAGGGATATAAAAGGAAAATGCAAAATAAATTATGATGCCTTCTTCATCCAATGTCACCTGCAACTCCGTTCACCATTAAAACGACTTTTGAAGATTTTTTTTTTCGTTCAAATTTGACTTACAATTCAAACTAATATATAATAGCTGTTAAAAAATAAACTAATATATTATAACTTGGATGCCTAAATAAGCCTATAACATAATTTTGATGCCTAAATGAACCTAGTGTATTAGCTTGAACCGAAAATTTTCTGCCCCTTTATTTTTGATGCTCAGGGCCGTCACCCGCTTGGCCCAGTGCCAGGGCCGGCCCTGAAGATGAGACATCCAATCACAATAACAGACATAATACACTGATCTATTGTAGCCAATAAGCCTTCATGAGTAAGAATTTTGAATTAATATTGTCAGCTACACACCTGCCCCTTAACACTTAAGTGTTGCTGCAGTCTTAGTTTTAACATTTAATATGACATATACAAGTATACAACCTGTTGTCGATGCCCAATAACATTAACTTCGCATTTTATGAAAGTTAGACATTCTTTTTCCAATAACCCACCACTTAAAAAAAAGTAATGTCACGTTAGCACCACAATCTCATCGTTATCACTTTCTTCTTCTTCTTTTTTTTTTTTAATCATAATTCATAACCTACCATTTAGACCTCACCTTCATTTAATTAAAAACAAAACACATTTGTACTATTATAATGGAGCTTACCTAAAAACAAATATATACAAAAATAAATTAGTTAAAGAATAAATTAGTTTATTAATCGAGCAAAAATCGAGTAGAGCTTATAAAAATCCACACGAGCTGAGCTCGAGCTTTACTTATAAGGTTCAAAACGAGCGGAGTTCGAACTCTTTAAAACTAAATGAGCTCGGCTCAACTCGTTTACAGCCTTGGCATCAACCACTTCACATGAACATGAACACACTATTTCTTGAATGAAATACATATGCAGTTGTGCATATTAAATAGTTCGATTTATTAGATGCCTATTTGATTCGAGTCGAGTCATGTCAAGCTTGAGCTCTATTTGTCCTTGAAACTTCGAAGCTCGACCAAGCTATTGGTAATTAGGTTCCAATCCCATAATTTTCAACATACAAGATAAACAAGTTTTATGATAATTTTTCTTTAAAAAAACCGTTAGATTAAATTTAAGGAAGTGATAAATCTACAACAATTTTTAGCCATTCACAACAATGCATGCTTTATACAGTTGTACACTGTGCAATAAAATATGTTCATTTGTTATGGATGGCTAAAAAGTGTTATAGATTTATCACTACCCTTAAATTTATATTACTTCTCCAAGAAAAAAAGAAAAAGAAAAAAAAAAAAAAAAACAGGCCTTAAGCCCGTTTGTTTCAGTGAAGTCCACATACACTGGATCTGGAAACCGAAACCCACCAACTTTTGAAAGCCCAAAGTGTAGAACCCAAAACGCTGTCTCGCTATTACTCTACTAGTGTACATACAGATTTAGGGTTTCTCTTGATCAAAGCCCGCGGCGCTCTGTGTTTCCCGCAAGTCTCTTCTGATTTCCTGCTAATATCTTGCAAAATGGTATTTCATCTTTCTTTCTTATATATGATATGATATGATATGATATATTCACTGCATATAAATTAAATCTTGTTGATAAACAAGTATTTGGTTTCAAAATGTATGCTTCTGGTATTTAATTTTAAGCATGTTACATATAATCTAGTATTTGATAATAAGTACGAAGTTTGTAATTATTAGAATGTACATATCTCATTCGTATCTTAATAATAATAATAATAATAATAATAATAATAATAATGTTGTTGTTGTGTAGGTAGTTTTGTAAGGAATAGTTGTTTATTGCATAAACTTAATAATTATGTTTTGGAAATATTGATAGTAACATGTTGTAATTCCTCCTAGATATATGTTTTATGTTTACCTTGGTGTCGGTTGCCTTTGACGTGATTGGGTATCGTTGTTGTCATTGTGATTTTATCACAGCAAACCTTTGCTCTTAGTTTGAAGTTGTGATTGTAATAAGTATCTTTTTTGTTAAGTTACAAGTATCTTTTTGAATTTCAGACAAAGAGGACAAAGAAGGCTGGTATTGTTGGCAAATATGGTAAGTAATCTATATATGTTATTGTTATTTTTATTGTTGGATTAGGATGTTGATAAATAAGCTTTTTTTTAAAAATAAAATAAAATCTAAAACAATATAGTAATTTAATGTTGTTTAGGAACTCGTTATGGTGCTAGTCTGCGAAAGCAGATTAAGAAAATGGAGGTCAGCCAACATAGCAAATACTTCTGTGAATTCTGCGGGAAGGTATTTCTAATCGTCTCCCTGTTTACGTTATTTTCCAACCACGTTTATTAGTTCTGAATAATTTTCAATTTGAACCATTGCTCAGTATGCAGTGAAGAGAAAGGCTGTTGGAATTTGGGGTTGCAAGGACTGTGGCAAAGTCAAGGCAGGCGGTGCTTACACATTAAAGTAATTGTTATCCTTAGCCTATATTTTTCTTTTAAATTCGTTTTGGATGGACTTTCATGAAATGATGCTTTAGTTAGTGCCGGCTGAAATGAGATGGGTTGGGTTATTTGCAAATATCGTCTTGGTCATTTGAAGTATATTATTAAAAGTTGGCCTGGTAATTATGATTACAAAACCAATATTGTTAAGCTTCTATCTCAACAACTAAAAGCTAAATATGCCTTGTGAAGTAGCCTTTGGTGGACTATTAAACCCATCTTTCGGTTTCCATTTAACTAGTTTTTATTTTATTCTGTTTTTTAGTGTCTGTTAGAACAACAAAAATTCTACCGCTCATTGCTATGGCTTGGAATTGACACCTACTGATGTGTTATTTTTTTTTTCTTTTCTTGATTGTAATAGCACTGCTAGTGCTGTGACTGTGAGGAGCACAATTCGAAGGCTGAGGGAGCAAACCGAGAGTTAAGTGCACAACATTGGTGATCAAGTTATCATACTTCTATGTTGAAGTTGTTTATTTGCTCTGAAATGTCATTTTTGTTTTAGAGAGGCAGACGGTTTATTTAGCACTTGTAATGTTGAGGATAAATCTTTGTTTTACAGTGTTTTAAATTTTGCTGACATGAAAGTGTTTTTTAATATCGTTTTGATAGTGTTCTGTTGATGTCTACATGCTGGTTTCTTGTAATTTCACATGTAGCAGGTATTGAATGATCTTAGTGCTCATCTTGGCCTCTTGGGGTCACTTTGCCTTATATTTTGCTCTCATTTCATAAGCCAAAAGTCAAAACTTGGATTCTATTAAATGCATGTTATTTGCAATACTTTTTAAACAGGCAACAAACTCTCCCAGATCAACTATATAGAGAAGATCGTGATTTTCTTTGGCGACATATTTTCAGATTGGATTGTGTGTCTCAGGTATTCTGATACATTAAGAACACACCAAATTGTGACTTTTTAACACAATTTACACAAAAACTTGGGTTGCCATTATTCACTGATGAATTTCATTATATTTAAGAGGATGTAATTTCTTCATTGTTCATTTATAGAACAGCACTTGTGCTCCAAATAGATGGTTCATTCCCATTTTGTTAGCCGCCCTCGCGCATAAACAAATTACATGCTCAAATTGGTTCACCATGAAGTAATTTACAATAATATGACAACATTAACAAGTAGGTTTTTATAATTGATATGTAGTTTTGACAAATTTATCTAAAAATAACTAGCAAAATAAGAACTAGGATTCATGAAATTTTGTACCAAATATTTTGCTGCATTTCCAAGAATAAGCTTTTGATAACCAAATAAGTGGTACTAATTTTTCTGGTTACTCTCACAGAAGCCAAAGCCAATATACAACGCTAGCTGCAAAGTTTATATTTATATATACTCTAAACAGATATTTATGAGGGATCTTAACTTCAACCACCATAACTTTCAAGAAACATGAGGCAGTTAAAATGCAAAGTTTTCCCATTATAGGTAGTGATAGACCACCGGTTACATCATGATAATGGAGTTTATATTAGCAGCTGCCAGCCTGCCACCCTTAGTGCATTGGCTGCCCGATTGGCCGCTGCAGTGCTGTCGTGTCCCGGTTCACCCTCTCATCCACATCTGCCATGGCCATAGCTTTCTCGGCTATACGTCTTGCTTCTTGAAGAAACATAGGAGTTAAAGCGTGATGATCCATAAACCACCAAACATGCTTTAAGTTATTATACTGTATAATAATGTGAAACATGTTTGGTGGTGTGCAAATCACCTCCTTTTGAAAAGACATCAACATGATGATGACAAATACATGGATTAGGATGTTTGTGATGCCTAGATGCCTTGTAAAATACAATTGACACTTTGTACATCTTATCAACTTTTATTTTGCCCAAAATTTAAAAAGTCTAGTTAGCTACTGTCTGTTGTATTAGAAGACAGATACTTATTCATCACCAGACAATCACTTCCAAATCACACATGGAAACACAAACACCTCCTTTGGCTACAGACATACTAGCATAATCTTTTAGAGATAAATATAGCTTTCCTTCTCATATAGTTGAATCCAATTCAACTCTGTCTGTGAACAAACATTCAGAACAAACAATAGTGATATAACAAACTACAAAAACCTATTTTCGTCACCATCGACGGTTATAAGATATTAGAACATGAGCCTGTTAGTTGTAATCTATAAATAAATATTGCTAGGTAAAGAGCCCTGTATCACTTTGTCGGGAACAAATATTGCGCTTAATGCGGAAAGCAAACCCCAACTGGTTTATTGATTAACCTGTCTGTTTAAATAAGTCTTGAGCAAACAATCCTATATGGGTTATCCAACAAGAACCTAACCCAGTTAAAAAATTTAAACCTGGACAGTTTTAAGAACTTTGGCATGGGAACCAAACTAGAAGATTCTGAAAGAAATGTATCTTTAGCTGAAACTCCAAGAACACCGCTTTCCCATTAGCTTGATTGAGTGTCTCCATTTCTGAATGTATACAAACCAAATCCTTGTCTTCTTCCTTCATGCCAAGCACTCTCATACCGACGCCCATTTCTGCATCATGGTTTCAATCAACATCTAGAATCCACACATTATGTAACACCAATCCTAGCAACAAGTCAACAACCCACGAATTCAGATAAAATGCTGAACCCCATAAATATCATTTCTTTGATTTATTCTATCGTGAAAATAGCACCATGTGATTGTGATCAGTGATCCTGACCTAGAACCTTGACTACACACATAGTTTGCACAAAACACCTTACATCAACGGAAAAAACCTTATAGATCCAAACCAATGCAATCAAACTTTTTGTGATAATGATAAAAAGGTCAAAGAAGTAACATAGCACATCATGGAGATCTCGGCAGTACTAAACCAAACCGCAAACCTACGATAACCAAATAATAAGGTTCTACACCTGCACGTCTTTAAAATTTGCTGTACACGTATTATACCAAGCAATAAAACTTACGAAACATGAAATGTTAGATATAATGTTTTACCTAAAATGGTAATGCATGGGCCCATGTTTAACGCCTCCTTTAAACTCCCCACAAAACTTAATCACATCTTCCGTTTTTTTTATTGGTACAAGTACATTAATAGAAAAACATGCTTACATGTTACAAGAATTTAATGAAAGTTAGATGAATTCACAACTTACAAAACTAAATAACATGGTGGTGCTTTTGCATAAATTTAAGTACATGCAAAAATGCACAGAAGGGGTTCATGCCGCAAATCCCAATGTTTTAGTCATTCTTTCAGGACTGAATTATGACCTAGATTTGTCATTTCTCAAAAACAAGCCTGTAAAATTATCATTCAGCAATAAACTAGTGTTCGAGATTCACCGGCAATCCGGTATAGTTTCTCAGACATAAACAACTGGATCACGGGCAACTCAAATGACGTATGCTGTAGGGTCATTGACACGATGAGAAACAATTCAATGTTTCTGTTGAACCAAGGTTAACCTTTGTTTATGAGCGAATAGGGAGTTGATCAAAGGGTTACAACGAGAATGACAACAGGATTTTTGAAAGATATAAATTGCAGAGCTAGGTTTTTCAATCAATTGCCAACATAAAATCATCTTTCATCCGTCTACAATGCTTTGCATGCAAAGCCAATTATTGACAGTTTTTCAATCTTCTAAGGCAGAGGCATGGGACTATACCCTACAAAAAAAAGATGTTAATCGTGAAAGGCACCAGACTATTTCTTACAAGCCGATGAATTGGGTATGCCAGTGAAAGTAGGTGTCACGTGTGCAGCCACTAGTTCTTCGCTATGGGAAGCCATTTCAGCATCTAAGATGCACCTTTCATCAAAGATTAGCAATGGCACCATTGTTTGCCTAGACATAGACTTTATAAACACTATTGTTACCAATCGATGCAAGCGCCTAAGTAAAGGCTTGTGTCATCCTACGTTTCAATGGTTCAAAGTCATCCAAAATCCCTCGTTTTGACACATTTCAAGCAACAGAATGCTTGAAACAAAGAGGTGAAATGTTTTATTTCATAGTTCACTAGTAATTATCACATGAATTACTCGAGTCTCAAGCAGCTTTTGTATCTTACCTTTCTGGTCTAACTAATTTTTGTATCAAATTTTCTTCTCATTCCTGTATGAAACTATGAATTATTGAAAATTGTAAAACTTACTATGAATAAAGAATCTGTAAGAAGTTGATGTGGGTTTGTATACAACTTTTGTTTATATCAGTATCCTGGGCAAACCTCAAGAGGTATAGGAAGATCCTATTTTCTTAAAAATAAGATATACAATTTAGATAAAAACTAGGAATGTCGGATGTTATTACAACCTATAGATGAATAGTTTTAAATAGTCAATATAAGTTTTTTATAGATCTATTACAAGTTGTCATTAAAAAGCACGGGTATTTGGCAGAAAAATGAAACCTACTTGCCGCTGCTGACACCTTACATGTAAGGCATTATGGCATTACACAAAGTCGAACCAAAACAATGCGTGCACCGTTACTGTTAGCCGCAAGGCCCAAGCCATACCCGCTCTTTTTGTAAAGCAAATAATTATATGGCAGACCACTCAATAATTGGATAACTTTCTCTTTAGTTAACACATTATGATCTAACTATTTAAGATACATTTTCACTTACAGCACCTGCTGCTAATACTCTACCAGCTAGTGTGGCTCATCTTTAATCTCTGACTGAAATGGTGAGAAAATGATTTGATGTTTTAAATAATAGAACAAAAAAAATTCAACACAAAGCAAACACAAGATACTAACCGGAAATACCACATTGAATGTCGTCTGCATTGAACGTCAAACAGAGCAAAGGTCACAATCATGACATGTGAAATGTCAAGTATTTGCTTTTGACAATGTCAGCAACAATTGCATATTCTATTAGCACAATACGAAGCTAAGAAATTATAATCCGTTTAAACATAGAAACTTCTATAATAACCTGATACCCCTTTTTGAAGCAGTCTAGTTGGGACTCAATCCGATTGTCCCCCCACAAAAAGATACTAGCAACCAAACCCTTGTGCATGTAACCCAAAGAAGGATACAATCAAATTGTGCCATCTAAACTATGTGCCATATCAGAAATGACCCACCCCTAAACTAAAAGAACATAACCCTGGACAAACGAAAGAACCCACACCCAGTTAAGAGCAAATAAAGGTGAACTAAAGACAACTGTTTTTAATTCGGTTTTATCTTCTATGCACATATATTGGGCATCGGTCTTCATTCTCCCTGCTCGAATTATAACTGACTTGGAGCAAAAAATGAGAAATTTCTTATGGAGCCATGGTTCAATTGGAAAGGTTAAAGCGAAGGTATCATGGAAGGCTGTCTGTCTTCCTAAGTTTGAGGGAGGTCTTGGAATAAGGCGTATAACTGATGTAAACAAAAGTTTAATGACCTCCCACATATGGAGCATCCTGAACAAGCAGAGACTCGCTATGGGTTAAGTGGATCTATTCATACAAGCTCAGAGGTCGTAGTTTCTGGGATGTTAATCAGCAATCGGGAATGAGTTGGGGATGGAGAAAACTACTTCAACTTCGACATAAAATAAGGCCGCAAGTCTGGTCAAGCCTTGGAAACGGGCTGAATACTAATGTTTGGTTTGATAAATGGAGTCCTTGGTGCCCGCTTAGAAACTATTTATCTCCAAGGGACATTTCAAGAGCTGGTTTTTCTATGAATAACACTGTAGCGGACGTATTATCTGATGGGGTATGGAAATGGCCAACAGCCTGGTATGATCTATTTCTTGATCTTATAAATGTTATACCTCCATCAATTAACACCACTAGAGATGATGTTCTTGTATGGCGGGATTTTCATGGCAATGAGAAACTCTTTTCCACATGGAAAGTTTGGGATACAATTAGATAGAGACAGGATGAAGTCCAGTGGGTTCACATAGTTTGGTTCACTCATAGCATCCCGAGGCACTCGTTTCACTTGTGGCTGGTCATGAGGAAGAAACTCAAAACCCATGACCAATTAAAGCATTGGGATGTCAGAGGACCCATAAATCTTAACCTTCTTTGCTGTTCGTTATGTTACAGGAGCCCGGATTCACATGAGCATCTATTTTTTGAGTGCTCTTTCTCTACGCAAGTTTGGGATTTGGTTAAACCATTTGCATGTATGGAGAATCTTTCGAGCAGGTGGAGTGATATAATTGCTTGGATGATGCCGTATTCAAAGAACAAATCTGCAAAGAGCACCATTGGAAAGGTTGTGGTCAGAAAGGTCGGAAAATAAACCAGGAGAACCATAGACAGCATAAAAACAGTCATCAGGGAACAAAGCTGTCATCAAAGAAATCAAGCATCACCCTTGGCCAAGTCACAACCAAAAAGTCAACAAAAGATAAACTAAATACAGTATAACAAAATATACAAGCCGTACAGCATAAAGACATTCAAAACCCGCTTAGAAGCTTGCTAGTACTGATCAACACATAAAATAAGCATGAACCTTTCCCAAACCACCGCCAAAAAGACAACATGACCTAAGTTAATGTAACAAAATAAACTGGCAATAGCAATTGTGATAAGCAACTAGTAGCAATTGGTGCAAATCCAGACCTACCTACGCATAATAACTGACCTGAAAGGTGATCATCCAAACACAATGAGCATCAAACAAACCCCATGACAACTTCATATTCTACCGATAAACATAAGAAATGAATCCATGTGCCTATAGACACATAAAAAACACAATAACTAAAGTAAGAATATCAAACAATATCTGATATAACCATCCAAGAAAACGGAAGCTCAAATGGAAAAGAACGAGAAAAGGAAAGGAAGATTGTAAGAATCAACTGACATGGCAACAAACCAACCAAGGTCTAGGGACATCAAAGAGTTGATTGATGAGTCTTTATTCGAATGGGATATATTAGCAGGACACGTCCGGAGGTTCTTATGTCTCTGGAGGTGCAATAAACCAATAACTCGCAGCAATAACCATGCTGTATAAGTATAGAAGAGCCATGATTAAAAAACAACAAAATAACCATTATTATGTCTAAAGCCTCTAAACAATAAGCCACCCATAATAGGATCCATACACTAGGTTAGAAACCAGTAACAGCAGGAGTGGCACAAAGTCGTACACATTCTATAGGCTAATCAGGACAAGTCAGGAGGTTCTAATGTCTCCGGAGGTACAATAAACCAATAACTATGTTGTAGAAGTATAGAAGAACCATGACTAACCAACAGCAAAATATCCACTCAACCGTTATTATGTCAGCAATGGATTCTACAGGCTAAGCCAAACCTTGAATAGGATTATCATACGAATGGCAGCAAGTACCATGCTCTACAACCTATCACCAAAACAAAGAAAACCCTTTCTCATACCTACCTTCTAAAAAACTTTGTGCTGGACCCGTTTACCCATTACATTTGGCACCAAACCAACCTAAAACATATACGGAATGTCAATACAAGACTTACAATAAATCAAAGGAAGAATAAGGACATTCTAGCCATCATGCATGCTATTAAGAACCTGCAAGAAAAACAAGGTGATAAAACAATAACAAAGGAGAGAAGACCCATGCGGGTTATCCACCAGCTTAAAAACGACCATCCAATCATTTCGGGTTATATCCAAACATGCGGAGACAGTCAGACAACCACCTGCCATACGCATCTCAGAAAATCATGAAAAGAGAAGGAAAAACTAGATACAACAATGAGGACTCCAAAAACCAGAATATACAAAATGAGATTGAACAAGAGAAGGGTAAACAGGTACCAACGTGCCAAAGAAAAAA
>JAOXNX010000001.1:24967414-24978136 GCA_028566075.1 Solidago caesia | reverse complement strand
ACATTATATATATTAATAGGTTATGAATAAAATAGTATCTATTTTGTCTTTACATGTATTTTTTACATAAATAATAGAGTTGCAAAACACATCATTGCGTGGTTGTGATGTTGTTCTTAAAAAGAAAAACGAATAACCGCGGCCACGCACGGGATGAGCTTGTGGGATCTTTCAAAACACTATGAACCAAACTTTTTACACGCCAACAACACGCTTCAAACACCAATGCCGCCCGACTGGCGGCTGCGAACTTCCTAGTTAATCACAAAAACTCGTCTATATATGCTCCACATTCCACAACATTTATATATATACAAACTTCTTTGAAACTTTATTAAAAGCGTTTCATATTTTCGTCATGAAAAAGTAGTAAATGAAATTCTATTACTTCATGGTCATGTTTAGTCAAATACTAGACAAAGCAGGATACAAACTTATGCCTCCTTGATTTGTTTCCAAAGTGGAGGCCTATTGAAGAATGTTTTAACATGATTATCATAGTGAGGTAAAAATGTGACACACTTATTTCAAGAGCACGTCGTAAGATATAATAAACTCTTTCTTTCTTTTTTTGCTGATGAAGAAACTTAATTGTTGTGGCGACCACAGCAGCAAAATGCATTGTGATAGTGAAAGCGAAAGGCAAAAAGTTGTCCCGTGTTTGCTCCATCAAACTTGCAGTCGGCTACGCCTACAGTCCGTTTCTTTGTATTCCCTCCAAACACCGTGAGGCATTTCCCTGTGGCACCAGAGACCCAGAATCTGAATTGTCTGTGGTCCAGATGTTTGGGTGGGTTAATTGATTTCCAATCTGCAAAGGCTAAGTTTTCCAAAGAACTCAAGGACCGGAGGCTAACTTTGTCATGCTTGTCTACTGTGAGGTAGTTTTGTCCTCCTGAGCACTTATCCATGTAGTTGCTGAACCTGCATGTGTCCTCCAAATATTAGATTAATTATCAAAATCTTGAGGAAGTCTGTGTTATTTAAGTTGTTTGGCTTGTCACACACTATAACAAATGCAGGGTGCACACAATTTTGTACATTTTTATTAGGTTGTTCACACTTAAAAATCACAAAAGATTGCTTAACATTTATGAGATCAATTTGTCACATCTAATTTCCTTACTCTCCCATTTTCGTGAGAAAACTAGGTGTAACCAACTTGATTTATATGTATGTCCCAGTGTACCCGAACCCGCGTGTCTTGTCTTTACATGTACAAATAGGAATTATATTCTTTTCCTACAATCATATGCTTTCTTATTACTTCTAAAATGTGTCCTTGTTTATGAGTATAGATAGATATCCTTTACATTATAAGAGCGTGAACAAATTATCTTAAATGCTTCCTAACAGAGTGGATAAATGTTTATGTTCTTCCAACAAAACACATGACAGGATGTTAAATCCCAGTATTCTCAAAGGATTTGAAATCCACTAACCAAACACCCCCTTAAGACAAATGTGTGGATTATGTATAGGGTGTAATTGTGAGCTTGTTGTTCAAAAAATAACGCAAGTATGAACAACTTGACAATATTTTACAAGTCGGGAAAAGAAGTGTGCAAAAAACTATACTCTTGTAGTTATAAAACTAACCTATGATAGCCAGAAGCAGAGCCAGAGGTTGATTCCCATCCGAAATAGGCATTGTACTCTTTAGACTTACCACCCACAACATTGGGTACCGAGTATACACCTCTGTCACTTGAGTCAACGTAGTCAGACTGAGATGCACCGGCGATAAGGGTATCATCAAAAGCAGTCATGTGGGGGTAGGCCTCACTTGGTGGACACGTTTTGGTACTGTGATCACATTTGGAGCACTGGCTGCATAACTTTTTGCTATCTAATACAGGAGGGACGGTATTAGCACCAACATTCACCGTTGCTAGTAGCAGTGCCAGGTTGATCAAAATGAAGCTGCTGCATATTGTGCTCATTCTATCCATATGCTCCCCGACCCCCCTTGTTTCTTGTCACTAATGAATAAATAACGTTAATTACCTGCATGTATATTGTACCAACGCATCTTCCTTCGGCAGAATATATTTAGACAGCTTCTTGTGATACTCCTGATCCTAACAACGTTTGAAAGCTACTAATTTGGCTTATCCCTCCTTGAAAGTATCCCCAGAATCCCAGATACTGCTAAGACTAAAAACAATTCCAGACATTGTTCACATCAACAAGCTTTTCAGCGTTTTACAACCACGACAACACCACCATTCTAGCAACAATGAGTCTCCACTACGTAACCACAAAAATCAGATAATTCGTCTATATATATAGTTACAATTCCCTTTTAAGTACCAACAACGATCATATCTAATCAAACGGCTATAAGTACCAACAACATTTCTCTCAGTTTAAGCTAGCACTAATAATTAGCAACTGTTTATATATATATATATATATATATTCAATCTTAAATCTTAAATGTTCACAACATTTAGTCATTTACACATTTACAAGAGCAAAAGGCTTAACAATCCTGTGCACATTGCCTATTTGTTATATATAATGAACACATACACACACATATATATATGCAATAACTTATTCCCACATGTAGATCAAAAGAGCATTACCGATTAGGCAAGTTCTGTATTTATGTATGTATGTACATATCTAGATCTGGAACACATAGATTAGCAAATGCAAATGAATTTATACAAATTAAGTTTGAGTTTTAAACACCACCAGTGACGCAGGAGAACAGTTTCTGGCTCCTGAATCGAACAAGTTGCTTCTGCTTGTTGACAGCATCCTTGGAAGACTTGCTTCTTTTAGTCGAGACCAGAGCGATGTCTTTACATTCTTGTTGTGGGTACTTGTAACTATATCCTTCCGGGTAGAAGTCAGCAATGTTGTAGTGCTGATAATGTCCCTTCACGCTTAAGCTTTTCTTGACACGCTTATAAACCATCGGGATAAGTCCTTCCATGATGAGAATTCTAGCTAACTAGCTATCTCCACCCTGTTGGTATATAACCACCAATTAATGGCATAAACCCAAACTGTTAGATGGTTGATCGATCAGCTATAATTGTGATCATTATTTATTAATATGCAGAAGATGATACCTGGATAGCTCATTAATTTGACTTATGCAAACACGCAATTAATTATATGATGACTTGGTCATTGCAACGTGATCCACAATAGCTATAAGAAAATGAATTAAATATATGTATATATAATGTTGATCGAGTTGTTGATTAAAATTTAAAATCTAATGGAAAAGTCTTTGCCGTAATGATCTGTCCAAGAATAATAATAGTATTAGAAATGGATTAGGTTTGGTGGCTTGGTTCATTCTTTATCTAATCCTTACAACTACTCCCTCACGCTCAAGGTAAATTTATGACTCTTGATGTATGCAGTATACCAACTTGTGCTATATCCATATATATGTGTCGATATACATATACATATATATAATATATAGATTTCATGCTGCCAAAACTTGACTGACTCAACTTGGCAGTCAAACAAAGAGAACCATTCTTAGATTATATGTGTTAATAAAAGAAATAAAAATACATGATAATTCTAAAGTTACCTAGAAAGCCAAAATTTATTGTCAAACACCTTGCGAGCATCTGAATTGAATAAAATTTATATATATTTCAAAACTAATAATATTGTTATTAACAGTATAAGATTCAAAACTAAGAGGTTTGGAGAGGTTCCAAAAATAATAAATACATAAGAAATACTTTACATGGAGTTTGGAGAGATTCAACTAATTAAAAAAAAAATGAACGGAAAACTTTATAATCGAATAATATATACTAAATGCGTTTTACGATATTTTAGGAAATAATGTGTTTATTGATTGCATACTAACATGTGCCCAGATAACACAAGTTATAAAAAACCTTTTAAATAATAAATATCATAAAGTATCTATCTTTTCTTACATTAATTATCATTGGTCGACGAAACCCGATACTGTCATTCTTTTTATGGACGTGAATTTAGTATTTAGATATTTGACGCATAAATTTGTCATTTTTCTTCTCTTTATCTCCACCATTGATATTGATATATGGACCAATCAAATCTTTAAATATACATTTTAGACATATACCAATCATTTTTCACGAATTATACATACCAAGCTCACTACTTGACACTACTTTGTTGTTTGTTTTGCATTTTTCAATTTCCTCCAAAATGAAAATAGTCAGCTAGCCCTTTAACGTATAGTATAGAAGTAGATGGGTTGTACAACCCACCAGAACCCCAAATCGCACTAAAAAGTTGGGTTGAATAAGAAAGTATATACATGGGCCTGACGAAAAAATTGGGCCCAAGGGATATGGGGGTTTTTGACTTGTGCATGTATTATGTATACAATAGATGAATGCATATACACCAAATGTTTGCAGATCGCGTGGGAAATCCTTGATTTGAGAGAGAATGAGATGCATATAATGGTGTATACTATTGTTGGAAATTTTAGCGAATGTTGGATCGGTAACGTGGTATTTTTTTCTGTCCTCCGATTATTTATTTATTTAATTAGATCTTCTCATCGATCTTAATTGGAATAAGACAAAGAACGTTGTTTAGTATATAAACAGTTAAACACGTACGTACCTATTCAATTCGTCCTCTCATTTTCTCATCGCATTCTAATTTTTCACAATCATCTCAAACATAAGAAATCTCTCCTCTCTCTCTCTCTCTCGAATGTGAAAAATCCACTCAATGGAGTCCGGGAAGGTGACTGATCGAGGTTAATTTGTTAGGGAAAGAAAGGTACCGATCGATGATAAAAAGAAATCGGTGACTAAGTCAGCTACGGGCGGGAGTCAGTGGGCAGAATCACTAGAGTATACGTTCTTAAAAAACATGCTCAACCGATTATTAGCTAGGTCTATCTATTTGGCTGCAGTGCTTCAATATCTCGTTGCTGAGGTATCCTAGCTACTCTTGATTTACAACTTTTGTTTTTGTCTTCTTCATTTTTGAAATATGTTTGAAACTTTCAATTGATCTATTTGTTTTATGAAATCATATTCATGTTGCTAGATACATGGCAATGGAGCACAATAGAAAAAAGGATCAATCCTATACACATATATCCAATTGGCAGCGAGGAAGGATGATCGAAAGATCTTCAGAAAATCGGATTTGTCACCTAGGGGATCTTCAACAATTAACGTACTGATCAGGGTGATAAGAAGACAACCAGATATCGCAAAATATATGCCTAAAAGGAATAAATCGATCTATCGCTTAAATAGATTCCACAACACTATGGTATTATAATTATTAATCTAGCATTTAGGAATTAATGTTATGCTAATATTGTTGTGGAACTATATTAAGTTAAGGGGTTTTGCTAAATAAAGCCCTAAGGGCTGTATATAAGGTGCATTAAATAGTTGTACACTTACCATAAAATTCAGGGGGTGGTTTTTGATATGGAAAGTACAAATTTTTTTATGCACGTTAAGTGCAGCCCTAAAGGCTGCATTTAGCATTTCCCTATATATATATATATATCTACTTCTCTACTTCTCTTCTCTATCTCCTGGTTCGAATAACTTAGTTAATATCTTCGCATTCTAATATCTACTATTTTAATTCTAATTCTATTTTTCTCCGTTCAACTTTTAAATGATTTATAATTTCATTTCTTGTCATTTGCATATTATATTAAATCAATGAAGTCTTTCTCTCCATTGCCGTAAATCTCACATGTTATGATTTAATTTGGTTGGCAATACTATTACCTTCTAATTATTATGTTGATTTATTATTGTGATGCCAACTGTTTTAATTTACACTTTTTATAACTATATGATAAATTTAAAGGAACATAACTACAAATAAAAATCAAATGTCCATTCCTTACACCCTCAAATCTTTACTATTAATAACGTGCAATGCATGTACGCATATATACAATTACATAACATTAGTTTTTAATTTTCTATATATACCCTATATATACCCATATTACATAACATGGGTATATATATATATATATATATATATATATACCAAAGCTAATAAAACTCATATCCTACGCATATAGAATTCACAACAACACATTTTAAAATTTTATCAATCATATATATCATAATATATGCCTATGTCAATTTGTAGATTGAAATGTCGACTCCAATTCATGACAATACACTTGCAGAGGCCAACATCTTGGGTATCAATTCGGCAAAAGGTTTGTCCTACTTCAATTTGATACTAATATGTGGATGTAAATCATTTCTTCTCATCATCCTTCTTTAACTAATAAACCTCTAAATCTTAGAAAAAGGAAACCAGTACATGAGAGCTTATTATGCCCGACAAAAGGAGAATGCTAAGATAAGAAAATGTATAACTGGTGATGTATCCCAACCCAATGTTGATGTAGTTAAAGGTATGTACCATATCTTTTCCAAATTTGATTCTTTTTATACGTCGTTCTAACAACTTCTTCCTTTAGACCGACAAAAAGAACGCCAAAGAGATTATTATGCCCGAAAAAAGGAGAAAGGAAAATCACTTCAACCACCTACACCTGAGGGAATTACGCAAAGGTTACCGTTAACTCAGTTGCAAAATCGTAGCACAAATAATTCATCATATTACGGGAATATGATGACTCAGATCATGTTAAGTGGTACCCAGCCATTAACCCAATGTAACACTCTTTCTAACAACAAAGAGAATATTACACCTTCGTCTCAACTACATCAGCACTCTGCTAATGACGATACCCCTCCCCCTTTAGACAAAGTTTATCCAAAGAGGAGAATTTATCATAGCAACTATTATCAGCAAACTAAGGCTAAGCAGAAAGCCGTTTTAGCATGTGGTAATACACAAGTTGTAGGCCTTCGAAACCTGACATGCAGCCCTACCTTGGATCGCTCAATGTCCAACACCACAAGGCACAACAATACATTTGTGCATGGATCCTCAAATGTTGCTTCATTTTTGGATCATCATGAGAACGTGGTTAATGAAGGTAAGTAATGTATTTGTAGCAAACACTGCCTCATGTTAGTCATAATGAACTTCGCAAATTGCTTTTCTTAATCTAGGTACTCAATTCGAAAGCGGCATACTACTACCTTTGTTTGATTCGGTCGCTACTCAATCAGTCGTTACTGAATCGCCAATGGAAACAGGAAACTGTCCAAGGTTCATCCTCATTACACATTAGAACATCAGCAGGTCATTGTGTGTTGCCGATTTTTTTATTACTATTACAATAATAAGTGTTCTAAATTACTTCCAACTTAACTCAGTATGTTACGTTCCATCTTTTAAACTCACTTCTCAACACATTCCATCTGGTTATGTAGAAAGTAGTACTCAAGTTGATGACAGTGCCCAAGAGGATCCATTCGATTATGTTTACCAAGGCGTCCCCGCCAATCATCGTGTCTTGAGAAAACCACCTCCATGTCGTCATTGTGGAGCAAGGCGGTTCAAACATGAAACCGAATCCTTTTGTTGTATGAAAGGGAAGACAAAGCTGGCTGTCACAAATGTTCCAGCAGAACTATATCATCTCTTTACGGATCAATCCGAGATAGGAAAGACGTTCAGGCACAACATACGGGCCTACAACACGAATTTTTCGTTCACTTCAATGGGTGTAAATTTGGATAAAACCTTGGCCAATAGTTCTTTTGGAGTGTATACTTTTCGTGTATGTGGGGGAATCTATCATCAAATTGATCAATTAGTTCCGAGGGATGGACAACCTAGGTATCTACAGCTGTATTTTTATGATGCAGATTCCGAGTTATCACATCGAGCACAGTGGTCGAATCTAGATATAAACATCATTAGAATATTGAGGCGTGCTCTTGCTACAAATCCATATGCACAAATTTTTCATAGCATGGCCGAACTAGGACCGCTTGACAACTATAGAGTCACTTTGAATGCGTCAGTTGAACTTGATCAGAGGGTGTACAACAGGCCGACTACATCTGAGGTCTTTCCTTTATTAATTATTTTTTCGTAAATTTTATATCGTACGCGTTTTTATCCCTTTTATATATACGATGTGAAAGATGATATGGTTATTATCTACCATTACATACAGGTTACTGGTATATAGGTTGAAGGAAATGACAACATCACATCATACAAGAGAAGCATGTGTATGGGAAGTCTCAACACGCTCAGTTCATTCAACCTTACTTTGGTTGTTATGATCCATTGTCTTATCCTTTGTTTTTCCCCAATGGTGAGGCTGGATGGCATACTAAAATACCAAGACATGGTGTTGACTTAAATGACATTGTTAATGATGCTAACGATGAAGATGACATCGATGAAGATGAAGATGAAGCTGCAGAAGGTTTGAATCCTACTCACTTAACCTTTTTATAATACTTTACGTACACGTCATTAGCTTTCATTAATGATGTTAATTTAGAAAACGGATTTTTGGACAACATTACAGGTACAAACAGAGGAAGAGGTAGGAAAACAGTAACTATGCGGGAGTACTACGCCTACAAGTTCCAGATCCGCCCTACCGAGAACGTGATTCTATTGGGGGGGAGATTGTTTCAACAGTTTGCGGTTGATGTCTACATAAAGATTGAAACTGCACGATTGAAGTTTTGTGAACATAACCAGGCGAGGATAAGAGCTGATTTGTATCAAGGCATAGTCGATTGTGTCAACGCTGGAGAAGTTCAATCAAGTATGTGACAACCGTCACCTGAACGCCTTGTCCGGCCGTATTCTAGTTCGTCATCGTCATATTAATTTTAGACAAATGTCATTAATAATGTTATAAATAAAATGTGTTTATTTTATGGACGATAAAATATGACAAGTTTTTAGTCGTTACGGCCGTAATTGAAAAATAAAAGTTTTGGTATTGGTTTTATGTTTTAATGAGGTTCGAGTCAAAAGACTCATCTAAACGAATGGTTTACCGGGTGAAACTGTAAAGTCTTGCGAGAGTCCAAATGGGAAGTATATAAGGTCTTTAACCTCCCATTTCAATTCATTTCCATCCATTCAAGATTCTATCCACTCTCTCTCTAGTTTTTCTCTCTAAAACCTTTACGAGATTTCGATCTAAACGAGTTGTGGTTCGATTGGTAAGTGTTTTACTTAATCTATTGTTCGATCTATCCTAGAAATGCCTTGAATCTAACCATCTTTGATAAAAAGTTTATTATTTTCGGACCTAATTTTTGTCCAATTTTTAGAGCCTCGAAATCGAAGGTTTCGGGTCGTTTTTCATATCAAAACGTTAGGGTTTATGTTTATCTATCATTTGGGTTGATTTTTTAGTCATAAACGAGTCGTTTCGAAGATTGAGAATCTGATTTTGTGTCTAGATCAAAACCCGTACGAAGTTGGATAGTGAGGTTCGTTTGAATTAATGTTTGATGTATCAAATTTTAAATTGTTGATTTGTGAAATGCATGCACGTGTTCTACTAGCATGAAACCACCGATTGTGTATTTGATACACCAAGTTTGTCAAATGAAATTGTCTCAAATTGTTTAGGTTCGTGTGAAGTGGCCACCGAACCCTTGTTAGATATTTATTCAATTATCCTCGTACGAACCTTAATTGTTTTACTTCGTACGAACCTTGTTTGTCATCTTCGTTTGAGCAGTTAACTATCAACTTCGTTTGAGCTTGTGTATGCTTAGCCTCGTTTGACCTTGTCAATTTTGAAGTTCGTTTAAAATTTAAGTGGTGAAGTTCGTACGGACTTGGATGATTGAAGTTCGTACAAGGTTGTGTCCCAAGTTCGTACGAGTTTTATTATGAGGTCCGTACGAGGTCTAGGTTCGTCCGAGCTTGGGTTCGTCCGAGCTTGGCATGGTTGTTTTGGTCAACGTGATTTTGTACTAAAATCTTAATTGTTCGTACATTTCCGGGTGTCTATCGTTCGTTCCTAATTGACTTAAAATGCTCCCGAAAGATTAAATGACTTAACAAATGGCGTGACAATTTTTAAGTTAACAAAATGATTTAACGGACTTTAAATCATGACTTAAGGTTTAAAAGCGACACATTATGAGATTTAAAGATTTTCTGAATTAAACCTTAAATGTACGAAACAAACGTCTTACGCGAGTTCGATGGCATTTCTAAGAATACTAGTTTAAACTTAAATGGACTGATTGATTGACTGAGAAATTAATGGACGTTATAGATTGATTATTAATGCGTAATAGAGTCGAAGACTGTGCGACTGTGAGGATTGTACTTATCGTATACAAGACTTGGCGTGGGAGACGTTCCGAGCTCAGAACTTATCGTACAGCTAGCCGTTACTTTCAGTAACGATCAGGTGAGTTTCGTAGCCCCTTTTTATTGTTTTCGGGGTGGAAAGATACTAAAATGTTTTATAAATGTTATGTCGTGGACATAACTTCGTTTTTGTAAATAAAAGGTGATGTGACGTATCTTAGTACAGACTTAGTACAGACTTAGATTGGCCTAGTTCTTATGTAGTCCAGTTCTTAAAGTGATCTAGTTCTTATATGGTCTGGCTCTTATATGTGGTCGTTCTTAAGGCGATACGAGCACCCTAAGTGCGAACTTTGACTTTCACGATAACATTGGGTGTTTTTATGATTGCTATTAGTTACGAATTGTGTATTTAGTTTCGTAGGGCGTACATGGTGATTGGTGAAACTATCGAAGTGGTATAGACGTGGTGGGTTAGCCGATGGTACACCCTATATATAAGCGTCTATGTCA
>JAOXNX010000001.1:24934780-24952717 GCA_028566075.1 Solidago caesia | reverse complement strand
AAAAATTGTAATTTTTCGAGTTAAGACCTAAAACTGCAAAAATTGACCACTTCAGGGACCAAAAATGTAATTTGTCCTAAATTTTATTTAATTTTGAAAAGGTTCTAAATTTTGAACCTTTAAAGCCACGTAGATATCAAAAGGTTCAACACAATGGTTTAAATTTGTTTGGACCTCTTCATATATTATAAATCTTATTTTTAAACCATCATTGGAGATGCTCTTAGCTGAAAGACTAATAAATCGACCATAAATGTATGGAGAGACCGGTTACCAAAGGCGATTAATATGGGCGATAACCAAATTTTGCCATACTCTACTAATCTTGCTGCTTATATAGACGAATTGTGACGAGTGTTTTAAATATTTATAGTTTTAGTGGTGTATGCATGACAAAGTTATACATATATTAGTATTAAAAGAAACATCTATCGAGTTTGCTAAATTTAGAACCATCGAGACTCGATCATTTTATGAAACTGTAATTTTCCGACCACCAAGGGGAAGTCATGAAGACCAAAGTGTCAAAATAATTGGAACTAAACTCGTTTGTCCGGCCTGATCCATTGATGTTTATGGAAGCAATATATGTTCATTGGATAATTTAGGAATCACCATTGTCAATTATGCATTGTTCAATAAGGTTTTCATGTCCAAGAAAATTCAAAATAGAGCTTTTAGCAAATGTCAGATTGTGGTATTTATTTCATTATTCACGGATATAACAACTATAAGTGATTAGAAGAATTATAGATAATTGGAATTATTATTGAATTAGAAATGGAACACTACTTACTGGTCTGCCATGAGAATTTATTATTTTTGATTAAATTTTATTTGATTTGATTTGAGAGTTAGTGAAATTGGAGGAAGACGAATGATGATGTTACGGATTTGGTGCTCCAAGAGTTGAAGTTCTCTCTTCCGATTGATTTCGTTTCTCTGTCTTTCTGACATGAGTGAATTTCGAACAATTGATTTTTTTTTTATTTTTTTATTTTTGCCGTTAAAAAAAATAAATTAAGTGAATTTCCAACCAGCAATGGCCTAAGAGGTTGGTAATTAACATTGAATTATCTACATAGCTCACATATACAAATTTTCAAGATTTTTAATTCTTAGAATTTATAGTTGATTTCTAAAATTTATAGAAATTTTGAAGACTTGCACGGTAATAATCACGGTGATCGGGTTGGACTTTAGCTTTCAACCTTTTAAATATAATTTTGTTTGAGCAGCTACATTTTGTAATAAAATTTAATCCTCCTCTCTTATATCCCTGTAATGTAATTGCTTGACAGATAATGAAACACTATAACAAATTTGATGTTTCTTTTTTATATACAAGAATCAATGCAAAGTTTGCTTTACGCCTTGTCCACAATTTTCAGGGATGTTCTTTCTTTCTTTATTTTTTTTTTTTAACCTAGATATCCAATCCGATTAATCACAAGGTGACCACCCGCTTCGTGGGTAATCCGGAGTCGTCGCATGTAATCAAGGTTGCATCTCTATAGTGAAATAAGCGTGTATTGTTTCCATAGTTTAACAACGTAACCAACAAACCTATTTAAGACTTTTTCTAACAGCCTATAATATTTGAAACTATCTTCAGTAATGTTCTTGTCCTAATATATAACATATATATATATTTAATTTAACTTATTGAGCATAATATCTATATGAAACTGAATCTTTAAAACACTTGGGTATATGTATATATAAAAAATTGTCAAAATTATATCTTTTGCAAAAATATCATTCTCTATCTCAACTGGCAGAAGTTTGTCCTTCAACCTTCAAATGTACATGTAAGAAAAGAATCACACAACAAACACACAATGGTTGACTTCTACACATAATGCACAACATCATGCCTATCACATTAATGCATACTAAAAACCGTACTCCATATATTATATATGTTAAGCAGCCCAACTATAACTCACAAAGTTTTACTCCCTGAAAACACCAATAAGTTGACAACTACTCTGTGCAACCACTTTTGTACCTTTTCAAGACTGGCTAACATACAGAACAGGGACCAAACCAGCCATCTTCCCATCCCGGCCAGGACGTTTCTTCTTCACCTGCAGTAGGTTTAAAATGTCCCGATGTCAAATATTAAACGCATAATATACACATCAACAAAAATGTATGCCGCAAATATAATAAAGGTTGCAAAATGTGCAAGGTGGACAGGTTGGTGATGGCCCAAAAGAGGGTACTTTTTCGTATGTGTCACGACATGCCGAGTGGATTATTTTTTGTACTTGAACCATTTGACCTATTAGAAATAAAATATAATAAACCCAAATCGACCCGTTAATAATACAATGGGTTGAACTTGCCATCTTTACCATTAAGTAACCATTGACTAGACAAAACCATAAAATAACCCCTCATGTGTAGACAATATTTTATCCCCTCCGAGATTAAATAACTAATACGAATCAAGTATGGCATTCAACACACCATCAGAGGATGTTCGCTAACATATTTAATACTACATATGTATGTATTGAACTACATTGTGTACTTACATAGAACCACCCATCAACTTCATACTCAATTTCAACCTCTTCTCCAGCAGTTAAATTCAACTGTAATAATATAACTAGAGTCAATACGGGTTTCAAAAAACAAAAACAAAAAAGAAAGAAGAGGTGCTGATTAAAAGTCAATGTACCTCATCATCACCACCGGCAGTGAAGTCATAAAGTGCTGATCCAGATTGTCCATTCCCTGAAGAGGATCGTTCCTCTTCGTGAGAATCAAAGCTGCTTGACCCCTGTCCAGTCAACGGGTTCTCAAACGACTCAAATCTTTGGTGAACTGGTGATGAGTATGGAGGGGGTTCTTCGGTAATCTATAAAATGCTGATATAGTTAATAACTTTGACCAGGTGAAATTTAAAGTTTAGTAATGCAGGTTCAGAAGACTAACCGGAGAACCATAACCCTCATAGGAAGAGGAACCACCTGAGGGCTTCCTGTGTCGGTTTGTACTTGACTTCTCCTGAAATTGTGTGCACAATCAGAAGATTTCATCATCAAACTGGCTATGGGTTCTAACTCATTGATTATGCTTTATATCTAACAATTAGAGGTGGCATTTTCAACCCGTTAACATATAAATTGTCAATTTTGGGTCAAATTAAAAGATGAACATAGGTAGAGCGGGTCATATAAATCTGAAGTCATCCAAAGTGTTTTTAATGCATACAACCTTATAGATCCTTCTATTGAAAAATTTAGATTATTAAAGGAAATAACAAATTCTCGTGATTGTATTTGACAGATTAATTATTTATTAAAAAATAAAAGCTTTAGAAAAAAGTTGTCTCAGGTAAACCCAACCTGACCCGTAAAAACAACGTTCGAACAGTTATCCCCCACCCACCCCAATTTGGGTAATGCTTCATCTCTACCAGGTCAAATAAATCTTAAGTCGACCAAATTGTTTTTAACGCATACAACCTTATAAATCCTTTTATTGAAAACTTTAGATTATTACAGGAAAAAACAAATTTCTTGTGATCGTTTTTTTAAGAACTACTTGCATTAAAAATTTTCTAAAAAAGTCTGAAAAAAAGTGTCTTGTAAACCCAAAACACAAGGTTTGACCAGTTACATGTAACAGGCCATCTAGATCATTGATAAAAATCGATAAAACAATTTGAACTGGATTATAAGAGCATTAACAGCACTCATACAATCTAGACCAGGTTCAACAAATACAGGATGAACTTTAATTTTAACTTTCCTCATATACGCACCGTAGGTTGTGAAGACCCATAAGCCGAAGGTTTTGAGCTGAACAATGATGGATAATTCATTCCTCCAAAGTGGGATGAAATTGATGTCTCCACTGACCCCACCGAATCTGGAGAAGAAGATCCAGAAGACCTCCCATCATCGTCCTGCAAAAAACAAATATATCTTACATCATAATGAACAATTATGAATACACTCGACCATAAACTAAGGAGCCATCCTTACATCAACTTCTGCAGTCTCTAAAAGAGTTTTAGCCCACATGTCATCATAACTCATTGAAGGTCTAGAAATAATGTTCTCATCATCAACATCAGGCGCATCAGTACCAGCCCCAGCAAGAAACTCATTAACCTACAAAAGTAAAGTTATATAATCAGATATAGTAAGTGTAAATAATGACCAAAAGAGATCTATGATAAGCAGAAAAGTTGAAGGCGAGAAAGTTGGGACGTGAACACTAGATTAGATAAATCCTCACCCTATTCATTGCAGGAGCATTATTCCACAAACCGTCATCGGCTAGACCTGTTGCCCAAGCATTTACAAGATCATCATCAAGATTGTCAGACTCCGCAGGTGCTGGTTTAGTGGCCTCATATATAAGTTCAGATATTCCTGTAGCAACAGCAGGATCTCTCATGCCACTTGATGCAGTAATATTATGCCGATTTCGATAGATGTCAATAAGTTTTGCACTGTTATACATTGGAAACAAAAAGACGTAAATTAATGATAAGAAAAAATTTGAAATTTGTTTGTTATAAAAACATGAAAAATATACAATGATATTAATTTTTCATAATAGCCTGTGATAATTATTAAGTAACGCGAGAATTTCATGTATATCCTCCTTAAACCACGAAGTATCATATATATCCTTATAAAATTTAAAATATCATATATGTCCCCACTAAACATTAAAATATCATATGTATCCAAAGAAATGATTAAATCCGTATTAATTGATTTAAAATATTAAAACTTCTAAGTAATTATCACTTAAGTAATGAATAGAAATTTATGTTCCCTCCCTCATTGATTTAAGTACCCACCACATATATAAGACTAGAATTTGCCAAACCAAATGTTCATATTAATTCACATGCAGCTTGTATCTAAAGTCAACAACATGCAGATTACCATATTTCATTATTGACAAATATAAGACTTGCTACCATTTGTTTCTGCCACTTGCTGAAATTATAATTATAGAAACTCATGTGTAATTATCAATTGTTCTATAATCCAATCATAATTCCTTAAGAAAAAAATACATACATGAAATTGTGATTGTAGAGTCTCATGTGTAATTATCAATGGTTTATAATCCAATTATAATTGCTTCTGTGATATTTTTTTCTACATCATTTCTTGATATGTATCATATTTCATCACACCAACAAGAAAAGTCCATCCCAATTACCAATAGGTTTTGCCACGTTGTATTCTACAACACTAACTATTTATTTGATAATTAATTAGAAGTTTTCGGTTTATTAAATTATTTAATTAAAAATTAATTATTTGTTTGGATATATATGATACTTTAAAATTTAAAAGGATATATATGATACTGTTTAAAGAGTATGTACATGAAATTCTGCCTTAAGTAATTATACATTCACTTACAAATAAAACGGTTAGTGAAACTATAATTTTGATCAAATGAAAGACCCAATGAAGGTTGATAGAATAAAACCAGCTACCAAGTAAAGCTTATAACATTTGGTTGTGAAAAAAGTGAGGTCACCAATTTGATCAAAGCTTATGACAAGACGGTTATTGTGTAATTTCCAATAATTACCTTGTTGGCCCTAGAGGTAGATACTTTGATCTTGGAACATAACAGAATAGTGAAACAAGATCTAGGAGCCTTTCATGTGTCTCGTAGAGCTTCTTTAGTTCGTCATCAGTCCACTCCTTTTGGGCATTATCATGGTTACGCATTTCCCTGCAATCAAAAGTACACATACATTCATTATATATGCTTTTATAAAACAATTAGCAGAAACCGAAGAACTAATGATGTGTACGCACTTTATAAGATCATCTTGTGCACTGTACATATCATCCAGGACCTTTAGCATTGGACTAAGCAAAGATCCTAGACCAGTACCGCTGGCTCCTTGATCTTCTCCATTACTAATATGCATATCTGAAAACTGAGACTGCACACCCCCTTGTGCTAGAGCATGTAAAAACTCATAGATTTGTATCCTGTAAGGCTCGCCAGATCTGATTGCCATAGTAGTAAGAGCCTGGGCAGCAATGATACGAACCTGAGATGAAAATATCCATCACAGGATTGCATCAGAAAGGATACGAACCTGAGAGTCCTGGGTTCCATCCTACTATCCTAGGCATTCGTGTAATTTAGGAGTAGGAGTAGGATAGTTTGCCGTTCTTAAAAAAATAAATAAATAAATAAAAATGAATCACAGTATAATATACTGAGGCGACAAATGGATCCAAAAATCTTTAAGTCAGTATTGTGAGCAAGGATAGGAACATGTGGTTTCAAATAAAATATATAAAAAAAAAAGAAAGAATAGTACTAAACTGATATACATATTGAAGACTCCTAAAGTTGGACCATAGATGTCAAAGATCTCAATTTTTTGCATGTAAGATCCATCTTAGTTCTATCAAAACGCCAGGTCAACCACAATAACATATAAACCCAAGTCCATGTGGGTGTATGCGTGTGCATAAAATACTTATATAAATTCTTAAAGAGAATTAAATTTAATGTAGTATATAGTTTCTATGAGTTGTTAATAAAAGAAGAGATGAATCCTAAAAAAGAAACTCTACGATATGTGTGTATTATATACATCCAAGCCTGAGAGAGTAAAAAGAAGAGTCATTTACACATTGATTTGACCTGCTAAAAAGGATAGTCAAAATAATAGATGTGCCTAAGATATAAACAAGTGAGAGATAACAATCATTGAGTGTCTGTAATTCTTAATGAAAGCATGTACCTCCCAGCTGCCAATGAAAGCACATCGCTGCAGCCGAGTGAGAGCATTCGCCAAAGTTGGATTACGAGAACTAGCAGCTGCAACCATTTTATCTGCATCTAACATCATGAGTGCAGTACCAGGAGGAGTTGCCGATTCCCAAGCATACTCAGATGCAGCATAATTTGCATTTTCACCAAGGAACCACACCTGTAAGTATTTAATCAGCACATTAAAATATAATCATCAATTAATCATGTGTAATCAACTCAATGAATATACATTTGACAGAATATAATGATCCTTACCGCTGCTTGAACGAGTCTCTGTAAAGCCAGGGCCGACTTTGGATCAGTTGCAAATACTCTATCAATTGATGTAAGCCCAGACATGGAACCAGGTTGCGGAGGTGGCAGATCAAGAACTATCGTGACGGCTTCAAGAGCTGTATGTTTGCCATCTGGACCAGCTCCAACTAAGCATGTCTGAAAGGAAAAATAGTCACCAGACATCAATAAAGGATGTCTGAAAGTAATTATATTGAAATAACATAATACCAAATTAATTTTATTTTCTATTATGTATATTATCCAAAAATAATGTATATCTTATACATTTTTAGAGAAGAATGTATATCTTATACATTTAAACGAACCTCTAATGTAAAGTGTAAACATGAGACAGCTAAAATTGTTATACAAAGGGAATTTAAAAATAATTTCAGACAAGTGACATGAGGAGTCTCGAGTATGCATTTGTCGACTTTAATGTTGAAATAGTGCATTAACATGTTGAATGTTCCCTCATGCATTGCAAATGCAAACAGTTGGATATTAAGCTTTATATGGAGTCATATTACATGCTGAAAAAGGCTAAGCATTATCATTTGGAAATTATAGAAAAACCAACCTTCCACAGTAATTGCAGCACATCAGCATCAATTTTTCCAGGTACTTTAGTAGCAAATACTCTTGCTATTTCTAGTAGTGTAACTGCCATATCTGGAGTTGCCTGTAAGAAAGTATCAAAATACATAAGAAGAATACGATAACTTCAAACCATGATAGAAAAAACCATAAGGTAACAGCTTGTAAAACAAATTTAAGTTGTGGGCTCAGAATATGCTTTACTAGAAGAGATCTACTGAAAATGCATGAGGGTGATGATATACATAAATACTAGTAGATTATAACAAGAGTAAATTATATTCCCGTCCCATTGCTTTTAAATATTCCTGAAAACGATCCATAAACTTTGAACTCTACCCTTTCAGTCCCTACATAATTTAAAGTGCAACTTTTTGGTTCAAAACCAATCATGGCTGACAAATGACTAAAACACCCTAATATCTGGAAAAAATAGAGTTTACTGTGTCATATTTCAATAATGCATTCATTAATCACAAATACAAGGTGGCACAAAAAAAAGATGCTTATTATAATCCCAAGGTGCATTCTATAGTAACTACTATCATAGAATCCAAATACAGTGCATGCTGCCTCTACCGAGGTCAACTAAGACCAATAAGGATATGAAGGTATAAAAGAAACTGCTAAAGAAAGAAAGCCAACATGAGATCAGATCAGAACATTTAATACCAAAACATATATCTAAATTCTGATGTCAAAAAGTAGTTATATTTGCTGTTCAAAAAAAAAAAGTAGTTATATTTGTAATTAGCATAGAAGTACCTTGAACCGTGCATGCAAAGTGAGCAAAATATCATTCAATAAAGCAGCAGACCAAGCAGGATCAGACAGCTCTGATGCAATCATTGATTCTAGTTCAGCAAAAGTTTCTTGCGGGCTTTGCATCCATATAAGTGCTTTAATCACCATTGCACGGACATAAACACATTCACATGCCACAGTTGTACGTACTACCTCCATTAATGAAGCCAGTAGACTTGCAACTGTATCTTTGTTACCTGCTCCATTTTACATGGAATGAAAATGTCAAATACTAGAAAGGAGAGCAAAGGAAGACAATAAAAGTAAAAGCAAGTGTACAGTAATGCCACCTAACATGGATAAAATCAGCTGGATGACAAACTAAAGTATTACATTCAGTATGGAAAAACATCCTTTTAACTACAAAGACTGTTTTCAGCCAGATTCTTCCAAACGACACATTAACAAATCCTAGAGGCAATTGTAACATTTGTATCACCAAGTATACAAATATGACCTAGACGATTATCCTAATTTCCGTCATTTACCACTTTACAAATTTTCCCTCCCGAGATGTTCAAAGTTTTTAAATTCATTGTAGAAATGATTGGATACAAACTATTACGAGTAGGATTTGAGTTATCAATATTGTAAAAGACTACAGTCTTGAAGGGTACCTAGGGTTCTTGTCTTTGTCGAACTAGGTGGCAATGCATTGTTAGGGTAGGTTGGTTAACTAACCAAAACATGTAATATTTAAGTACATGCGAAAATGAAGGTCACAACTTTTTTGACCAACTTTTTTTGAATCTTAAAACCAATATTGGAAGAAAAAAAAACATCTTATTCTTTTTATCAGAACAAACTATAAAGCTGTGAACATATGAAGTCACATCCGACTGGTTTTCTATATAGCTAATTTAAATTATTTACCAGTTTGACTTACAAAAACTATGGCACACATAACACAAATACTGGAAATTGACTAGTCCAAGGACGGTGCTAAAGTGATGCGCAATATTTTGTGTTGGTAAACATAACTATTTGATGAGGACATCTACGCAGAAAACCATCCGATTACCTTCAAACTGAGATTTCCCGTCCTCCAGCTCATTACTTTCAGCAAACGTATTAACATCGCCTCCTTCCTCAATTTCATGTACACCCAAAGAAAATGCAGCAGCACGACTTTTCCCCATCTCCTGAACTACCCTAGCTGCTGCATGAAGTACAGGCCGAGAGAAACTACGAAAAGAACTCTCCAGTCTGTAACAGATTAAGAGGAAAATGATGAAGTTTTACAAGTAAAACAAACATCCGATGCATATAAGTTTGAGTAGTTTAAACAAAAAGTGGTTTGGGTCAGCCCAACCCAACATCGCCTGTTTCAACAGGTATCAAGAAGCAACTTGTTTTGACCCTTAGTCCCTTACCCATGTTGCCCAACCCACCCACTTTGGCACCTCTAATTTCTAATAACTTGAAACATATATAATCATTTTAAATAAGCACAATGACCTTCTCATCACAAGTTTTATAAGCAGCTGCGGACGTCTCGCCTTTGAAGATTTATCTTTGTCCTTCACAGATGGTGCTTCAGGGGCCTTAAGAACTTCTCTCGTTAGTCGATACCAGCCAAAAGCTCGTTCCTCGGTCCTGTAGTTGACAATATATTAGCAATAATTCTTAAATTACATAACAAGTTTCTGCACATCAGCCAAAGGCATGGCCAACCCCCTACCCTAAAACAATCTCCAACCTTTGCTCTAGAACTCCACATTTAGAATTTATGGCAATAAATGATATCCAAACGTCCTCTGAAGACAGAAAAATTTAGAGGGTTGACTAACATCCTCCAAGCATAGAGAGTTGACTTGCCATACATTGACATAACTTTTTCCAAAAATAGTCACTGATAGCATTAACAAGTGTTATAACTATTTACTTTTGGTGAATTACTTACACACACACACACACACTAGTGCACATATATATTTGAAAATATCATATCCCTTATATTTTATAATTCTTAATTATAAAAAACAATAATACAATTTTTTTTATTCATCGGAACATTATCTTCTATACTACTACAGCTACGAAGCTGCAACGAACTATTATAAAATCATTGAACAGCATCTAAAAAATATTTTTCCCGCCGCATCGTGCGGGCATCCTGCTAGTATTATTTCAAGAAAAATTGAATACTAACATAAATAAATTAATTAACTAAATTGTGTAAATATAGATTATTATTATTGTGTAAAATATTTGAAATTTTTTAGAGTAAATGGTTGGAGTTGCATTGAACCAAATTGGAGAAAGAACATCCCTGACATATGATTGTTTTTCTAAAAAGAGTTGGAGAGAAAAAGATGGTTAGAGATGGCCAAATAAACCATGGCAGTTAATACAAAAACAGCATATAAAAAAAATAAAACACAATGCATGGACAAAGTACCTGTCAGCAGAGTCAGATTTCCCCAGTACACAGAGGATGGCCTCAAAACAAACTCTGTCACTGGGATCAAGGAGGAGCTGGTATAGCAAAGAGGTAAACTGATTTTTAATATCTGGTCTTTCTGTAAAAACAAAAATAAAAATCAGACCTTGGCAGCAATTACTTCTTAAATAAAATAAAACAAGTTGACAATATCAGCAATAATTACCATCCAGTGACTTAGCTCTAGATATTGCATGGCACAATCTGGCCAGAGCAACTCTAGCAAGCACATCATGTAAATGCAAAACATCCTGCAGAGCTCCTGATTCATTTAAGATCTACAAACTTTAGTGGTGAACTAGGTTAACCTGGTAAACTATTAACGGTGTCACTAATGAGAGAAGAGCAAAATTTGAAACATACCACCAGGCTGAGCAAGCTTCCCTATAATCAAAAGAGCAAAAAAACAAAATTAGAAACTTCATGAAAAAGTTGAAGCACCCACAAGTGATGGGGATGAGAGCAGTATTCATTAGACACTTTCAGTTTAAGCTGAAATTGGCAACTTGACTGCATGGGTCAAATACATAACCAGTACTGTGGTAGTTTCTACACAACTAATGAAATAAAAAACAAAATCATAACTTCTAGACATTTCTTAATTTCCAATTACTCCTATTGCCTACTTTCATAGAAAATAAAATCCAAATTCTTTAAGAGGCAAAATAAAATCTCTCTTAGCAAGTAAAAATGTAGAATTTAAAATGTGGACAGGTATTTTTAAACATCACCAACTTCATATTGATGTAAAATATAAGCAGATAATATTATGAATATGTTTCTTAGCCACATACAAAAACATTAAGAATGTAGATGAAAAGCATCGTCACTTGAATTCTCAATAAAAGGCCATGTGTAACTTGATTAAATTAAAATAGGGAAATGATAAACATAACCCCCTAAGCTATGTATAAGAGCTTATTAAATGCATCAAGGGTTGTACATAGAATCATAGTCCTTGAATTTAGGAGGTGGTTATATGAAATGTACAAATCATTTATGCATGTAATAACTAATAAGCCCTTATAAATAGCCTAGGGGGCTATGTTTATCATTTCCCATAAAAATAATGTCTCAAAATAAGAGAACGTGAGAAACTGAAATCATGAAACCTCATAAATATACAAAAATTACCTAAAGCCATTGCAACAGCATAAGGATCTTTTGTAGCTAGCTCAGAGATAATCTCCAAAGAATGTCTAACAGCCACTGGATCAGCAAATGAAACTCTGCAGTCAATATGAGCTTTACTTAGAAATCAAATTAGTTTGTAACACCTAATAAAGCAGAACTTCATAATCCTCAATAATAGAAAACCATAAGTGAGTTTTTCATCAAAACACGAACAGACATTCAATATCGCTCAGCTGCTTAAGTCGGATGAAAAGTACTTGACAAAGATTCCAATAACACCACTTTAAGTCAATTGAAATACAGATGTAAAATCTATCCACAACCAAAGCTCTACAATAAAATTTTCTTCCCTATTGCAGCATCAGATTTGGAAAATATGGTTATATAAGTGATGTAATTGCCAAACAAACCATATTATTGGAAATGTGACTTGAATCCAATAAGTAGAAGAGCATTTTTGTACTTTGAATCCAATTATATATTTAGTTTCCAAAAAAACCATATCATCTGTTAGTAGTTAGTGATTAGTGAAGTTAGAAGTAGGGGCTCTTATGATCAGAAAACTGTGCTATCAAATTACTGTCTCACTCTAGTTTTATAATTCGGTAGCAATAATATTCCAATCTTGGGTTCTCTAATTCGTCTGAGTTAGTTTGGTCATCTTAGAGAAAAAAGGAGCACCATGATAACTTAATATAACAAAAGTACAAACCACTTATTACCGTAATAAATTAATAATTAAAACAAGAAGTGTTAAGAAACCAAGTAATTATCTAAAAAATAATATATTGGAGTGAAAAGAAAGAAAAAAAAACTAACCCCTGCACCGCACGATGAAGAAATATTGGATTTCCTGGATCTAAGGGGAGTCTTCTTAATGCACTCATGGAAGCGTATTGGAGATTACTCCGAATTATTGACTGATCAATCAATTAAAGCTAGTAAGGATTTAAAAATTAGATAAAACAAGCAAATAGGTAAAAACATTATGTTAACAGATAGGGCCATATCTGTCCTTTGACTGTAAAGCGGGAAATACCAAGGACACAAAAGTTTTACACCAGAGAGGTGGGTAGCTTATAGAAACTTCTCATGTCATTAAATAATGCATCCTACTACAAGAAACACCTCAGAGGCACAAATAGTTATTGTTTCATTGTGTGCTTTGTCCGCCCCAAGATACAAGTTCAAAACTTGCACCCTGCATCCCTGGAGCCAGATACAAGTTCAAAACTCACAACTGTCTCTCCCGTAAGCCAACTATTAGGTTCTCATCCAAGATAGTGTGTAAATTACTTCACTAGATTAGGTTTTGGTTTAATTTTGAAAAATGTTGTCTGGACTCTGGAATCCATATAAGATAGGCATAATTCAAATGATGGCTTCTTGTGCTTCTGTGTAATAATGGGAATTAAATCATACAGAATTACCTCTTTATCACCACCTTTTGCCCCAAATATCCCTTTCTTACGTTTATCAGGCGTATCAGCAACCTGATCAGAAATATAACATATGTCATGATCTATTCTAGTCACTATAATAGAAGTATAAGCAAAACCAAATAATTAAGTAAGAACAACACATATAAATTTGTAGTAACAAACCTTATCAAGAATACCAAATACTATTTCATACAGTTTTTGCAAAATCTCTGGAGTGTCAGAAGCATATGTAAGAGCCTTCAGTGCTTGAAGCCTTCGTGCATGAACTTCAAAAGGATGGAAAAAAATCAACAGAAAATAATAAAATGAGAAGAAAGTGGATAACACATGAAAAGTGCTTGTGTGACCATCATTTGAAGACAGATAAGATATATCTGGTACAGAAAAAATTCAAACATGTGAACTTGGCATTGAAATGAATGTCAATGATGATGAAAAGTATTTAAACAGATTAATAAACACCCATGTAACTTAAGCTGTGCTAAGTTGCTAACACTTGAAGTTGATATCTATAGGGGCACTAATTAGCATAGTAGTTAGCACTTGAGTTAAGTAATAAAAAAACTAAAGAACTAAGTACACTACACTATCAGTAACTAATGATCAAAAATGCATAAAAAGACCATGCAGGAAACAATTCACAGAATCAATTCATGTTGTAAAACACTTATATCTTAGACACATATTCATATGTATTTTAGAGAGACTAAAAAGCTTGCCACCCCAACATTAAGACCTCAATATGGACCAAGAGCACCATGCAACCATCATTGAATGATAATTCCACTGCTACAAATCAGCATAAAGGCTGACCAACAATTTTAGTATGCTTACTAACCTAATAAATCAAAATAATATTTAAACTAGCTGGATCCCAATTTTCTGGCTCAGCTTTATTGAAAATCTTATGTTAAGCAAAACATTGTTGCTTCACTTCAAGCAATCATCTCATTTGCATGTCAGTATCTATGCTAATTTTGGTCATCACTTAGCATACAATCAGGTTTACTTCTTCCAAATTTGGCTCTTAACTCCAATGTTCAAAAGAAGATGTTCTCCAATTAAATTAGATTGCATATATGTAGAATGATTCTATCCCTATTCATGAGACAGTTCATGTTGATGTAGTAAAAGTAGAGGCATTACGATCACTGGCTACCCTACCCATACCAAGCAAAGTCTTGCAAACTATTCCTTCTTTTCTTAAAGTTATGTCTAAAAGCAGCTTATGAAGTTTATTATGATATCGTCATGGCAGTTTATATCAACACTATAACTTTTCTAGTATTCTCTAAGTCTGTGATTCCAAATACACTATATCTTCTTGTAAAGAAATAACAGATACTGCCTCATGAGAAATATCCGAGCTTCTAACATAGTGGTTGCAATAATGAATAATCTGATCAAACCACAGTTGTGCATAATGCCATAGAGTTAATTACTAGACATGATTTCAAAACACCAGATTTGGAGCATCATTGTTAAACGCAAAAAATCCCAAGAAGATAAAATTCTTAGCCTCCAATTCATAACCACAAAAAATATACCAAAAGATAGATATAGAGTATTAAATATATGAGAGTAAGAGTACATGGCAACATAAAATAGGGAATCACTGACATTCGAATTCAGAATTTAAGGCCTCTGTAGAAAGTCGATCTAGTATTCGAGGTACGACATCTGCTCGAGTGACCCCACCAACAGCATCAATGTCAGCTAAAGCATCCCAATTTGGTGTAGGAATCCCACCACCCGGAGTTAGACCTTGTGCTCCAGTATCAGGCAATATTCTTGCCAAATAATAATAGACATAACGTAGTATAGTCCTATCCTCACATTGCTGACCAAGCTGCAGAACGGATCGCAAAAACAGAACACAATAATACAACATAAATGGTAAAAGATAACATAAAAAATTCAGGTTAAATAACTCTTAATAATACATGACAAACAGCAAAAACTGGAATTTCATGCAAATGAATAAACTACTAATACTGATACTAATGTACTAAATTGACATACTTTTAGGGTTTGAAAAAACTTACGATTTTATATTACAAATGATGTTCGCCCACGTAGTATACTGTATACCCATGCTTTCAGATGTATGGTGGCTAATAGATGGTGAAATATGTTCATAATATGGCAAAGTGGTCTTATAGTTAGGAGGGGATGTAGCTTATGCTTATGAACAGTCTTGCAACTTTTAATATACTCTGTATATCATCGATCTTCCAAAAGTACGTGTTTTAGAAAAGGCAAGCATATACAAGTAAGTTCATACCATAAGAAGAGAAGGTGCAAGAGATGGATCAACGGAGTTGTACACAGCAAGTTTCGGGAACACATGCTGCAACAATTGTCTTTGGGACTTTTTCTGCAGAAATGCAATACAAGGGCTACAAATTACAATCTGGTGAATGAATAACCAATGTAATATACATAACTTCAACAGTTATTCAAGTTTAGAAAAGAAACTCATACTTGATCAGATGAAGCCGCTAACTCATGGATACTCCTTGCAAGTTGTGCATAAGAAACCGGCTACAGATAAGAACTTAAAGGAATCAGCCTGATAAAATAGTTCAGTTACAACTTACAAGACTCATTCTAAATAAATTTATTGGAGCGCTCACAAACAAAAACATCAAACGTTATATCAGGAACCGCAAAATTAATCAATATCACTCAAACTCAAAACATAAAAAAAATATATCACAAGTGCCATGTGTCTTCCTTAGCTTAAAAAACAATAAACGAGGCACAACTGAGATCATCCACTCAACTGACTTAAAATTTGATATATCATGTGCATACGAATCATACTTGGAAAAGGAGAAATATTTGGAAATGCATTCAGCCATACTCCAAAATCTATTTCTATTGTGTATATTCAACTTTCAAATATTGCAATTATATGCATCCAGTAATTATTTTACCGACGTGGCAACTTGTATGAATGCCAGTGGCGCCTTTTACAGAAGACACATCACCAAAAGTACTGTCAGATACATACAAATATACAATAGCAGTATTTCAGAAATTGAATACACACGATAGAAACGTTCTAATTTAGATACATACAAAAGACTAAATAACCTATAACATACTTGTCGATATCTCACATTACTACTAAAGGTTTTATGTTACCTTGGCACCCTAACATCACTTATTTAAAAGAGATAATCAAGCTTAGTCTAACTAGAATCAGGTCAATTACCTTAAGGATTCTACCTAATTAATTACTGTTACATATGCACAATTATAATTCATCGAACTAAGCAATTAATATCTTCAATAAATAGTATATACATATACATATATACATACAGAATGACACATACCTTTTTCTTGTGGTGTTTATGAGGAATACGAACAGCGGCTCGAGCAGCGGAAACGGCGTCGTTTTGGATCTGCATCAATGTAGATCTTTTAGATTTCCGATCAGTAGTGGCCGGAGCGGCAGTTACTGATTTACTAAAAGGACTAGATGGGCGTTGATGCGACGTCGTTGAAGGCTGTGCAGATGTGGAAGAAGACTGTGGTTTTGGTGGTGGAGGTGCTGACGTAGGATCTGAGCTTATTAGATCCATTAACGTCATTCCAGAAGAATCCTGTTACATTACATACATACATACATACAACTATAATTGATTAGAAGAATTATAGATAATTGGAATTATTATTGAATTAGAAATGGAACACTACTTACTGCCATGAGAATTTATTATTTTTGATTAAATTTTATTTGATTTTGAAATTTGAGGAAGACAAATGATGGATGATGATGATGATGATGATGATGTTATGGATTTGGTGCTCCAAGAGTTGGAGTTCTCTCCTCCGATTGATTTCTTTTCTCTGTAAAGTTAGAGTTTTTGAGTTCTTTTTCTTCCGAGACGAGAAGGTGTATTCCGTTTACAGTGTTAATTAATTTCAGGTAGTTGATAATTGATTTATGGGTTTGGGCTTTAAATTAAGTAAAGGGATATGTTTAAAAGGCCCAAAAACTTGATGTAGAAAATCTAGTTAAATAAAATGAATACAAACAACCAGTTACTGACTACTACACATTTATGGGCAGTGGACTCGTTCGTATGCAATATAGTTAATGGAAGTCCGAGATCGAACACAAGAACTGACTTGAAAGAAATTAAACACTAAGTTATTACAATTCAAAAGAATACGTTTTATGACCGTGCGTCAGTTTTGGGGTTTTAATAACGAAATTGCAAATAAAAGTAAAATTGTTTCAACTACGCGATCAAACAAGATTTAGAATTACTTCAGATGATTAAAAAGTCATCCACCAAGAATCTGTTCCACAACACGCTCTGATTGCACTTTTAAAATAAAACCAATTCAAATATGTCAATTCAATAATCGTGACTCGAATAAACTACAAACCGGTACCACCAATGTTTGTAAATAAACCCTAATCACCTA
>JAOXNX010000001.1:24899920-24912836 GCA_028566075.1 Solidago caesia | reverse complement strand
CCCCCCCCCCCCCCCCCCCCACTTTTCTTTATATAATAACTAGCACGGTACCCGCGCAAGGCAAAGGTGGCGGCGGCGTCGAGTGATGTAGGTTGATATTAATGCAATTGATGTAAATGTGGTAGTGGATATATTTTAGAAGATAAGGGTTTATGGTGTAAATTAGTAAGATAAGGATTTAGGGTGTAAATTAGTTCATTAAGGGTAAATTAGGTAATTCCTTATAAGTCTTTGGGTTCATTAAGGACAATCTAGACATTTTGCATGTCCTAATTTATGTAACTTTCAACAAGGGGGATAATTTTTAATAAGGAGTAGAGATATATATAAATTTGAATTTTAGAATTTTTATATTTTTATTTATAACATGAGTTTCCAAGAGACGCTGTATCTAAAAGAAAATTAATCCAGTTTTGCTATCTCTACTTTTTTTTACGATGGCTCCAAAAAGAAAATAAACTTTGACGTAACTTAAAAGGCTTAAAAAAGTTGCCTTTTAAGTTGGTTGATCTAAATGATGAGAAGCACATTGCTTGGTCACGCTGTTATCACATTAAAAGACACATTACATTACATAGAGTAAATTACAATTTTGGTCCATGTCGACTGTCAAAAATTACCGTTTTCGTCCCTAGGTTTCATAAATTATGTTTTTAGTCCAAAAAAGTTTGTTCCGTCAACAGTTTTGGTCCAAATCACTAACAGATGTTAAATGTTATGTCACATGACTTGCACATGATGGGTATATTGGTCATTTCTTAAACATAGGGACTAAAAGCGTAAATATAAATAAAAAATACCAGATCTTCATCATCTTCATTATCATCTAACTACAACATCAGATTCATTTTTTTAAAAATAAAATTCAAATTCAAATCCAAAATCAAAATTAAAATTAAAATCAAACAAATCCAAACTATAACAAATCCATTATCTCAATCTGTTACCATACACAACACTCCTTTTGTACATATCACCTCCCAAAGCAAAACTTTAGTAATATTGTTTCATATTGGTGGGTTCGTGCATCATATACCATTAAAAATAGGGCATAACATATATGCTGCTAGCAGCAGCATATTACATGCTTCCCTCCTCACAAGATTTAAAATTTTTTTTATAAATTCAATCACGTGATGAAAGGATGTGAGGGAGAGGAGTAGCATGTATGTTTTCCCCTTAAAAATATTACTGAAAAGATTTTGTAAGCATTTTTAATTTCTTGCATTTAACACTTAAGCCTACATTTAGTCGGCAAGTTCATGAATCAACATTTACCCCTGAAAATATAAATCTATGACCAAGTTGATAAAAAGATTCAGATTATATAGAAATCGTCAAAACATTGAGACTACAAAATTGCACAACCAACTTTCAAGGGTAACAAATATCACCACTGATCTCCATAAACAAAACTGACATTTTAACATGTCTTGAACCGAACAAAAAGTAAAGGTAAGATAGAAAAGAACAATAGAACTCTCATCTTTCAAGCACCTATCACTTCAGTCGCTTCAGGAATTTCCTCATCTGCGGGTCTCTCCACTTTAACACCAACATCTTCTGAATAATCACCATGCACCTATATATATATATCGTTATAAATAAAGATAGGTGAACACCAAAGTTAACCAAAAATGCAGAACAAGTCAAAATGATGCGCGAGTATATATTATAAAAAAATTTACCTCCATCAATTTGCCAATGTCAAATTTTGGTGCCTTCAAGATCTTAACCTTGCGAATGAAAACATTCTGCAAAGGGTAGATGCTAGATGTTGCTTTTTCAATTTCTCGGCCGATTGATTCGGGAATAAACTTCTGAACTAGCTCCTTGAGATCACAAGACTGTGCCTGGGTTACCATTATCTCCCTCATCTTCCTACGGATCTACAAATTCAGAAGACAACAAAGTGACAAAAAGCTTAAATATATGAAACCTATGATGAAGAATATCATATTAGAAATGATAACATTCAGTAAAGTAATACAACAACTGGTAATAATGGCAAATTTTATGCATTTACTTAAGACAGAATCGTTTGTGTTTTATTCAAATAGGCCGAACTAGCCATATGCATAAAATCTCATGTATTAACTCATTAGAAAATTTGCTTATCAATAATACTCTATTAAAAAAAGTACCAGATGAACCAAACCCAAACCTACCTATTTCCTCTTAACCGACCTGCGCATCTTGCCACCTCAAGAAAAAACAGGGCCTAATTTAATAATACCCAACTCAATATTATACCTGACGGATCTGGCTTGATTGTGCATAGCATGTCCTCTTCACTTGGTTGGCACGCTTCTTGGTAAAGCCAATGCAGAACATTCTCAAGGTATAGCTGTCAGTAGTTTTCACATCTACATGGGCCTCGATCAAAGACTGCCATTTCTTAACAAGAGACCTCAGCTTATCTGTTGTGAAGTCCATTCCCTAAAAAATATACAAAGTTTCATTCAATCAGCATGGTCCATCACAAAACAAGTAAAAATAATCAACCATAGTGGCATACCCAGAAGTTGGTCAAGACATTCTTCCCTTGAACATCCTCTGCCCTCAAGCGGATCTTTCTGTAGGCATGGTCCTCGTCATTTTGTAGGTCAGCCAATGAAATCTCAAAAACACGATGTTTGAGTCCTTCTGAAGCAATCTGATATAGTGTGTAACTTTCAAAATTAATTTGATAATTTCTAAAGCCAGGTAGTGGGAAAATAACATAAAGCGCACATGATTAAAAATATAGGATGCCAAACAGACATCCACAAACATAATCTAAACAGGGACAAGAACAAAAAAAAATTCAACTACGAATGCAAGCTAAAACAGACCCAATCTACAAGGCAAGATTTACTCAAATACATGAAAACAATTAAAAAAATATAGACCAACTGGACTGCTTTAAGGGTGTAAACAAGTAGAGCCTACTCCGGATCTACTCATATCAACAAAAACATATTTGAAATCGACTTAATTTCGGTTCAAACTCGAGCTAATCATGTATCAAACTACGCAAAGTGTAACGCTTGCAAGGCCTTATGAAGCTACCATTCTGCAAACTTACACCTTTTACCATTTGTGTATGTAAACTTATAAATAAAATATAAAACTATCTAGACAAACCAAGTCAAGCAAAGCACGAAATTATCCTACTAACTTTGTAATACTGATGTTCATATTGATAATCTACCAAATTCAACCCACCCTCGAAAGTATTGGTTAAATAATTAAGCTCAAGTTCATGCTTGAAGATAAAGACTCATTTGAAAAAAGGAATAGTTTCAAACTCATATTCAACTCGAGCTCGAGCTCGAGCTTGTCATTGTGTCAACTCAACTCTGCTAGATTACATCCCATAATTGCTTTCAAGGACTAACATCACATTATAATCTAACTTATATTAATTCAACTCATAAACTCATCAAAAATAACTAAGCTGTCAAAGACTCGCATATAATAAAACAACATTTTTCACACCCTACGAAAAAACTGAACACAACTGATTTCTCAAGCAAACAGGACAGCTCAGTTCAATTAAAATAATGACATAATGTAAAAAAACATTTACTAAGAAGAAGAAAACATAGTACCTTGGTACCCTGAGTACGAGAAACAAGGGTTTTGCCAACATTCCTAGTTGTAAACAGTGATGGTGCTTTTATGTCATACCAATCCTTCTTTGAAAATGGATCTGCTGCTTTCTTCTTTCCTCCCTTCTTTCCCTTCGATATTCTCTTGTTCTTTCTGCATCATCATTTTTCACATTTTTCATTCTTTCAATATATATGTATATGCAAACACTATGTATATATCTATATCTATATATATACACACAGAGAGGGGGCTAGAGAGAGAATGTAGTACCCGACGGCCATGGTTGGACGGTTGAGGTTGTACGGCAGCGAACGGCTGTGCAGCAACACAAACCCTAAGAAACTATTCTCTAGTGAAACCCTACCGAATCAATGACTGAATGATATGATATATATACATACTTACCATTGTTGCTACTTTTTCCCTCAACTTTACTCTCACTTCTGTTTCAGTCCCTCTACTAGTCGCATGTAGGGGTGTAAACGAGCCGAACTCGGCTCGTTTCGAGTCCTATGAGTAAAGCTCGAGCTCAACTCGTGAGTTATTTTTGAGGTTCGCACTTGGCTCATTTATAAAATAAATTTATTTTTCAATTATTCTAACTTTATATATCATTATTTTCTTTAGACAAATTCATTTATGATTATACATAGAATACCCACTTTTAGTAATATTAGCTATAAATATAAAAATATCTACTAATTAACTTATATTAGATTATTTTATATGTATTAAATAAGATGCTCGCTAGCTTAATCGAGCCTAATGTTCAAAGCTCGAGCTCAATTATTAAACGATCACTAAATTATGTTCGGCTCAAGCTCGTCTAGACTCGGCTCAATTCAAGCTTTTAACGAGTCGAACTCAAGTAATTCACCAATAGCTTTGGGTCATTTACACCTCTACTAAATTTTTTGAGTATATGTACATCAAATTTCATTTTAGCTATTAGTGACGACGACAATTGTAGTCAATCGTGTCAAATAAGAGATATGGAAGAAGTGAAAAAATTGTAGATCGTCTTACCATTCTTTGGCAAAGTTTATATAACCTACCTTACTAAGCAGCTAATTTAGTAAGCTAGTGTTTTCTATTTCTTTTCTTCTTTTCCTTTTTGATAAGAACTCATAGACTTAAGGCCCGTTTTTTTTTTTAATTATTAAGTGCTGAGTGTATTAAGTAACTGAATGCATAAATAATGTCTGTATGTATTAAGTAATAAACAGGTAATTGATGGTTATTTTTGTTTATTAAGTCAAAAAAGAAACATGATATTTGACTTAATGTATTAAGTTCTTAATTATTAAATCTATTAAGTAAAAAGTAAACAGGGCCTTAATTGGGTCACTTAGGATATACGTATGTTGAGTTTTTTAAAAATACAACAGTAGATATATATATATATCTGTTAAACAATTTGTACTAAAATAAGAGTTTGTAACCAAATAATGATGTAATGCACATGTTGCATGATACATGAAATTGCTATAACTTTTACGGATAAATATATCAATTGATACTTGTTAAGTTTTTCAGAACTACTATAACTGATTTATTTATATAAAAAATAAAGACAAGTTCATAAAGCAGTACAAAGGACAATTGGAGAGAATGCATTCACATGTTCAGGGCATGATTCAGAGTTACAAATTTTATAACAACAGTAGAAGTAATATTCCATTATCTGGATATCAAATTCAATCCGACAAAAGAGACAAAGGGGTTGACCCATTTCATACCGGTTGATGCATAGAAGATTCAACTATAATGTAATCAAATACATATTGTACGATTGAGGCCATAACAATTAACAAGCCTTGTCAATGACTGAACATTCCATTTGGTCTCAGATGTCAGCCTTAACACCAAAGGGACTTTGGTTCCTTGGCATCCACAAAAAATCAACGTGCATCCAAGTATAACATGTATGACATACTAAACAACCATATAGTAATTGGGAGGGAATAAATAAGACAACTGCATATACGGAGGACAGCACTGTAGTATACCACAACCACTGCACACCATCACACCACCTACATCCTAAAAGTGTGGCACCCATCCAGCAAGGTCAAGCGTCTAGTGCACAAGTAAGATGAAGTGCCTCTTCTGATGTATGGACATACTCGCATACTATTAAAAGTGGATCAGAAGAATGTTAGTAACTTAGTATGGTGGCTGAAGAAGGTTGGTTACCTGTTTGGATATAAAATTTATAATATTATACTGCAAGATGCATAATTATAATGTCAAAATATGAGAACATTATCAGCATGACTAAAATATTTCTCTTTTTTAACATTGTTAAAGAAAGAAGTTTTTTTTTTCTCTAAATACTGTAATTTTATTTCACAAAGAACTTAAACATAATTAGTTGGCAATGTCGAAAGATAAGTTTTACATGCCATTGGAACTCAAACAAACCGAAATGGAGCTCACGAGACACATTAAGATGATAGATCATGAATGAAACTTAAGTTGCTAATAATGATCGAAGCTTACAATTATCAGAAACTCGGCCCAGCTGCTCTCTCTCTCTCTTTGCAGCAAATGTTTCTGCAACGAGTAATGGGAACGCTATAGTTGCATCACAGTGCACCTATATCCATACAAGCAGCACAAACCATTAACATAACAACCATTTACTATTAGCAACTATAAATTACTACTGAATTGATCCTTGGTCCAGATAATTCTTCTATTTTGAGAGTAAGAATATAAGAAATCCATAACTTTGAGAGTCAGAATATAAGAAATCCATAACTTTGAGAGTAAGGACATTTATTCAAGTGTACGGTTGAAATGAAGTTATAGTTGTAGTTTTTAAAAGGGCAAATTGTATCATATTTGTATTTACAGAGTTATGGTATTTTATCTCTCCCAGACAGGATTCAACTTCAAAAGAAACTAATAAAAGGGATGAAACTTTTATAAACTTCTATTTAGGTGATTTGACCTGGTTACCAGGTTAAAAATGATGATGGGGCACCTAACGTATCAATAACTTTGACCATGTTGACTTTTTCTGACATGGCATACCGCACAATGTAAAGCGATTAATTCAAAAGATAACCCCAAAATGAAAGGTTTTTGAAGGTTGAATCCTTTTTGGGAGAAATATACTATATTCCTCTGAATAAAGATATGACCAAATTATGATACCATTTAATGCAATCTGCCCTCTTTAAGAACATTTTATGCATTAAGAGTAATAAAGTAGTTAGGAAAATAGATAGTTTTAAACGAAAGAAAAAATATTAAGAGTAATAAAGAAGAGGATAAGGAAACCTTGACAGATTTTGCAGAAGAACGTATTTTCCCCCATGACACAGCTTCATCAGGTCTGGCGCCAGAATCACTACCATCAAACTCCTGGGCAGTGTTGATAAAGACTGCATAATCTGCACCATTACGCATCATATTCGCATTGCAAATGTGATGTTTTGGCAACCCTCCACCTAGAATGATCATGCCTGTCTTCCTAGGATTTGCATGCACCGCCTCACCGTTGATTGCCCTAATATCTGTTTTTTAACACTTCAAAACTTTTAACACCAATAACATCAAGATAATAAGACTAGCATCAATAGTAATTCAGGATATTGTTGCAAAGGTTGGTTGTTTGACCAATAAAGTCAAATGAGAGATGCACTGACCTTGTACTACATCAACAACAAGTCCAGGATTGCGAAAGGAATGGAAATATAACATGTCCCCAAGAGAGCCATCTGTCAACCCAGGGCAGAAGACAGGTATATTGTTCTACAGTAAATATAATCATGTTAATATCATCAAAGGATAAATAAATATTTTGTTAAATACAAGTTTTTAACCGTAAACATTAGAGGAGATTGTGCACAATAATGATTTAAAACATGCATTTGTGGAGGTGAATATGTGATTACCTTATATGCCCAATATAGATATGAACTCTCGTTATTAATTTCCTTCCCCAAACGTGCTATTACTTTTGATGGTGTCCATAACACATGCTGTTGAAAACAGGTAAGAAGTCATAAATTTCTATTGGGCAGATTCCTCCCAAAAGATGATTGCAACATCAATCATGTTGAAAAGGATTCAAAGTTTCTGCATAGTTGTTAATTTATGAAATGTAAATCAACAGCAAATGAATGCAAGTATAATATAATACCTTTGTCTTTTGTTCTTCCAACATTTGGTCAAATATTGGGATAATCCAATCCTCAAACTTACAGTAGTTATCATTAGGCACCAACAAGTTACCAATACGATTTAGTCCTTTTGAACGCAATGCAGCACCAGGTAAAGAAAATTCCCCTCTGTATGTGTCTGCAAGGCATTTTATGAGATCCTCCTCAATGCCCCCGGTTGTTGTGACAATAACTTCAACCTAGAATCAAATAAACACGTTTTAAGGCACCTGTGCAAATATGGTAGATATTTGAATCGTTAACTACAAGAAGTAGCAACCGACTATCCTAAAATTCCCGTTTTTAGTGATATACTTTCAAGTTTACTGATCCATGCCACAACCCTTTTCACATTTATAGCAGCATTCTACCTCTTAAACCAGGAGTTACCAACTACGACACACTTGGCAACTTTACTGTGCATCCCTGAAGCAATGCAGACTTGAAGATAGAATGCTGGTAATCTGAAACAATAGCATTCGAGTTCTGGTGACAGTTTTGATGCCATGGTATCATAATACTACTTCCACCCTAAAATTAAACTACATATTTAGAGGTCTGAATCCCAGTAGGGAATGATATGTTTTTTAGTTTGTACAACTTTTCTACAATAAAAGACTACCCGACCCTAAAAATTGCAATCATTTTGAATCATGGTTCTTTGTTCAAGTTTGAGCGGTTTGCATAGAATTCACACTGGCTTTTATTTATACATGTAAGAAATGCAGGTAAACTCTGAAGCACACACATTATTTTATTTTGTTGAATTAAAAGAGCTGTTCCTTATTTAGAATAGGAAGTTAATATTCCCTTTTCACTTATTGGATCAGACGTTTTTAGGAATAAGTCCATTTTTACTTCTTTTTTTTGCTTACAAACGTTAGACAATTTATTTCCTCTTCCAGTACAAGACATAGAACCTCTTTCAGTATTCCCTGTTCTCTTTCTCTTGGCAGTCCCTCACTCCCTCTCCTGCTACTGGCCTAACGATTTGGTGCTGCTTCCCTCCCTCACACTCACCAGCCTCAGCCACTCACCAATCTCGAACTAACAGGGCTTTCCCAGCCCCCCTTCCCCCTCCCCTTCCCTCCCGATTAATAAAAACCTTACAGATGGATTGATCCATTCCATGGTGAGGTTTATGGATCCTACATCCTTGTTTGATATAACCCTTTCGGTTCTTTACAAATCCTAATTTTCAAAAATGCTGTGGTGATACATTAGTCTAATTTCAAATTTGGTAAAAAAATCATCAGGAACTCACCATGTTTCATAATTATTTTTCTTGTCGAATGTTTTGAGTTTGGAATTTACATTAAAAGCATTGATTTGCGACAAACTGTGGAAAAAGAACAACTCCAGATTTCTTACTATATGAACGGAACATAACTCTTCATGAGCTCACTCCTAACTTTTATCACTTATTATATTTTGGAGTTCAAAACATTGATAAGCTCGTAAGCTTAATCATTGATGATTGTAGTTTGCAGTTCTATAGAGTATAAACTAAAACAAAGGCCTTGACAACTCGGCAATGTGGTAACCAGTCAACAGTTTAACAGGTTGAATGTCGAGATAAAAGTGAAAAACTTGGAAAGTAGGGTAATACCGTGAGTAAAAAACTTAAAATGTGGTTATAAACAGGCATTCCAGGAAAGTAAATCCCATTTCTTGCATTAACCTTATGAATTATATTTAAAGAAAGTTTAACACCGATGGGATTCAGACCTTCAGCTAACTTAGAAAAAGGTAATAAAGCCATCAGCATGCTAGCCAAAATAATTTGAAGCATATCGCTGTTTGGCTAATGTCTAAAGTCTAAGGCATTTAAAATAAAAAGTTTCAATCATTCAAATGATATGTACATTCATTATCACGAAGTAGCGAGTTACTAACCATATGATGTTGAACTAGATACCGAATAATGTCACGCACACCAGATGAAATGAGGTTTGAAGTGAACCCAAGGAAGATTTTGCATTTAACAGATTCTCTGTACGTAGGATCCTTCTCCTCCTCACTGCAATCTTCTGTTACTTGCTCATGAGATAGCCTCCAATCTAGCTTCAATTATCAAATTGTACCCCTCAAAATCATAGAATTAATGAACTCAAAAAGATTAAAAAACAACTAGCCTTATCATTTCCAGAATATATCAGCTGGCAAAATGCCCAAAGAAGTTCACTACAAAGCACACCCTTTTAGTTACGGCAGGCACATTTTTGACACGACACAAACTAAACGACGCAAATCTGTCAACAAACTTAAAATGAGTCAAAAAGGGTCAACAGAAAATTATGTGGATCAGGTTTATGTCAAATAGGTTGACCTGAACTGACCCGTAACCCATTTAGGATTAAAAAATCTTGAAGTTTCTGGAAGTGTGTTAGTCAGGAGTTTGTGTCAAACGAGTTGACGTGATAGACCCCTTTAACCCGTTTAGGATTTAAGAATCTCGAATTAACTAGAATTAAACGAGTTGGGTTCGGGTCAAACATATTAAACAATGACCCGACACCCAATTAACTAAACAGGTTGTCGGGCCATATTTGGGTTAAACTGGTCAAATTACAAGTCATATACGGGTTGTGCCTAAGGATCTGGCCCCAACTCAAATTGGCAGCCTAACTTGTTAAAAGTCATTCTTTTTCATGTAGCTGCATAGGCACAGCTTTTATCAAGCAGAAAGATAACAATAGAATCAAAGGAGAAGCCCAAATTCCTAATTTTAAGCTATAAACCCTAAACCCTAAACAAATAAAATTCACACACACAAAAAGCCAATCTTTATCGCAACTCTTTTCTTTTTAACTTTAAACCAATAAAGTTCAAAACTTTAACCTCTGATTACTTGAAAACTGCATTGCAAATCATACAACAAATATTCATAAAATCAAGTAAGGCCTAAATATATATATGTATATGTATGTATATACCATTTGATTAACTGTGTGAATGGCATCACCGAGATGAGAAGCTTGAAAACCAGTAGAAAGAAAAGAATTAAAAAGATTTGGATAATGAATGCCATTGTTGAAATCATATCCTTGGATTTTGGGACAGCTTCCTTTTAAACTTTCTGATTCTTTGAACACAACTGATCTTAAATTCTCAATAACCGATGCTGATTCTTTTTCTTCTTCTTTCCCCATTATTATCTTTTGTGATGTGATAGCCGCTCTCTCACGCTACTTCTGTTTTTTTAAACTCTATCAGTCTATTGTGGTGTATTACACATTTACACCGGAACATGATGCGGGTGTTTTGATTAGCTTTTATTTTTTTTATTTTTTTTTTTGAAATGTGAATTTTTTTTTATCGGTGCTTCGTGTCGTGGTTCGACAGCGGGATGTCTAGCATACGTTGTCTAAACCGGGTCCGCGCTAGAGAACTCCTTCGAAACAAAAATGTCTATTTCAAATACACGATAGGGGGAAAAACCCCTACTAATTCGCCCGAAGACACGACAATTAATAGGGGTAAACTCTTGCCTCCTCCAAGATTCAAACCTGGGGTTACCAGGCCCAAACCCCTTTTATAGATGTTTAGGGGTAAGAGTATAATATTTTGTCGTTCTAAAAATATTACTAAAATTTTTATAACTTTTATAGATGTTTTTAATTAATAAAACTTTAATAACTCTAAATTAGTAAGATTAAAAATTTATACAAACATCTTTTTATTTACAAAGCAATTGAAGTGTCTATAATATATTATAAAGCATAAAGAAAATAACTTACACTATATAAAAAGTTTACTCCAGACAAAACAAAAATTTCAATCCCGCTACATAACACGGGTAGAATGCTAGTTTGATATTAATATATGTATTATACTTATTTTCTCTATTTCTTTTAACACTTGTTTTGTCATATATCAACATCAAATTTTTAAATACATAACTTATCAAATTAGTTGCATTTGTCATTTTTCTATTATTTTATTAAACTTATTATTTGTGAAGTGTAAATAATGTTTTAACTAATGTGACAAACAATGATTCTGCTTGATAGGCAGTTGAGTAAACAACATGTTTTTGTTTTTTTTTTAATGTCAAGGATAAATTATCTTTTAACTAATCGTGGTATATTACTTTGTCGTTTCATTATTATTATCCCAAACAAACGAGATATATTTCAATATATGTGTATTATGGATGTTATGATTGTATATTAAGTTTGACTTAAATATAATATATAATTCATGTAGATGTTCTATCTCTAATATCTTATAAACATAAAATGATTGTGTCTTTCTCTCTAAAAAACATATGTAATATAATGTTATTTAATTTACGACTTTGTCTATGAAACTTTTATCATGTCACATACATTGTAATGGATATGTGTTATATATACATATATATATATATATATATATAGTTTTATACAGTTAATATAAAAAGATATATTCAAACACATTACTAGACTGCCTATGGTTGCTTTCAACCTTTCAATCAAGAGAAAATATGTAAAAATTGTATACTTATGATTTTTAACATCTTTCATTTATATTTATTAAAATATAATATCATCAGACATTAACATTTTTAATATTTTAGTAGATTTAAAAAAAAAAATCTAGTATCATATATATTAAATATATTAAATCATTTATGAGTTATATTCGTGTATCATATATCAAATTCTTGTCATATATATATTATGTTTATTTATAATTATATTTTGATTTATGATATCATCAATCTAATCCACATGTTCTAATTTAATATTTAAAATTAACCTAACGGTTTTAGTTTAATCAAGAAAGATTTTAAGACTCACAAAGTAGAAAAACTAATGTTGTGTTTGACTAATAATTAAGTCAATAATAACATCATTTTTTAGATCTAAAGGTTGTGATTAAAAGTTGAAAATTATCTAAGGGTTATTGTTTCTTAAATTTTTATTTTAGTATGCTCTTATATATATATATATAGGAATGTACCCGCGCGGTGATGAATAATTTTTCAAATAATTTAAGTTATAGTGTATATGAAATTTGTAAACTTCATTCAGTACATACATTAAAAGGTGATGGTGGCCGGCCGTCGGTTCTAGGCTGCATAATACATAGGTATATAAAAAAAATGTGTTTGTTATTATTGTTAGAATAGTTAAAATTGATTATGTAAATTAATATAAAAA
>JAOXNX010000001.1:24866861-24899820 GCA_028566075.1 Solidago caesia | reverse complement strand
CTAAGATGTGAGGGGGTTCTATACCTAAGCTAGGTACATGACAGCCTCATACTCTCCATCCTCATATATATATATATATATATATAACATCTTTATAGTAACCTAACATATATACAATTTTTTTCTTTAAATAGTGAAAAATATCCAATACCAAATAAGTTAGATATCAAGTTGGTTTTGTTAGATTCAGCTGTACTTCATAGAGAATCAAAATCTTTCATTTCTGCTTAGTTCATATATGAATTTTTTAGTTTTTGTCAAACTTATGCTAGTGTGTAAATCAATCAAGATTATAAGAGACCCCACAAAATACTAGAAATATATAAAAAAAAACCCAATGTGAGTCCTTATAAAAAAAAAAGCACTTCCATATATATTACATTTATGTGATAACTACTGCCACTAACTAAACCACTATCAACTTGCCATTATATTATAGAAAGGAGTCCTAGCTTCTTCTTGTAGCTAGCTTCAATTCATTCCTACATAACCCAAAAGAATATTTTTCCTTTTTCATCAAAGAGAAATTAACGCTCCTCGATCATCTAGCTAGCGAGGATGAGGCGTATACTGGCGGTGATGAGGCAAAACATCGAGAATATGAGGAAGAGTCCTAAAGTGGCTGATGAAAACATGTTTGGAGAAGGAAATGGAACCGAGTTCCCAATTATAGTTCATCATACAAGGCAAGGGCGGAATGGGCTTTCTCTTATACATAGCATAGTTAAAGCGCCACTCTCACTTGTATCATGTCTATCTTTTCATCCAGATATTAACGGTACTACTGATGGTGTTTGGGTTTCGGGTGAGCTCACGCGGATATCAGAGGTGAATCATCTTATGGTTAGTGACAGCATGCGCTATGCTATTTTGATGTAAAGTGGTAATTAGTGGTGATCACTTTAATTAATTAGTACCGGTATTAATTAAGGGGATGTTTAGTTGATAAATACTTCATGTTGGTATATTCTTGTATATATATCTATCCGCAATCTCTTGTACTAGATATATATATATATCTATATATACAGTATTATATATATGCATGATAGTCAGGGTTGAGCCAGGCTTTCTGTCTTTGCTATACTGTACAGTTTTCGTTTATCGTTTTTGACACATATATATGGTATCATATATAAAAGAAAATATACATTACTTGTTTATGCATGTATGTATATATGTATATTAAATCAAGTTTGCGTTGTAAACTTTTTGTTATTGATTGTTACTATTTTTGATTATATATATATATGCATCAGAAACCAAGATATGGTTGTTATTGATTTTGAAGCTGAAATAAAAACCATTTGACTTTTAAATGTTAGAAGACTAATTTGGGAAATTAAGAGGAAGTAATACCTGGTATTATTTTTTTCATGTACTACGATGATCAAGCTTAACTAGATCATCATTTCGACCTAGGAGATCGAAGAGTGTAAGACATGCATTCGGCATCTTAGAAATATAATTAACCAAGAATAGAAACAAGTGATAGTCCAATCTGTGAGGATACACATTTAAGAAAAAAAGTGAAAGTAATACTAGAAAAGTTAAAGGTAAACCGAAAATGAAAGAGAGCCACTTAATTGCTTCATCACAAAAATGAGATACTCGATCGAGATCAACAGATTGATATATATTTTTGCATTCAGTCGGCTTAGATTAATTCATAGTAACAAATTACTGCATGAAATCAGGAAGAGTCTATGCATACATAGATAGTACCCCCACACAATGCCCAACCGATAAGCCGAATGAGTTTCACTCTAAAACCAATTGGTGATGGAGGGAGCAGCCTATTGATTTATATATTACGTCTATCAATGTGGGTTTGCACCCAACACAGCCTTTTGGTTTCTATCCTAGATACTTGTTAGTAAGTGGTTTCAGATTTCAGATTTTGTAGTATTAATGGGTGTTTGGGTTAGCTTATTTCCTAGATTATAATTACTTATTTGTATTTGGCTTAATTATCTTTGATGACCCCATTTTTGTGGCTTATTTTTAGAGATATGAGCTTATCGTGACTTGTAATTGCAAAATAAACCCAAAAATAAGCTACAAAAATGAGGCTTATCTAATGCAAATAAGCCATAAAGTAAGCTAACCCAAACACCCATTTAGAGTGTTTGTTATTGCTTATCCGCCGTAAAAATAAGTAATGAACAGAAAAACGCTAAAATCTGCAATCCTTAAAAATTAAACAAAACGATAAAAAAAAAAAAAAACTAGTAATTCCATGTTTACCCAAGTGTCATCAGTGTTTGACCAGTGGCAGAGTAAAGGGAAAATGAGGAAACAAAGTTAGCTTTTGTTGTGATCTTTGATTAGACAGATAACTCATCTCTAAGGTAATTAGGCTTCTACACCTCATTGGCTATCAAATGCTTATGTCGTCAAAACAAAGTTAAAACTAATAGCGCGCAATCATAGTTCTGCCTTTTTTTAGTGATCTCCGGTTTGGTAAAACAAAAAATGTTAAAATTTAAAAAGAAAGAACCAATAATGATCACTGAAGAAAAAACAACATGAAACTAAAGTGCCTTTAAAGTCCAATCGTTGTCTCAACACCAAGAGAAAGTAATTCCAGTAGGAAAAAAGTTTCAGTTCCAGGATATAATTTTTTGACCACTAACGAAGTAATATTCAATATGATTACTGATGGCGTCGCTATTTACCACTATGAATTGGAAACCTAAATAAATTGGATGAATTTGGGACAAGTTCTATAAACAAAATATACTAGGATGACGCTTATAGCGAAGAATCACAAGCCAGAAGGCTAGCTAATAACAGCTGGCCCAGCTTTCCTGGCCCAATGAATATCCGGCACCGGAACTACACAGCTTAGCCGGCACTAAATACTGGTCGGAAGAACGAGTCACATGTCGGGTCGGATGGCCTAAGTTGCCTGGCCCACTTAAAGCTACCCAAGAGTAGTTGGGTATAGTGTCTGGTTGTCACTCAATGTGTCCGAGTACAAGGGCCCGTCAGCAAGAAAAGTAGCCGAGTATAGAGCTTGGTTGCCAAGGAATGTTTCCGGGTACAAAGGCCAGTTCCAGAGAATTGTGCCTAGACACAAGCCCTGCCTAGTTTCAGGGAGTGTGTCCGGGTACCAGAGCCCGTCGTCGGGAATCGTGGCTAGGCATAGGGCTAGTTGCTTGGAAGAATGGCTAGCCAGGCTAGGTATAAGGTACAGGGTCTAATGCACGTGACTAGTCAAGTTTCTAAACGATATGATTGCATAAAAGATTGTGAGAATGATGTGACATGAATGATCCGTTTGTTTATTACAAAAAAAGTAAAGTAGTAATTTATTTGTTTATTGCAAAAAAGGGGAAGTAATAAGACATAAGGTAAATATAGAGTAAGGTTTTTAGAGTAATGGTTGGAGATGCGATTTTTTTAGAAGGGAAATATGATATAAATATACTTTTTCCCCCCGGCCTCTATATTTAGAGATAGAGATAAACGTATGGTTAGAGATGGCCTTAGAAGAGTTACAAGACCTAGACATGCTTTGTAATTAAATCACGCCTAAAAAGCCTATTAATGGTTCCTAAAAGGTCCATGTCGTTACAAGTTGGTGGGCACAATTTAGTGTAGTTGCTCATCACGTTGGTTCCTGATTAGCTTGGTGCTAATCATCAGGGTCACTAATCAGTATAGTCATTAAGCAAGGGCTAATTCCTAATTAGGAATGTGAGACTAGTCGACTCCAAGCCTTGCTGATATGAATCATCATCTTGACCTCATTGAGTTCCACAAGGGACATTGTCCCTAGACCCCAATATGGTCCTGCCTTTAGATCCACATAAGGAGGCACGACCCCTTTGACTTAAGAGCATCACGTATGGTTGCAACATGCAGAACCATCCAGAACGTCACCTTAATGCTACATCAACTTTCACCATTTCATTAGTTTTGGGCCGTTATAGACGCAGAACGCAAAACACCAATTTTTTTTTCCTACTTTTATAAATTACATCCATTATTTGATAAACTATTTTTTTTCAATAATATAAAAAATACATTAATAAAAAGAATATACATTAGTACATTAACTCTTAAAATACTACAATACTTATTTAAATTAAGAAGTTAAAATAGTTTGTTTAAAAGAAAAAAAATACTTATGTTAAGTTATAGCTGAAATGACAAAGTATACATAAAAATAAAGGGGTGGAAATAAAAGTTTTATTAATAAAGGGTATCAAACAAAAGAAAGGTATTAAGAAGTTAAAAACCTAAAGATTTAGCCTTTCAGTCGTCTTCTTTCTCGGGACCTCACCCTTTACATCCGTGTATCTGTATAACGTCTATTAGACTCTAAAGAAGAAAAAAAATTAGAAAAACCGACCTCGGCCTTCAGAACAAAAAAAGAAAATTGAAAATAAACAACGCCAATGCGCGGGGTTTGATTGCCTCACCAAGAACGCAGAACCAAGAACCAAGCATCCGGTATGGTTGGATGTGCTTCGTCGAACTACCACATAGGATTTTCGGTCGATAAAGAACATCCATACCCCATGCTCTAATAGGTATACACAACATACCTTCTAACCTATTTCCAAGTCTAACAATAAGTAACCAACACTCTACATCGAATATGGAGACTATCTTCACCAAATTCTCCATTCTCTTTCATATATATGAGAGTGACAAACTTAACCATGGAAAGCTAGGGATGACAAAAAAACCCGAACCCGACGGGGAAACCCGATATCCGAAAAATTCGGGTCGGGTCGGGTCGGGGCAAGCTTATCGGGTAACGGGTCGGGTTTCGGGGCAATTATCGGGTCGGGTTTTTCTTATCGGGTTCGGGTGTTGTACTACCCGAACCCGACCCATTGCCATTCCTACCCCCGTTTAGTCGTTTACTTTGAAAACAATAGAAGAAAACCCTGCTAAACCCTTGAACAAGGAACTAAAGCCGTATCAATAGAAGAAAAGTAACAATGGCGGATTCATTACTAATGTCAAGTTTCCGGCGAATACCCCCGGCAGCTATTCCGGCGACATTAGATTGTATATTATTAGCTTCACCAACTTCATCTCCATCTTCCCTTTTCTCTTTGCTTCTTGATTCTCTTCCAATCCTTTCAAAGGTAAAAGCTTTTTAAAATTTTGAAGTCTAATGTGTTTTTATTTAAGTTTGAATGAAGCTTTATGTTATAAAAACTATAGAAATAGAATAAAAGAATAACAATTTGTATCTTGACTAAAATCTTGTGTTTTTTGAACTTGGGTTAGTAATAGTTTCACACCCTTTTTTCCGTTGTATCTAAAGTTATGCTCTTTTTAGTCTTAAATGTAACACACTCTTATATTTTAGTGTAATTGTATGTAGTTACATTGTATTAAAAGGTTAGAAAAAGGTGAAAGAGAATTTAATTTTTTCTTTTTAAAAAAAAAGAAAAGGTGAAAGAATGTTTCATTTTGGTGTAGTTATTACTATTTAGCTGAAGGGAATGTCAGTTGTAAAATGAAAGTAAGATACATACATTTGAAAAAAAAGAGTGCAAGAATGTTGCATTACGGTGAAATTATATGTTTAAACTTTGTTAAGGAAAAACGGCCTTTCATGAGTTGTTGGAAACCATGTAACGATGCCTGGTAATAATGTACCGCCTCCTAAAGTCGAAAGCAATAGACTACTAGGATAAAACACTCCATACAGTGATCAATCGACTCCATAGGTTTCAGTCTTATTGAAAGTTATTCCCGACAATATGTTGCTACGTCATCAACAGGGAAATAGTTTTGGTAAACACTTCTAAGAAATGACGCCATGTAAGAGCCTTGACGTACCCCTCAGCATTAGCATCCTTTAAAGTCTTCCACCAACATTGAAGATCCTCCTCTAGTTTATAAGTTTAGAGGCTCACCTTTTGATTTTCGGGGCAATCCAGAACCTCAGATATATTTTCCATACGAGCAATCCAATTCTTGGCGTCTATTGGCATCGGTGTTCCACGAAACGAATTTGGTTTCTGCTTCTGAAAGAGCTAGAGTAAAGCATGAGCAAGCATCACATTATTATTATTTCCCGCATTATTATGATCCTTCGAATTATTATTGTTATTTCTTAGTGTTATTATTATTTTTGACATTATTATTATTATCTCCCACATTCGCGTGAAAAGCATTGCAACTGCTTGAGGGAGAATTTGAGCAGCAGTAGTAACTGTTTGATTAACTGCTACTAAAATAGTCTGATCGATATCCCAACATCCACATTAACAATGCGAACACTGGGAAAATCTATCCGACTATTTTACTAGTTGCAAATGCTTTTCAAGCGAATAATGTGAATATCAAGTTAATATAACTAACTACCATTGGTTATGTTATCTAGTATTAATCTTCTTATTATGTGTAGCAAACTATGTTTTGATTTCATTTAAAATGTGATATTTTGTTAAGTAAAACGCTTTAACAAAATATCTCCAACGTATATCCATTACCTGCTTTACCCAATGGATATAGATCTGGTGAACGAATTGCGTTTAACTGTATAAGGATATGGCTCAACCCATTCCATATACAATCCATTGCCATCCCCACTCGCATGTCCATAAGGACGGCGTGTTCTAGGATTTTTTTTGATAGCATATTTGATATTCATGCATATGGAAAAACTAAAACAATTGGCACATACTATTATGTAAAAAGGTTTATTGAGTTTCTTAATGGATCTGCTAATGCACTTAAAGTTTGGTAGAAATAAGCATGGGAAAATAAAAATGCATTTTTTTCCTAACTTTTTAGAATTTTTGCATAATGATGAGGGTGATTTATGTAGTACTGCATTGTTACTTAATATACTTAAAGAACCTTATGATTTTAATTTTCAGTGTAGGATGTATATTGAGTTAATATATCGGTTTATTGAAACAGAAACTTATTACACATGGAAGTGGAGAAAGCTTGGATGATGAGAGTTGTAATTTTATTGCATCATATGTGGGTGCACTTTGTCACGTTTTGAAGAAACCGGGTAAAAATCACTTTACTTTATATGTCTCTAAGTTATTTTTCTTTCGTAATGTCACGTCCACAGGAATTTATGTCTGTGAAACTGTTAGTTTGGTATTAATAAATGTCGTGTATGAACTTGAGATTTGGATTTTGAGTGTTCCTTAGACAAGTGAGTATTTTGTGTTCTCCTGCGAGTTGAAGTTAAGGTTAGTTGCAAGATCGTGCCATGGGTAGTTCATTCCGTAGCTTAAATATAATGACGCTCTTTTTTAAGTTGTAGCTCTTGGAAAGTTTTCTAACTGTGTTCTCTGTAGGGCTTAATGTTGAAGCTTTACAGAATTTTGTTTGGAGGGCGCTGATTCCAATACTGAGGATGACTCAGAGTTATGGGCGTGAGATAGTTGACAAGGTAAATGTCGAGTTAGGGCACTTATAGATAGGATCCCACTAGGGATGGTATCGGTACCAATACCGTACCGATACCGAAAATATCAAAACCAAAAACCCCCAAAACCCTCTACCGAATACCGTACCGAACTCTCGGTACCGGTACTGGTTGATTTTCGGTTCCGTACCTATTTGGTACCGAATTTGCCAAAAATTTTCAAATCTTTATACCACTTTATTATATATACCAATCCAAAAAGACGTTATCATTTATTAAGTTACACATACAGTTCCCATTGAGGAAGTTGATCATCTTAGACATGAAATACTACTGGATCAAATCATCTACAAATATGCCAAATGCTGTTTAGCACAGCAAGTCAGTAAAATCATACCTTGAACCATATTAATCTAATGCTGTTCAAAGTAGCCAGCTTGTGTTATAAGGTTCCGTTCATAAAAGGACTTAATGTCTTGTGATTACTTCTTAGGCCATTAGTTCCAGAATTATATTACTTCGTAAAGAAGCACAGAACAAAGATATAGGGAGCGCTTAGGCAAGCTCCACCAATAAGACTAGACATAACCGAAATCAGAACATCACTGAGACTCAAAACTATAAATCACATGACTTGTCAATGTATAGAGGATAAATGGATTGGATGTAAGTAAAGAGTAATCCAAAGATGTGCCAAATATTTTTTTTTCTAAGATAACACTGTGTAATAAGTTACACAAACGATTTCAGTTATGTTATCGATGATTAAGTTTTTGCCAAATCGGTATTCACATTCGGTTTCCCCGTACTGAACCGGTACTGAACCGAATGGTACCGAAACCGAACTTGTCCCAAATCAAGAACCAATACCGAAACCGACTCCCCATCGGTATGGTACCGGTTTGGTTTTTCGGTTTTTTCGCTCATCCCTAGATCCCACTTAGAAATGGAAAAATGAGTGGGTCATGCCGGTTTTGGCAACATCGCAAAACGGGTAATATTTTTGTGACTTGGTGAGTGGTGACGTTGAAATTGGTCAAGCTCGGCTGACTTGGAACATGTTGTCCCTAAATTATGATTCTTCATGTTGAATCTGTAGTGACTTTGTGCGTTAAAGTGATTAGAAATGCTTTTCAGTAATAATTTAAATATATGAACAAAATGATATAGGAGTTTTTTTATGAGTCAAGAAATACACTTTGGCCTACTTTCTACCTGGTCGACCCGTTTCATCTAAAGCTACTTTTTAATTTTATTCTTTGATCCATCAGAGACAAATCATATCTGATAACCCCAATTAATCCAATAAATTTTATCAAATAGATCTTTGCTCACTCATAAGTTCTTTGACATGATTTTGGTTTAGGCTATAGCTTCTTTCTTGGATGTCGTGATAGAAACAAATGCTTGGGGGGTCGTAAAAGAATACATGGTTCCCTATTTCATCAGATTGGTTGGTTTGACTATGGGAATGCTTCAAAATGAACAATCTGCTGTTTTTAGATGGACCAATAAAGATCAAAGTCATGAAGACCCAACATTTACCACTTTTGAGGCTTTCCCGTTGTTCATGTCATGCCATATCTTAACATCTATCTTAGATGCTTCTGTAAAAGGTAAACGTGTTTCAGAAAGTACGCATGGATCAATTTTGGCAAATGGATGCACTGTGCGTTTATTTACAAGAAGCCTGCTTTGGGATGTTTGTAACGTGACTTTGCAAATGCTTTCACACAGTCCGGAACATCGGTCTTGTGCCATCACTGTTTTCCTTCCACAGCTTTTGAAAGCATTTGTATCTGAGAATGCGTTTCAGATCTCAGTTCATGGGCAGGATTTTATATTATCCAGGTAATGTTACTATGTTAAGATGATGTTGTCCAACAATCATAACTGTGACATTGTATGTATATCAATGAATATTTTTTCTCTCTTCAGGAACACGTTCTTTGCTAAAATTTGGAAATGCTGCAAAAGTTTGTTTTTAATGGGGCATCCGGAGAGAATAGATGCATACTCTGTACTCTCTTTGTATATATCATATTTTGCCAACAGTGACGGATGTGAAGATGATTCCGTGAGTGGAGACAGGACATTTGACTTAAGAGATGAAAAAGTGTTTTGGGATGAGATGAAGAAAGGCTTGGTATATAGCTGTTTGGTCATGTTTAATTATATACAATTTGCAGAAGGGCAAATTACATAATAGGCAATCAACTTCTTCAAATTTCTATTTCAAGTAACCAACTTTTTCACCCCCCAAAAAAGCCATTTAACGTTTTTTAATTTTCGATTAAGGTAATCTTTCCAATTAAGTTTCTTAATTTTCGATTAATGTTTCTAGACACCACATCTTTACCAACCTAAAATATGGCTCTTCAACATTTTGACCAAAGAAGCGGGTCAGATTACCTTCAATTGAAAGTTTTGAAACTTCACTGGTTTTTCCAATCCTAAGAAAAGCTGGTGAAGTAAAGTAGAAGTTTGACCAAAGTTTTCCGTTTCTAGGCAATTTGCTCGATATAGAATACTACATACTTATATGTGTCTCTAATATTTCTTTATTTTGTTAGGTTGACAAAGAAAGCATAGTGAGGAAGCAGTCATTGCATATATTGAAGAGTACAGCTATTAGCAGTGAGAGAAAGCAGCAGACTAGTGTTTTGGAGACAACATCCAACGAGAAAACTTCAAACTCTAATGGTTTGACTAAACGGGAGCGATGGGCTAACAAGGAAGCGAAATCTCTTGGCATAGAGAACTTATGCGATTCAGTTGACTCTGTATCGAGCAGTCAACTGAAATGGAGTGCATTTTTCCTACTGTATGAAATGCTTGAAGAGTATGGTACTCATCTTGTTGAGGCTGCATGGAATTATCAGGTTTGAACTGTTTTTGCTTTATTTTTTTTTGTTCAGATTAGAGGTGGCATTATGGGTGAGCCGTTTGGGTGGGTAATAGGTCAAAAAGGGTTTGCGTTGAACTGGGTATTTTTTAGTACTGGTCAACATGGGTGCAGTTGAACTGGGTCATTCTTAGTATGGGTTATTCAACTAACACTTTTTTTTCCAATTTTTATAATTATTTATAAATAACTGATTCATTACTTATGGTTACAAAAATGATCTTAATCTTTGAATTATACACTTTGGGAGGTGATATGCGTTAAAAGTAGACTTTGGGCCACCTTGGAGGTGATATGCCACCTCTAGTTTATACATTTTCAAACAAAAATGATCTTAATCTTAATTTTTGAATTAAACACTTGTTTATACATTTTCAGATTTGGATTTGTAAATGTTGTGGGATGGGGGAGGGTAAAAGAAGGAATTACATTTGGATATCCGAGTTCTGTATTTTCCTACTATTTCATTTTCTTTTCCTTTTTGGACTCTTTTAAGGTATGCCTTGACAATTTTTTTTAGCTGCTCAACTAAAGAAGTCCACCCAAGTTTGCATATGTACCAAATTAAATACAACCAAACCACTGTATACGGTATAATCCAATAATCTTCTTTAATTGAATTTATATGAAGTTCTAAACGATATATTTGCATTCTTCCAATCCATAGATACTGAAAATTCCATAAATACACAGCCTTATTTGGGTTTACTTTTCTTGACCCAAAGTGGAAACTTGAACTCTTGTGCAGATGAATTTGCTGCTTCGCACTTCTCATTCTTCTGATAATCTTGTAAAGCCTGTTGGTGAAAGGCCTAATCTTGATCCAATGGAAACATTAGAAGATATGTTTGATTGGTTGGCTGTCTTGTGGCAACGGGGCCTTTGCCATGATAATCCTCAAGGCAAGCAATATGTATATTCTTAAATAGTCATCACAAATTCGTATCTTGTAAAGCACAGATATTAGTGTACTTAGTATCGTTGTATATATATATATATTTTTTTTAACATGTTCTTTTCATATATGCAGTACGGTGTTTGATCATGCAGTCGGTTTTTGGGATAGAATGGAAGAATCATGGAAATTATGCAAAATTTGTTCCTAGAGATTTTATACTTGGTCCTTTCGTACAAGGGCTGAATGATCCTGTGCACCACAAAGAATTCGGTTCGCTTTATATTTTTCTTTATTCTTCACATTTATTCATATTTTTCATTTTGAAATATATACTGACTATTGATTTCGTTATCCAATTTCTCTAGGATTAAAAGGAGTCTATTCTTCAAGGACAATTAATGTTGCTAGCACATTTTTACAGCAATATAGTGTGTGCTTAAGTGAAAGGTAAAATTATTTATTCAAAACAGAAAACTAGTATGTCATACTATGATGTGTCATTATTATTATTATTTCTAATATCTTATTAGTCTAGCATTGCAAACATTGACCGGGACCTTATACATATATTTTTATTTATATTCATTAGGGAACAGATGAGGCTTTTGGGCAATCTTGCATCACTTGTGAAAAATTATTCTTTTGGTCGAGCTGGGCTGATGAGTCTTGCTGAATGTGTGGCGGCTGCTGGTGCTGGGTTCCCGATACCTGGCAAGACTGAAGTGGAACAGTTTGATGAAGATATCACTTACAATGATAAGGCAGCATTACTTGATGTTTTCAGATTTATTATTGAGAGCAGCAAACAACATTTTAATCCTAATTATCGTCTAAAAGGTTGAAAATTGCTAAGCTAATAGATATTTATGATGCCTGATATTTATTTTATTATTCACTGATTACGTGTGCAGCAGTATGAATTTTATTTGACAATTGTTACTAAATTATTGTTGTCAGTATGCGGAAAGATTCTGGATGCTACTGTTTCAGTAGTATCAGCCTCTGATGTTCCTCTTGAGTCCCTTCTTCACTTCATTTCATCTTTTCCCCTGGACTTTCTGAATTATGGCAGTAAGCATACATATAATATATGGATACCTTTTTCTTGGTTGTTCTTTACGGATATTAAGTTATTCCTCTACTTATTTTCCTATAATTCTTTTCTAGGTTCATTAAGAGAAACAGCACAGGACTGGCTTCGAGGTTATGAAAATCAACCTTCTAATTGTATTATCAACGGCAAGCTAATGAAAAAGCTAAATGAATTCCCCAAAGATTTTATAAAGCATAGTCACTCAGCGAGTAATATAGTTAATTATGATGATGAAGACTTGGAAACGTGGGAGGTTAAAGCAAAAAGATGGGCCAAGACACTGTTTCTTACAGTAGAGGAGGAATGTCAATTAGATTCTCTACTGCAGGTATTTTCATAGCTTTATACTTATGTATTTTTTTTCCATAAAATTACCCTCACAAATGAGAAGAGTATTATGACGTATTGCTAGGAATCTCATGCTAAAGTTGGAATTCCCATTACAATATTTGTTGCTATGCTTTCTCGAATAATACTGAATTATGTATTATCGTACGTTCTTATAATGTTTTACTTATATCCTGTTTATTGTTTAACAGGCTTCACTTATCTTGTACTTGTTTGTGCAGTTTACTCAAACACATGGAAATGAGCTTTGCAAGAACAGTGGCTACCAGGAGTGGTTACCAGTAAAATATATGATTATTATCTTAAGCATTCTTCAAGAACTCCATGAACTGAAAAACAGAATAGTTGATAATCGTGCAAAAAGGAGGACCAATGGTTCTCTTGAAATAGTGGATCATGCCGAGTATACGGATACTTCCCTGATTATTAAGAAGTTCACTAAATTGTTCACTTCCACATTGGTAAAATGTTATAATATTGTCCTCAATTAGACTCTTATAGTTATATGACTTGTTAACACTAGTTCTATGCAGGAGGGGCTGCTGTCGTATACCAATAACTCATGTTCTGTTTTCTGGTCCGGGGAGGCTGGAGACACGACCCTGCCTTCATCCATTAAAGGGAGACTAGGAGGGCTCAGTCAACGGCGGTTGTCATCTTCTAACACTACTGCTGTAATACAGGCTGTATGACTTCTAATACAATATATTTTATTAGTAATCTTATTGCTTCAAAATGGATACCTATATTATGAAAGGGTTGATCTGGGTTGTGTTTTGTCTTAAACTGGGAAAATCTGGAAATTTATCTTCTACGTCATTCTCTTCATAGATTTAGATTATTATTGTAAAAATACAGTTTTATAATCATAAATTACACATAAAATATCAATAAACGTTTTTGAAAAAATATGGACAAAAATGTGTTTACAGGTTAACTAAACCTGACATAGTCTGTATCAACTCGTACTAAAAGGTGACTCATTTTACCTGAATCCATTCTGACCCATGTCCCAAATTGCCCACCCCTCCAAATTGCCACCTCTACTCAAGTCAGTTGATATTCAACTTTGGAGGCATCACAGTTTTCTAGAGACTCGTAACTCTATTGGGGGAATTTTATTGATATAATCATAATTGATACATGTTGTTTTGAAAAGCTAAGCTGCATACCGATGGGACCAAATGGCTTTATATTAAAAATAACCAAAATATAAAGATAACAGTGGTGGTTGCTTTAAAGAGCCAAACTGTCTTCAAGTGGCCTACTTTTGAGAGGTAGATTGACTCTCTAAAAGACACTCGAATAAACCCTAATCAAATAATAATTCCCCCTCAAATTTTTAATAATTCTTGACCCCTATAAATAGAGTTACATAATTAAGGACAATATAAAGTATAAACTAACCTAATTAATGATCATCCGTAGGTGCCATGGGCCTAAGAGAAACCCAAGATGTTATGTATTCAAATTTATCTTAACTTCTATGCAAGAAACTGGTATTGTTTGATAATCAGTCCATATTTAAAGCTAAAGTCATCTCAATACTCTGGAGAAATGTGCTGATATTAGAATAAATTCCGCTGATAATGTTGAACCGCAGTGCTTGTACTCTGGTCCTTAAGGTGATGGATTTGTTGTTTATTGCTTATGTACAGATAACGTCGGTGAAGACTCTTGCATCTCTCTCTTCATATTGTGCTCTAAATCAAGAAGAAGAGGCTTTGAATTCTATTCTTGATATTCTTTGGCAACTCTCCTGGAAGATTATTTCTCTTCCAACATGTGACTCAGAGGTACTTTCTGTAGGTGTAAAGGTATCAAGTAGGTGCATCAGTTTTGACCCATTTACTAATAAATGAGTAGGATCAGTTGTTCAGCACTAACTGGTCAAACTGGTGAAATCAGAACATGTTATAGAATAAACTTATCAAATGGGTTGACCGGATTAAATGTCCCTGAAAGTGCTCTTTTCAATGTGCTAAACCTTCTAAATCACCTGATTTAAATAGGTAGATCATTATTGAGACAATATAATTTTTGTAATAATGTTTGTCTAATTCGGGCAAGTCGCAAGAAATGCAATGTACTAGTATCTTTTTACCGATCTATGCAAGCGCCTTTTTCTTTAACCATTTATGAATCATACTTTCCAATTGTTACCAAGGTATGCAATTTGTTGCACTAATTTGAAAAAAGGGCAAGTATGTTTCATTAAATGGTGAAGAATCGTAAATCTTTGTAAGAAATACGGCAAATACTTAGTATTTTGCATTTAGTAGTTACAAAATGGTATGTTGTATATATCTATAAATGTGAATGCTACATTGCATAATCTTGCAGTTTGCCTCGCTAGTTTTCTGTAAACCATATAAAAGAGTTTGGACAAAAAGGTATATCGGGCCAACCAACCTGACTGGATTGAGAAAAAAACAACCCGTTTTGACTTGTTACCCAACTCGCCCGCCAACCCAATTGTCCATTCTAGTAGTCTGGTGTCAAGAAGTCTTTAATTAGATGTATTTTTATATTATAGTTAACTCTAGTAATACTACTTTTATTGGTCCTCAATGCAGACTAAAGCAGAAATTAACCTCGGAGGATACGAAACATTACATCATGTTCTGAAATCATTAGTGTTTATACCTTCTTCTTCAGCATTAACTCTATTAACAAGACCTTACAATTTTTCAACACCAGAAGCTGAAGTTAAACCACATATAGATTACTTTGTTCAGATATTTTTAAAGAACATCAATAATCTCATTGAGGCTGGATTTTTGACCCGTGCACGAAGAGCAATATTAATCGACTGGAAGGTGAACATCTACACTATTCAGAATTTGTCGATTTTTCTCTCTGTTTTAGTATTTCTATTGAGTAGCATTGATAATGCCTTTTTTTCTGATCAAGTTATATTTTTTGTACTATGGACTTATCTGCTTGTGATTGATTTAGTGGATGTGCTTGGAATCCCTGTTGTCAATACCAAAGAATGCTCTTAACAGAGGAGTTTACATACAGAATTGTAATTTCATCTTTTCAGATGCTGTGGCCAGAAAAGTATTCAATGATCTAGTCGATAGGTAAGACAACCAACAAAATGACTTTTTGATAAGGGTTTTGAATGGACAGGCTGAATGACAAGATTACCATTTTGGCTCTCGTTATTTTTTAGTGCTGAATGAAATATGATTGCTTGATAAGTGTTCTAATTTTGATAGAATCTATAATTTGTACAAGCATAAAATCTTGAACCATCCATGTGATATGTAAGATGCCTGATATCTTCCATGTTCAATTACTTTACAGTCTGGAAAATGCTGGTGAAGGTTCGGTTTTGCCCATGCTCAGATCTGTCAGACTGTTACTGGATCTTTTTGCTCTAGGATGCAAGGATTCCACTTTTTCCTCGGGTGATGGAATTGATATTCAGGTACTCCCTCATTTCTCATAACATCACATTTCTGAATGAAACGGCTGAGTCCTCACATCTTTCTTATTTATTGCAGATGATGTGGCATTTGGTTCGTTCTTCTTGGTTATTGCATGTCAGCTGTAACAAGCGTAGGGTTGCACCTATTGCTGCACTTTTATCTTCTGTTTTACATGATTCAGTGTTCGGTAATATGAACATGCATGAATCTGGGAATGCACCGGGACCTTTGAAGTGGGTATGTATTAATTTAGTTATGTATTTGCATGTATGCTTGCTTCTACATATACACACAATGATCATTGCTATAATTTAATGTAATCTGCAGTTTGTTGAGAAAATTCTAGAAGAAGGAACCAAAAGTCCGCGTACTATTCGTCTTGCAGCATTGCATTTAACGGGGCTGTGGCTCACATATCCGAGTGCAATAAAGTACTACATGAAGGAACTGAAGCTGTTGACTCTCTATGGTTCTGGTACATTCATTTACCAACATACCCTTTTCTTCAAGCCAAATGCTTAGTTGCTGAATTGTATTAGCATATTAAAAATTTTCTATTTGAGCATTTCACCAGTTGCATTCGATGAGGATTTTGAAGCTGAAGTGACTGAAAATCATGATGCAAGGACTGAAGTTTCAATCTTGTCAACAAGTCCTGACCCGGAGTTAACTGAGGTGGGTGGTTAAATAAGAGCGCCTAAATTGAAACCTAATTAATCTGAATATATCGATTTTTTAAAAACCTAATAACTGAAAAACTAGTGATCGCTTTAGTTTACATTTTCTGTTAGAGTAGTCACTCTTTTCTATGGTTATTGTTGTCTACCTTATATCATACTATGCTGATTAAAACAATTTGGAAGTGGTCATGGTGGTTTTTTGAAAAGACATTGCCATTCTCGAATGTACAGTATTGACCATTGTTGACCTTTATCAATAGGTATTCCTCAACACAGAGCTTTATGCAAGGGTATCTGTTGCTGTTATGTTCAACAAATTAGCAGACTTGGCGGATATGATTGGCTCAAATGATGAAGTTGAAAGCAGTCATGCTTCCCTAGAATCTGGCAAACTCTTCTTGCTTGAACTTCTGCATTCTGTGGTAATGGGGCTTTGAGTTTAGAACCATAGTTACTTTCATTAATTTTCTTTTGACAAAAAGGGTTATATGAATGTGCGATATGACTGTAATAATAAATATTCAAAATCTGATAATTAACTTTTTGGAAAAATTTTCTTTTCTGAGAGAAGAAAATGAAAGCATATTGTGAAAAGGAAGTGAGTCTCATGATTGGGTTAAAAAGTGGGGTAAATAGGTAACTTTGTTTTACCATCCGATAATAATTTTTTACAGCTTATGTGAAACTGATTATTAGACGTAAATAATCAGATAATTAGAAACAGAATCTATTTATCCAAACATGTTTGAAACACAAACCATTTGATGTATTTGTGTTTTAGCACTTAAGAGGCTGATTCTGATGATTTATATTTCAGGTGAATGACACTGACCTTGCAAAGGAGTTGTATAAAAAGTACAGTGCGGTTAGTGGCTATCTTGTTTAGTATTCTTTAAGTTAGCTTCAACTGGTTCCAAATTTACTCTTGATATTATATTAACTTTTTGTGTCAGATTCACAGGCGGAAAGTTCGTGCATGGCAAATGGTTTGCATCTTATCTCGATTTGTTGATCAAGAAATAGTATCTGAAGTTATGGATCTTTTACATACAGCCCTTTATGTAAGTAAATGATAATACCGATATCTTCTTGTAACAATTATACATACTAATTGTATTGCACTTTCATGCATCATAATGTAGAGAAACAACATGCCTGGTGTTCGACAGTACTTGGAAACATTTGCAATCTATGTATATCTGAAGTTCCCATCACTGGTACGAAAGTTTACATGAACTGCACATAAGTTTATTTAAATTTAAAGAAAAAATAAATAATGAAACAAACTTTTTGCAGGTTAATGAGCAGTTAGTCCCAATGGTTCGGAAATACGATATGAGAACTCAGGCAAGTATTATGAATATTCTTACTAAAGTTCATTGTGAAGTTTCTTTTAATTTACATTATCCCTCTCGTTACAGGCTCTCTCATCATATGTATTTATAGCAGCAAATGTCATTCTACATGCTACGAAAGATACTCAATCAAAACATTTGGATCAATTGCTTCCTCCTATTGTTCCATTGCTGACATCACATCACCACAGTTTACGTGGTTTTACCCAGGTGATTAATTTGTCACTACATACAATTTTTGGTTAATGAAATATGTATATATGATGTTCTATTCTGTGCTTACACTATGCAGTTATTAGTGTACCAAGTTCTTTCCAAATTGTTTCCCGCCATTGATTCGGGTGCCTATGGAATCGTGTCCTTGGAGAGCAAGTGTTTTGTGGAATTAAAAACCTATCTGGAAGATAACTCTGACTGTGCAAGGTTGACACATGCTTCTATACTAAGAAATTTTCTTAGTTATGATTAAAACTCGAATGGGAGTTTGAGGGCTACTTAAAACATGTTTGAGTTGTGTTACAGGTTACGGGTATCAATGGAAGTTCATCTTGATGCTTTTCATCCAAAGAAATCCATAATGCCTGCTGGAATTTTCAGTAATCGAGTTGATGTAAGATGTCGCACAAATTATAAATGTGTCATGCATATACAAAATGCCAATTGTCACGAAGTTCCAAATTTATCCATTCAGTAGACATGAATGACAGCCTATTAGGTTGGCCGGGTGGTATTTGGTTAGGATTCTTTAAAGAAGGTCCTAAGTTCAATTCCCATCAACTTGAACTCCTTGGATCACTTAGCGTTTCCAAAAAAATGAAGATGTAAATGGTGATCTATGGCTCTATGTTAGATGTGGCAAAATGGGGTCATAAGGGTTGGGCCCACCCTCAAAACACTTGTTTATTAGTTTTTTTCTTACCTTTATAAATGTGTGTGAATTATGAATAAAACTTATATTGCTGCAATGATGATCTAACTTTTGAAATATGATGATTTATGAGGTTCTGTACATTTTGAATACCTCTGGGGTGAGTTTTGCCTGGTTTTACTATTTTCATTTTAGCTAATAAATGTTACCCATTTGGTCCATTAGAGGCGAACATAACTGGTAGTGCTCAGTTTCATTATTCTAATATACAAAAATATTTCTCATTTACAGGACATCGAATTTGAATGTGCTCACGTATCCCTTTTAGAATGTGTGATTGATTTCCTAAATGTAAGTTCTGGTTTGACGATTCCTTTTGTTACCGTCTCTTGTATGTACGATTTCTCATTTTTAAAGTTGCAGGATGTTAGGAAAGACCTCAGATCTTCAATGGCTAAAGATGCAACACAACTGAAAAATGAGCAGATACATACGCTTGATTCCGATTCTAATAATGTAGCCAAAGAGGAAACAACCGCAAAAATGCAAAACGACATGTCTTTGGATTTTCAAAAAAAAGTTATCATTTCTAATCACGAGACACAAGATTCACAATCCAGCTCGTTAGAAAATAGCGACACATATAATTCGCTTCTGGGTATATTTAGTTATAGCTGCTAAACATCTGCATAATTATTAGTATAAAATTGGCTGAAAAGTAACCTAATACTCATTGAGTGTAGATGTGGAAAAGGAGGATCAGCTTCTTGATAATTCACTAAGAGCCAGAAATATTGCTATGGGAAAATTGAAGGCTGGGAGACAACAAATTATTCTTGTAGCTTCATTAATCGACCGCGTGCCCAATCTTGCTGGATTAGCACGGACCTGTGAGGTAAAATATTCTGCCCATATTATATCTTGCATTTTGGAACTGATTGTATGATATAATCAATTTTTAATCGGTCAGTTCTTTTCTTTGCCAAAAAAGTATATGATCATACTTTAATATTTCATAGTTTAATTTTACTTCAGAGTATCTCATATTCTCATTAAGTTCAGGGGTCAAATAATCAGTGTTGTGCCCGTGAGAACAAAACTGATTATTTAACACAAAATATCCCCTATTAACCCCTTCTTTTAACACAGTTGAGAGGCGTGCACTCTCATTTAACACAAAATATCCCCTTTTCGCAAAATGTCTTTTTTGCTCTTTTTATTGTTCAATTTGGGGAAATGATAGGTGCGGCAGACTGCACTTATCCTTCTGTGCCACAATAACAAATTTTTACGGTAGGATACCTTTTTCCTGCTTATTAGAAAAGGTTGAAGAACCAAAAATGAACTTTTGTTAATCTTTTTTTTTTTTTTTTTTTTGCCATAGCTGCACTTAACTTGTGTGCAGCCAACAGCAGAATGTATAAATCAGAATTTACGAACGCACTCATCCATATGATATCTGATTATTACAACATTATACAACAGAAGCACATCCAAACACTATCTTTTACTAAAGTCCGTTAACTGATTATATGATTATCTGATTTTGAGTATATGGTTTCATATATGCATTAACAAAATCACATCCAAGCATCCCCTTATTTAACTTAAAAGTAGAAGGGGGTTCAATGAACACCACTTACCCACTGTACATCTACTTGTGAACATGGTATAACTATTTAACACAATAACAGATTGACTGCTGTTAAGTATTACCCGAACAGCTGTTGAGTATTTGTTTTGTGTGTTATGTTACTTGTAGGTGTTTAAAGCGGCAAGTTTGGTCGTCGACAATTTAAACATTTTGCATGACAAGCAGTTCCAGCTCATCAGGTTTGTTTAGTAACCAATTTGAAACTTGTTTTATGGAGTTGTTGATGTTTAAATGCTATTTTTGTGTCAGTGTGACTGCAGAGAAGTGGGTTCCCATAATTGAGGTACCTGTAAGTAATGTGAAGGGTTTCTTGGAGAAGAAGAAACAAGAGGGGTTTTCTGTTATGGGCTTGGAGCAAACTGCTAATAGTGTTTCTCTAGACCAATATGCCTTCCCTAAAAAGACGGTAAACAAATCATTTTTATTTTTTGCATTTGATTGCAATTATGGTTATAATATTGGTCATATTTGGAACACGTAAATTCTTAGTTCTAAATTGTGCAATGAATGTAGGTTTTGGTTCTCGGTAGAGAAAAAGAGGGTATTCCAGTGGACTTGATTCATATACTGGATGCTTGCATTGAAATCCCACAGTTGGGAGTAGTGAGATCACTCAATGTTCATGTTAGTGGTGCCATTGCTCTCTGGGAGTATACTCGACAACAAAGATCATGATATTATTCTTACTTAAATTCGAGACTAAGATACAGTTTTTGATGTAGAGAACATAGATAGATACGTGTAATTGGATTTGTATCTAAGAAATTAGTATTGCCTGTCAAAGCGCCTGATGGTAGAAACATGCTTGTCTTCGCTAAACATACATTGAGATGCTGAAAACACTGTAGATTATTTTATTCAAAAGAAACTGTCTTTAACTTTTTTTTATTATTTATAAAACAGCAGTCTTGCAATCGTATTTCAACTGGTTTTGGGATAATCCCAGTTTACCTATTATCCAACCCGACTAGCCCATTTTACCGCATCTAGTTATGTTGATGGGACCGAGTAAACGGTGCTCTCTAATATCTTTTTATATCATGCGGATATGAGGATGGACAATGTCCATCATTATTGTTTATAAACATCAAAGGGATATGTGAGTTTCATAGTCTTCATGTGGAAATTACCAATTCTTGCTTCTTGAAAGCTGCAACAGTTTTTACCTGTATCTTTGTACCGTTGCCATCACTTTGGAGAGAAATGTTTTTCTTGTTTCCTTTGTTCTCTTCGTCTTCTTATTATTGAACTTGAACATGGACATCCATTCGAAACAACTTTGACCCCTCTTCACATTTTGCTTTTTCTCACTTGGAATTACCTACAAAATTAATACTCGAGCTTAAATTGACAACCCACTTCAAAACCCATCTCAAATGACAAATCTCCGAGATTGTCGTTCACTTGTTATTTTCAAGTTGCAACACTTCAAATATAAGCTAAAAAATATATGGCAATCAGTGATCACTTACCCGAGGAGAAAGTTGTTGCTCTTTTATTGCAGAAACTGCAGAAGACTTGGGTTGATGGGGAGGTGAATATGTCATTGTAGATTTTGCATGTTCTCTTAAGTGGCGTGAGTAGCTAAGAAGTTCAGCTTTTCTATTATAACCTACATCGTTCTTTGACACGCGATCAATATGGAGGTGGCAGTGGTGGTGGTGGCGATTGTTGCTATACGTTGAATTTTTCTTTCTTGTTTTCTCCACATAAAGGGTCACAAACACAGGTTTCGGTTTTAAGCATGTAGTATGCAATTCCATAGTAGACATTCATAGAGATACAGAGAGGTTTAGTAAATTAGCATATTGGCTGACATTTTCTAGCAAAGACAATGGTAGAGGTTGAGAGAGTATGCAGGCCAAGAAAGGCAAAGTTGCATGAAATCTTTGGATTGAACGTTATTGTAAACAAATACAATAATGTGTATTGAAAATATCAACATATATTGAAGTCTAACTTGTGATTCTTTCATTATAATAGTATCATTTGCATTTGGTAAGCCTTTTAAGTGAGACATAAAACCATATATATTCTTTATGTTTAGAATGTCAGTGATTTATTAGTAGGGTCATTAAACGAGATTTGTAACTTTATTGTTAAGGGTTTTTAATTTTTATTTAATATGAACTAAAATTTTGCAACAACTAAAAAGTTTACCATTTTGGGATAGATAATATTTCTTCTAAAAGGTTTAACTTTTTTATTTTTGAATGGGAATTTTTTTTTTACTTCATTTAACGTGCTTGTGAGCATATATTAAATAATCTAATCATTGAATCCCCGATTTTAGAGATGTATATATTTATGGATTTTGATAAACATAGTCATGGTGACCATCTTTGAAATACTAGCTAGCCGCATAAACGATTTATATATTTTATCAAAACCATTTTTCTAAATATATGGCATATAACTATTTGTGTGCGGGGATTCACGAGGAAGTATTGTGCTATTTATGAGCGAGTGGTATTATTGAATTGGTCTTTTGGTGGGAAATAGATAATGAAAGCATTCTATTACTACCATGTACCAACCCCAAAAAAATGACCTATTTGAGATATATGGTTTATGCTTGAAAGCTATGAAGTTGGACTAATTTGGAAACGTTAGCCAATTTATTTTATACCCGCTATTCTGTCTAGTTTTTGGTTCCTAGTCTGATTTTATTAGGCTTCTTTTATCGATGAACACATTCTCTCCTTGTCTAAACTATCACATCAATGCCGCCTCACCCAAGAATACCCCCAAAACACCCCTTACCATCAAAGAACATTCTCTCTCCTTATCTACCACTTAAATATATATATATCTATATAGGTTCTGGTTCAAATAAAACAAGTATTAAAATAAAACAAATAAAACAATCTTTTTCCCTTCATTAAAAATTATCGTGCATCATAAAAATCTCCGTGCATCAGTGTGTATATTTGTTCTCCATGAACCTTCGTGCATCAATTTTATCATAATCTAATGGTCAAGATCTTATCCTATTTGCTTTACTTTAATATTTGTTTTACAATAACCAACTTCTATGTAAAGATGAAAGTAAGGGAATTTGACTGAGGGGGAAATTTAATTGGTATTACTATTATTATTATTATTATTATTATTTAATATTAAAAATAATCAATAATGGGTCAAAAATAAAGTACACATGGTTGCCACATTGGATCCGACATGTAAAAAATAAGCAATAACTGGTTAAACGTCATCATGTCCCAGTTTTTAGGTAATCCAGATGTTTTTATCAAGTTTTAGCCCACAAAGGACGTGTTTTTTGTTCAGGCCCCCATAAAGCTATTTTGGACAAATTAGAGTAATTTCAAAACAATATGCCCTTCTTACAATTAACTCTTTTTTGTTTTAGCAGTATATTTTGAAAAGACCTACATATAATCAGGCCCAGGTCAAGTCCATTTCTATTGGGCCGAACTCTAATACATTTAACGTTAGCTTTTATAAGCCATTGACATGATGACATATATTGTTGAAAAAAAGATGGCCTATGAAAACAAAACGCTTAGATTTCATCAAATGTGATGATCTTAAATAACTTGGATATGAAAAATAAGTAACACAGCCCTATTCGTTTGATCTCTAAATGATAACCTGTTTTTGAGTGGTAACCACTTTTAACATCTTATCCGAACTCACTGTCCCGCCTGTATGGGCGTATGGCCACCTCTGAAGATTACCATAAACTAGCAAATTACATTTGACAATTGAATGATACATGTGTCATCAACTATATAGGGACGACGATATATACTTGCTAAAAGACCTGCATTACCTCAAATTGCCCAGGTTGAAGGGCCACTTTGCATAAAACAAACGGTATATAAGATTAAGATATAACTATTTTGCAGTACAACTCTTTAAAACCTTCCTATTTAGGTGACATATGCAAAGTATCCGGAAATACAGATATAACTTACCAAGTAGAGCTCGCCTCATTATTACATACCTAAGCGGATACAGTTTTTGGCTTAGCCCCAATCTTTCTCCAAGAAACACTGGGCATGATCTGTTTTGTGTCAACACGATCTTTAAACTGAACTGCAACGTTGAGCAGTGAGTCGAGAAGTGAGTCAGAAAGAAGGTGCGGTTGAAGTCCCAATTCAATGAGTTTGGTGTGCTTGGCGTTGTAGTAATGCTCCTCTGCTTCGACCCTTGGGTTGGGCACAGATATTGTTTGCACCTCAATTCCAAGCTTCTCTCCGGCTTTTGTAACGAGCGAGGCAAGTTGATTTACAGAAAACTGCTCTGTAAATTGATTAAATACCCGAAATTCGCCACGTTTTGCTGGATTTGCAATTGCAAGCTCCACACACTGGACTGTGTCCCTTATATCCAGGTAGCCTCGAGTCTGTATTTGCAAACGGAATGCGTCAAAAGAAGTATATTTTAATCTACAAGACCAATAGAATTATAGCAATAAACTTTTTGGTATTTAATTTTACTCCAAAACCAGGTGAGAACTAAAAAAAGCAGCTCATTTGTTTGGAAGGTAAACTTATCTGAACATCCCAAAACCTACAGGTGAAAACTGGTCGGTCTAGATTACGTTTTAGCAATATGGCATCAACTGTGTGAAAACTATAGGTTGTGATCTTGACCCACAACTTATATATAGGTCAACTCAGGGTACATTATGTGTCTAGCGGGTAAAATCTAAGCTAGAAAGGGAAACGGGTCAAATGTTGGCGTGTCAGCTCAGTGCTGTTTAATCCATCCAAAAATTATTTACCCTTTAGACTTATTTGACCCATCACCTAACCTGTTCGCTTATTTTGCCACATATAAACTCCAGCATCATTAGCCTATATTAATTGCATAATGTCAAATTTTAATTAACCATGGACCGGTTTATTAAAATCATTCCACACGACAGAAAACCACCCAATCTAAATTAGATGTTCAAAACTTAAAAAAAAAGAAAGGTAGGGATAAACTTAGCATAACTAGCAAGATTTAATTAGGCTTAACTGAAAGATCTAACCTGGCCTCCTTTGCCATAAACAGTAAGTGGATGACCAACTGCTGCCTGAACACAAAATCTATTCAAGGCAGTTCCAAACACTCCATCATAATCAAATCTATTGTAAAGTTCTTCATGCATTTCGGTCTCATGTGTCCTCACACCATAAACCACTCCCTGGTTCAAATCAGTCGCTCTTATCCCCCAAGCCTTACAAGTAAATGCAATATTATTTGAATCATGCACTTTACTCAAATGGTAAAAAGAGCTAGCTTGTTTCGGGTAAGGCAAAGTATCAGTTCTGCCATTATGAGTAATGGTTATATACCCTTCTTCTATATCTATGTTTGGTGTCCCATATTCTCCCATTGTCCCAAGTTTCACAAGATGACAATCCTCAGCATACTCCTTTATAGCAAACAAGACATTAAGGGTACCAAGTACATTGTTCTGTTGGGTGTATATTGCCCGTGACCGGTCAATCATGGAGTAAGGAGCTGATCTTTGCTCTCCAAAATGAACCACGGCATCAGGCTTGAAGGATGTGAAAGCGTCTGACAAAAACTCAAAGTCACAAACATCACCAATATAAAGATTTATGTCTTTTTCAGTCAAAGACCTCCATCTTCTGATTCTATCATGGATGGACGCGATGGGTGTGAGCGAGTCAAGCCCAAGCTGGTGGTCAAAACTGCGGCGAACAAGATTGTCAACAATAGCAACTTCATAGTTTTTGTTGGACAAATGGAGAGAAGTGGCCCAACCACAATACCCATCTCCACCAATAACCATCACACGAGTCGGCCTCGATTCTTGACCGAAGCTTCCGTCAGAGCCAGAACCCGTCTTTGCTTGAGGTTGTTGAAGAGTAGTTGCACGTACCGAGAAAATTTTCTGTGCATTCTTTTTGTGTAAGGAAACACTTTTTAGCGGTTGAGTTGAGGTGCGTAAAAAGAGCGAAGTAGGTAACGAAGCTGAGCTTTGCTTCAAAGAGTTAGGCCCGGTTTTCGAGCAAGACGAGATGTTCAACGGGCAAGAAGCGGTAAGTAAATGTGCCATTTTTCTTTCACATCAATATCTTTATCCCTACATATATTTAGCATATAATATAATAACTTTCCATTAATAATAACAAACAATATTCTGAAACCCTAAAATTCAACAAAAAAACTAAAAAGCATAATTTATTAGTATAAACTAAATTTTATCTACAATTTATGTGAATTCAAAATCTTGTAACAAGACTATAAATGATTTTTATCTTCAGTTTATAATAAGTGAATTTGCATAATAAAAAAACTAACGAGCATAAATAAATATATAAATGAATAAAAATGTAAAGAAGTTGTAAATACCTGCTGCTGATGATTAATTATAAATGAAACTTTGAATAAAATTTGTTGATAATGTAGCAGTAGTGAGTTGGTTACTCCGTCTTTTATTTATTTAATTAATTTATTTATTTATTTATTGTCGTAAATAAATAAATAATAGCTCAGAAATGGAGGGAGGGAGGTAGGGAGCATCGAGCTGGGTACTGTAATGGATATTCCTTTTGATTAATCATCTAATTCTGATAACTTTACAAACGGATCCTTCATCTTTGTTTTATGTCATTTTGGAGTTGATTTATGTAAATGGTCTATCTTCTTTCCCTACGTGATTATCTTTTGTTACTTTTCTCATACCTAAATTTATTTATTTAATATATTTTTTTAAAACAACAAGTTATCCTACTCTTATTCTCCTCTTTAATCCACCTCACAAATGTGAGTGTGAGAAGTGAAACTCAAACTATGGTAGGAAACCCTGTGTGTTTAGTTAACAGAATGTTTTTTAAATAAATAAAATTTGTTAAAAGAATTAGAATTTGAAGAAATGACTTTTTATTTAAGACCCTACCAAACATCAGCTTAGTGATATTTACCTTCTACTATAATTTACTATGTAAGTATGTAAAATACAGTTCTCATAAAGCAAGATTCTTGGTACCTATAACAATAACCTCGTATTACAATGTAACACATTTCATACAAACGGAGATCAGTGTCTAAAATATCAGGCTCACTTATTGGGGCCGGGGATGTATAAGATGAGTAATGATGGTTTTCTTGTCACTCGGCACTTTTGACAACAAAACACTGAATTTGTCAAGCTACCGACTGACAAGATGTTTGTAATTCAGATGGTCTAATAAACAAACACAAATTGGAAACATGTGAGTACTTCAAAATCTAAGTTGCTTTTACTTGTAGATAATGTTTTCTAATTTTCATTTCTAATTTTTTACAAAATGGAAAGAGTTTTGCATATTTAGAAAACAAATGACAATTTAAAAAACGCATTCAAAATTAAAATATGTTATTTTCATTTTTCATATTAAAAAACTAGAATACATGTTCAAGAGGGAGGATGGGAAACGAGAAATGAAAAACATTAAAATATTGTTTTCCAAATTTATGCTATAAAATGGAAAATTATGTTTTTCATTTTCTTAAAAAACTTTTTTAGAAAACTCTAATTTGATCATGTTTTATTGGGATGTTTTCCACACTTAAACAAGGCCTTAGCCACCGTGTCAAAATAGAAAGGACTAAAATTAACTAATAACCAATGCACGATTGTACTACACCAACACCACCGAACAAAACTTCTAACGTAAGATACTACATACTGCTAGGCCACAAAAAGTAATCCCTTTCTACAACCCGATGTCAGTAACCAGTGGCACGTAACCTAACCTCAAGGGCACATTAACCAATGGACTAATTACCCCTACTACATAGTGTTCACATTCTATCTTCTCTCCTCCTTGGTGCACATGTGATGATTTCATCGACTCTTAGAATCATTTTTTCAGCTTTTGTGGCAGAGAGCTCCAAAGCCTGCTTGACCTTGAACTCTCGAAGGCTTCTGATATTCCAAGCTCTGTCATATCTCCAACCTGTACGAAATCCATGTTCTAAATTAATTGGGGCATGGTAAACCAACCAGCTTTTTTAGTAACCCGACCAAACCTTTAACAGCGACGTCGCTGATAAAGATGTTGTGCTTTTCTCTCCCCTATTAATTGTGTTTGTACAATTCTTATTATTATTATTATTATTTACTATTATTATTATTATTCTTATTTATTAGTGTGTGACATATATATATATATATATGTTAAGTAAAATAAATTTAAGTTTTTTAAAATATTTTTTAATATAATATGGTCTTCAATTATGTAAATTTTTTATATAAATACGTAAAATTTATCATTTGTATATATTTTGTAAAAAATTTATAAAACTTTTTATTAATCATTTATACAAATTTTATAAAAAAAATTATCATACTTATTAGAATATTATTAAAAAAAATAATAAATATAAAACAAGCTAATACTTTCTATATATTTGTAAAAATAAATTATAAAATTTATAAAAGATTTATCATTTTACATAACATGTACGTACATACATACATATATATACACATGAGACAAAAAAAAATGTAAGTTTTTTATGTCTTATTTATTATTATTATTATTATTATTATTTATGTCTTGATTATGTAAAATTTATATAAATACATAAAATTACCTAAATACCCTTAGTTAATTGTAATTCACATTTTGAGTTTTATTTGTTTGTCCATCTATATCATTTTAAGAGCTCCAGCTAATTTTGGCAGACATACCTATAATAAAACTACGCTTTTTAATTCACACATTAGCCCTAAACTAATGATTGAGAAACATCTTTGGAGATATAGTGTGAATTAGAAAGCGTAGTTTTTATTATAGGCATGTCTGACAAAACTAGTTGGAGCTCTTAAAATGATATAGATAAACAAACAAATAAAACTCAAAATGTGAAATACAATTAACTAAGGGTATTTAGGTAATTTTACGTATTTATATAAATTTTACATAATTCAAGACATAAATAAGAATAATAATCATAATAATAAATAAGACATAAAAAACTTAAATTTTTTTTACTAAACAAATATATATATATATATAGACCAAATATAAATAATAATAATAATAATAATAATAATAATAATAATAATAATAATAGGACAAACACATTTAATAGGGAAAAAAAGCATTTAATTATTGTGAATGATACTTTTAGCAGCGACGTCACTGCTGAAAGTGTGGGCCCACAGTCAAGCGTCGTTGTTAGTGTTGGTCAGAAAGTCAATCTGTATTACACTTTCAGAAGCGACGTCGCTATTGAAAGTGTTTGGTCGGGTTATTTATTATTATTTATTATATATATGTGTTTATTATTATTTATTATATATATGTGTTTAGAAAAAAAAATTAAGTTTTTTTTATGTCTTATTTATTATTATTATTATTATTTATATCTTGAATTATGTAAAATTTATATAAATACATAAAATTACCTAAATACCCTTAGTTAATTATATTTCACATTTTGAGTTATATTTGTATGTCCATCTATACCATTTTAAGAGCTCCAGCTAGTTTGCCGGACATGCCTATAATAAAAACTACACTGTATTTAATTCACACATTATCTACAAAGATGTTTCTAAATCATTCGTTTGGGGCCAACGGGTCTAACAGACCTATTATACAAACCATGTTCGTTTTTCACCCTAATGATAAATTTTATAAAATTTTTACATATTTATATATAAATTTTACATAATTGAAGACCATATTATATTAAAAAACTTGATTTTTTTTTTAATAAACATATATATACACTAATAAATAATAATAATAATAATAATAAATAATACTCCGTAATAACAAATAATAATGATAATAATAATAATAATAATAATAATAATAGGACAAACACAATTAATAGGAGAGAGAAAAGCACAACACCTTTAGCAGCGACGTCGCTGCTAAAGGTATGGTATGGTACGGATCCGTACCATACCTTTAGCAGCGATGTCGCTGTTAAAGGTCTGGTCGGGTTACTAAAAAAGCTAATCGGTTTACTAGGCCCCAATTAATTTGATTACCCAAAAGTATTGGTGTATAATCGTAGCCCATCGTGAATTAGGCGCATTCAATGGTAGAGCATCGACACATATGGAGCTGACTTTTGAAGTGCGCCCTATGAATAATTGACTCTCTGATTATACTCAAAACTAGAGGTGGCACAATGGGCAGGTTGCTAACAGGTCAAAAGGATTCAAGTCAAAATAGGTCACATGACCCAAAACAATTTTTAGTTTTGTTTTTATAAGTAAGTAGTGTGTCAAATACGATTATAGGAATTAATATTTTGTTAAAAGGCTAACTTTATAACAAGACTTTAGAACATTTATGAATTAAAATCTGCTTAAATGACTTTCAACCCATTTCCTTACTAGCTAATTATGCTTATTGTACCTGTTTACCCATTGGAAAAGAGACATAACCTGCATCTACCCATTTAAAAGTACACGGGTTGAAACTGCCACCTCTACTAAAGACTAATTTGACTTGATAAAAACTGAACATTTATATCTCTGCGGTGATTAATCTTCAGAATGTAAAAGACACTAGAGCTAATTGAACGAAATATAAACCTAGAAAGATTTAAATTTAAAAGTTGCTTCACTTATACGTAATCACATCAATCTCAGCATTGCTCTCTACTTTATGGTGCTTAGCACTGTCTAGACGGTTGTTGGAATTGCAATAAGTGCCCAAGAGAAAGCTTCCATGGCATGAGAACTTTTCTTAGGGGTCTTTCGGGCCAGCTCACCCCTTAAAAGAACCCTAGTATCATTTACTGTCCAAGACAACACACATAAGGCATCATGCAAGGATCTTTCGGCTTCATCAAGAACATGAAAACTGCATAAAATGAGATCGTATAATCACTATGAAAAATAGAAATCTAAGCACCATAATAGTGAGAGTAAAGTGTGTCAGGAGGTTTTCGGATGTTTCTAAAAAACTGATCATCTGGTTATTGGGACAAGTAATCGTAATGATTAGATTTTACTTTTTAGTGTCTAGATAAAATGATTTTGATTATTTAGGGAAAAAACAACCATAACTCGTTAATTTCATCTATGCTGCAGCAAAACTGGCTCTTTTTTTTTTGTAATCATGGGTGTCCTACTCGTTTTGCGAGCTCAGAGTCAGAGCAAGTAAGCCTCTTTGACCACTAGGATATAAGATATTAAAAATAATTATCCAGATATAGATACAATCTTTCTTATTGACCAAAATGATCGAAGATCCCATGTAGATATATAGGGGCCCGAGTAAATAGTAGTAGACGCGGAATGTCAGTGTGGCATGACAAGATGAGTGCAAATGGCCTTAAAACCACATAGGATTACCTCGTACCGTTGTGGACCACCTTTATTCCTCCAGAGATCATTTGAGCACAAACACCGGAACGTGAAATTAATCAGCCACACAAAACAACCACCGTAACTCGTCCACCACCAAATGACCACACCTTTTTTAACCTCAATCAATGTCCGTCTTAACCTATATGAAGCCATCCAGACCTTCCTCCGTTCACTTTGTTGAAGATGAAGGGTTTGAGAATGTTTGTGTTACACTTACACGAGTTATAGACCTCTTATTTTTTTTTTGCCCAGAATAGTCACCTATGAAAGTTACACATGCCGTTTGCCATTTACATGGGTGGCGGGTTATAGACCTCTTATTGATTTTAGCTTAAATCCTTAAGAAGTGTTTGATAATTTATTCAAAAGATTATTAGATCAATTTGTTAAAAAATTATTAGACTAATTATTTAATAGAATAATCATTTTCAGATTAATGTATTACTACATTACAATTGCAAACTTAGCTTATGAATTCGTGCCATGTGAGTACTTTTACTGTTCATTGAACAGTGAAACATCCTGGCAGGCTTCTAGGTTGCTGTGCAGCTATCTGCCAGGCTGCTTGCTTGTGGTGTTTTTTTTTTTTTAAAGTTTTTTTCATGTTTTTATGTAATGTTTATTTTTCATTTGTTTTGTGTTTTGTACAATTAATTATAGCTAATTTTTGACGATCATGATACTTTTAGTTTTCTTTTTTTTGACTCATGATTTTACCTAGAGTTGGATGTATATATTTTTAATTTTTGGGTCATGCTTTAAGCTAATGTTCATTTTTTTTCTTTTATAAAACCTTGGGTTTTAGCTTTTTCTTTTTGGGTTTTTTTTAGCCTTTTTTTTTTAAATCATGTTTTTAAATAATATTTACTTTTTATTTGTTATTTGTTTTGTATATTAGCTATATCTAACTTTGAGTTCACCTTCTTTTTATGAGATTTTTTTTTCTCATAATTTCGGTTTTGCCAATTACTATATGTTATGTTGTTATCTCATATATAGTGAGATGTTATATAACTATTATCAAAGTATCATTATTTTAGTTAATGT
>JAOXNX010000001.1:24830604-24845094 GCA_028566075.1 Solidago caesia | reverse complement strand
GGTATTTATGTTATTTTCTCTTTTCATTATCGCCTTGCATTGTGTCCAAGAAGCAGCACTGGATAGACCATTAGCGTCTGAATTGGTTGATATGTTGTCATCTGATGGAGTAGTGGCTGAACTAGTGTTACCCTCTTACATCTCTCGTAATGAGGGGTTGGCATCAACTTCTGCACCCATGTGTGGTATAGAAGAGTTGGCATCTTCAGGAACTCAAGCTGAATTGGAAGCTTTTACGTTTTCGCAGATGTAATTTTCATTCCTTTGTTTTGAGACTTCATGAGTATGACCTCTATTACAAGTTGGGCTTTTGACATTTTGCTATGGATGATGTTTTGGATGTTATACTTTTCAGATTGAGCTTTTCATTATTATGCTTTGCAAACTTGGTTTTGAGACTTCATGAGCATGACCTCTATTAATTTTGCTATGGATGATGTTTTGGATGTTATACTTTTCAGATCGAGCTTTTCATTATTATGCTTTGTAAACTTGAAGTTTCACGGTTTTTCTGTTGAGGACCAGACTAATATTGATCACAACTTGATAAAAGAGTATAGCATGTAGTCTTAAACACACTCTTTAACTATGTTATTAATATATATATATATACCGATAAATTTAGAGGGAATACCGAAATGAATCTGAAATAATTTCAACCTAACCACAAGGACGATATAGATAAAGAAGGCTCGCTTGGCTTTCCGATGTCAAAATCTGACTTTCTGTCAATTATGCTTTTCTAAGAAAAGACCCAAAATAGTTACGTAACTAGGACTATGCAGGATCTGTAGGTTAGCAGCTCCCAACTTTACTTTTACCCTGTGCTTGTTTGTGTTTTCCATACCCTCAGCCTGGGATAACTATGAAGTTGACTCTAGAGTTGATGTCAGTAACTAGCTAATACATTGTGCCAGACAAATTTATGGTATAAACTTTATCATTTTACGTCATCAAGTTATCGTTATACAATTAATGTGTGACTTTGGATCCCAAACTCATGAAAGATTGTGGTATTCAATATGTCAGTAATTAGCAAGCACTACAGGTCGTGCCAAACAAATTATCAATAATATCATTCGATCTCTTTTACATCATGATTGTACAATCAATTTGTGTTTTTTATCTTCAAGCTTACGAAGGATTGTAGTATACTGCTAGGTAAATAACAGCATTTGTGAGTTCTTGCCATTTCTATTAGGTAGTTGAATCTTCTTTAGTGTCTGATACTCAATAGATCTTATGTTTTCTTTGGTGATAATTATGCATTATGATTTAAAGAGACGTCCATACTTCTGTGACATTGGTTAGTTGTAAGTGTAGCCTCTTATGGATAAAAAAATCCCTGTCGGATTTGGTAGAATTACTTTTTGTACACGTCTGACATTTTGAAACTTCTTGCATGACTCGACCTTTATGGCTTTACACTTGAACTTTTTAAATAGTTGCTTCCTTTTGATACCGTTGTAGAAGCTTGGTTTTTGGACACAGACGGACCTCTGCTTGTGCCACATTTACCTATTGTTTATCTCACTGTCATGCATGTTTCTTTTATCAGTAATAAGGACTCTGTCAAGGAAGCAGAAAACAAAAATACCGGTAGATGATTGCTTCTAGAACGTCTTACATTATATCCTTTTTCAATCATTTTGGTTAAGGCTTCTCTGTCATATTGTTTACGCATCTTTGAAATCATTGCAGGTTTTGTTGTGCCTAAACCAGTATTAAAGCCACCCCCTAAAATGCTTGTATGTTTCCTTTTTCAATGATCTTTACTTGCTATTTGAATGTATACCGAGTGTGTATCAGTTTATGAAGTAAATAATACTTTCATATAGAATGCTGGAGTTGATTCCCAGCTGACGACTCTAAAGCGATTCACGCTATTGGTGAGAGTGAAAAAAAAAACGTGTGAATTAAAATTTGGATGCTATTGCTTATGGCTTCGACGACATAGGGAAAATATGAAAGATTATTTAGTGAGAAAAATGAAAGATCAGCTTCACGTGGCTCAAACATACTATCCCAGTATTGCAAAGGTTCCGCACCTTGACCAATTTATGCAAGAAATGAAGCAAAATATTCAAGAATTTGACCGAATTGTCAGTGAAAGTTCCTCTGATCCAGATCTTCCTCCCAGTAAGCTAGTAAGCTGTCAAGACTAGCGTCTCCTTTTAATTTCTCTTACCCTTTTGTTGCCACCCAGTAATATTGTATTCGTATGTTTTAAATTTTATAGACATCATAAATAAGGTTGTGGACTCGTGGGTGTTGTCATGGTTGATGAAATCAGCTATTGTTGACTATAACAACGTTGACCAAATAATTAAGACAGTTGGTTAATCTTACAGAAGATGAAGCCAACTTCCATCAGAATCAGAGTGCTTTTCTTTAACTTGCTGTCCAAACTACACCAAAGAGTCTATTTCTTGTCACTATGACTAACTGTTGAGTGTTTTAAAGCTATTTCTCTTGACGTTGAATCAGTCAGAGAGTTTGTTTGATTTGCATCACTATATTATGTTTTCCATCAACGTGCTTGCGTTTTCTGTAGTAATCAATTCGACTGTAATGAATGCAAGAGTACGTTCGCCAACATCTATTTCTTTCATCAACTTATAAGAGGTGGCAAAGTAGGCAGGGGATTAGGTAACGGGTGGTCAAAACAGGTTGGGCCAGGTTGACCAGGAACACTATTTATTTAAAGTTTATAAATAGTCACCCTGTCAAAGTCAAATATGGTTACAAAATTTGAATAAAATGATTTATGAGGTTTTATGTGTAGAATTACATTTTGGGCGACTTCAAACCTGTTTGAACTGCTCGTTCTTTAGCAGTTCTTTTACCTGTTTAACCTGTTGGAGATAAAATACTTTCCTGATTGATACATTCAGAAGTAAATTGGTTGAAGTGGCCACCTCTACTACTTATAAATATCTTTCTATATCAGGGACTCATTAGTATTATTTGAAGGCCAGTAGGAAGCAGGTGTTTCATGTATTGACTGATAAGCAGAATTTCTTTTTCATGAAAATGTGGTTCTTTACCAAAACTTACAAAAATGCTACAGTTCAAGTATTGAACATTGAAGATCTCAACATAGAAGGCCATTTGTTTTCTCATTTGTCAATGCCCCAAGAGTTACGTGTCTCTTTTGTATCTGTCTCTGAAAGTAGAACTGAATACATCTCGGTGTTTTTTCATTGGCACTATGCATTTCCTAAGATATTCCCTACGTTGAAGAACATTGTTATTCTTGATGATGATATTCTTGTCCAGCGTGACTTGTCAGATTTGTGGAGTCTTGACATGAATGGGAAAGTTATTGGCGCATTGCAGTTTTGCACTGTGAAGTCGGATGTACTGAAGGTTATGTGGGGAAGGAAAGTGATGATGCAAATTCTGGTACATGGATATTGATTTGGTGCGGTGGAAGGAACGAAATGTCACTGGAAAGTATGAAAGCTTGGTGCAACAGGTGAGTTAACTTCTGAATTATTTCTTTGTTTACTCTTATGCATTCACAGAATCACAGATAAGCTTGTTTGGCCATTTGGGTCCATATACTTATGAATGGGTATTTGGGGTATGTTTTATCTTAATGAGTTAAATGGACAAAAAAAGCTAAAGTGTCTTCGGAATTGTTTCTTTGATTACTCTTTCACTTATTATTGATAAGCTTGTTTATAATTAGAGGTGCCCAATTTGGCCCATATTGTAACGGGACTATTCGGGTTATGTATTATCTTTAAATGGATGGACAAAATACACAAAAGTAGCTAAAAAGGGAATGTGTTGAACAGGTTAAAAGTTGCCTTGAGCGTCTTTTGAATCCATAAACCTTAGTCATTTTATTTAACTCGTTTGATTGTTAATTGAGAGAAGTTTTTTTTGTTAATAACTGCTTTGTAAAAATTAAAAAAGTTTTGAACACAAATGTTACAGCCTTACAGGTCAAGTCCACGGATCGGTCAGCACAAATAATTACTTTATTTGTTTTAGCTATTTAACCAATTTGCTCGTCCCACCTAATTTGCCACATTTATAGTTTGAATTAAACGAGTAGGAGGTTTGATATTGTTATGCATTAAAATACACTTTGGGCAAATCTTAACTCATTCGACCAGTTCTGTTTAATATTGTTTTCTTGATTTTACTTGTTGGAAGTTAGAATAGTTAGGGATAAAGATAACCCTATCGACCCATTTACAATTAGAATGGTAAAATTAGGCACCTCTATTGGCTATCGTGTTCTTGGTTAATATAACCTGTGTTTGTCAGTCATGTATTACTGAAGCTCGTTTTAATAAGACCACATATTGGATATGGTCAATGCGACCCTGGATTATCTATACATACGTAGAAGAAAAAAACAGAAATGGCATAATAATAATCAGAATATTACATACATACCATGCCAACTGATATATAATCAACCTAATTAACATTCTAAAACAAAATGTCAACATGTTAATAAATGTAAAACATTTGAAGAAAAATTAACACATTTTCTTATACCGTCTAGAACAAAGATGTGAAAAAATCTCGATTAGTTTTCGAATTGTTGTTCTCCTTCTCTTTTTTCCTTCAACAAAAGATGGCTGGTTTCCCTCAATAGTAGTAGTCCCTAGGTTTCCCTCACAACTGGTCCCTCTGTCTAACAATTCAAGGCTCTCAGCATACGTTTCCATGGTAGCTATGTAAGAAGATACACCGATTTCCACAATTCTTGATAACTTCCTTGTCTCAGGATTATAAACTAGGTATCCTTGGTAAAAAGAGTAGAACAAAAAATTACCAGTGGTGGTAATGTGCCAATTGGTAATATATTCGTACAATTTCAACTTTACATGAACAGACCAAGAAGGAATATTATTGTGCTCTCTTCTAACCCAAATCCAAGTATTATTACCTTTGGTAGAAATCACAGCTAGAGAATTGTTGATGATTAGTAGTAGTTTATTGGTTTCCCAACTCGGGTCCGGTAGGTCAATTGTTCCAAAACCATGAGTACTCAAATCAAAAGTCATAATATATTGATGACATATTCCATCTGCTACATCACGTATGTGACGTTTTACGACCCAATGAAATGCTCCATTGACAAAAGAACCCCGAGACACCACGGGCGAAAAACGAGTTGTAGGGGAAGCAATGTTAATCCAAGTACCTGTCTTCATGGTGTAGACTAATGAGTTTCTTTCATATTTGGAGCTTACCCTAACAATCTTGTAGTCATTAGTGATGGGATCGAAACCAAACCCAGTGATATAGTCATGTCCCTTCCCGCAACTCCAATCAGGATCAGGTATTTCTACTATACGCCTAATTGACGGATTCCACAGAAGTAGACGTTCAAAATCGTAACATTTCACAAAAAGAATTCCATTGCAGGAACCAAGAATATAGAAAGTTTTAAAAGGAAACTCGACCGGTGTTATGCCAACATATCCATTTGTGCGACACAGTGGCAATTTCTCTGGTGAATGTAATGTGTAAGAGTATGTATGAGCATCATAGACGTTATGCGTGATCAGGACTTTTTGTGGGGATTGTGACATGTGCAGACGGATGAAATCAGGACCATCAATACAAGAGCATAAGGATTTCGAGACGGACCTAAATCGGAGGATGGATTTGGGTGGCAGTCTTATGAAGATTTCAACAATTAAGTCTTGACATATATAGGATGACATTCTGCTGCAATCCTGCAATTTATCAACTGGATGATGAAACTCAATGCCAAGATGTATATTTACGAGTATTTATTTATGGAAAATGATTTATCCTCCTAAAGTGTTAGCCTACTCCTCCTAATACCATAAAGTTTTAACATGTAGAATCCACTTATTATCTTTCTCCATCTCATCCCTTGATTTTTCCATGTGGCTTGATCTCATGGTTAGGAGGATCTATCATTGTTCTTTATTTCTTTCATATTTGTAGCTTACTGTAACAATCTTGTAGTCATTAGTGATGGGATCGAAACCAAACCCAGTGATATCATAGTCATGTCCCTTCCCGCAACTCCAATCAGGATGATCAGGTATTTCTACTATACGCCTAATTGACGGATTCCACAGAAGTGGACGTTCAAAATCGAAACGTTTCACAAAAAGAATTCCATTGCAGGAACCAAGAATATAGAAATGGGAAGACTTCACAGCCACCAAGGCTTGTCTTGTATCGACATTTTCATTTTTTATTTAGATTGGATTGATGCCCGTACAATGCGGTAAATTGTTGGTGGTGATTTGAAAGACTATTGATGTAAAAAAGAATAGTACAGTTATTTTATAAGTTAAGGGAAGGATGTTGTAAATTAATTCGTTAATGGTATTTTTGGTTTAATATGTAGATCAGGTACTTAGCTTGTTAGTTGTGTTGAATGTATAGAGGTATATTATATATAATATATTATATGGGGGAAGTGAATATGGGCATAGTTGTCAAACTCGTACGAGTCACGAGTCAAGTTGTACTAGTCGAGTCAAAACAAATTGAAAACGAAGCGACTCGGTGGATAACTCGATTTTGTTCAGACTCGTCCGAGTCAATGCGAGTCACGTTACGAGTCGCTACGAGTCATGTTACGAGTCACGAATCAAAAATTTTTTTAATTTTTTTAATATTTTAAACATAATTATTTTATATGCTTTTAAATTTGATTGTATTTCAATAGTATTCTTTTATTTTTAGCTTAATATGTAAATATAATGTTATTATTGCACTCTAAATATTTGTATATTATTATAAAAATATATATTATCTAATATCCTGACTCTTACGATTCGAGTCACGTTTCGAGTTACGAGTCAAAAAATCAAGATTTCAAGTCGAGTCGAAAATAACTAGTCGACAACTATGAATATGGGTTGTCCCCCATCTAAGCTTAGATGGGGAACATCTCACATCTTGGTTTTTTTATTCAATAAAAATCAAGGGGCCCAAAGTATTTATTTACTTTTCAAAAAATATTAAAATATGTGTATGTGAGGGGTTCCTCATCTAAGCTTAGATGAAGGACAACCTCATATTCACTTTTGCCATATTATATATATATATATATATATATATATATTAGCGTGGTACCCGTACGATGCAGTGGTGGTGACAGCGGCGGTGATGGTGGTAGTGACGGCAGTGGTAGCCGTGGTGGCACTGAATGGTGGCGGCAACGACGATTCGTGGTGGTGGCGACGGTAAGTAATGATGACTGAATGTTTAAATATTATATAATAAAATTTAATAAATATAACACCAACTTTTTTATTATGAGAGTTGACAACCATTTTTTTTTAAACAAAGGTTATAGGTTCAAATTTCATGTCTTTCGTTATAAGGGAATAAGATTGGTTCAATTTTGAGCGAGAGCACGGGGAGGGGCCAAATATTTTAGGAACCAAGAAAATAGTAAAGCCCATATGCCACAAACTAGAATTTCTCAATTTCATTTCTATTTCATAACCATTATGCAAATAAGTGTGGTATGTATGTGTTTATATAGTGAAGTGTTTGGGAAAAAATTGGAGGAAAATTGTGTTTTCAATTTTTAAATTCCCATAATATCTCATAATTTTGTTACTGATTTTATGTAATTTGATGGCTCAGTGTAAAGCAATTAACTGGATACGTAAGTGATGTATATCCTATTATATTTATTTTATGCACATGGGTTTTTATGGCTTAACTAACATTTGGATAATTTGCACTTAAAAAGGAACAATTTAAAGGGTATAGATGAAGTGAAAATTTAATCAAATGGCCATAAATGTTTTAGAAAGCCCACCCACCGATGGCAATTATATATATAACAAAGCACCAAGTTTGGGCTGTGAGGAGTTTACTGTAGCTAACAATAGCCAATCAACAAATGCCACATAGCTAACAACAACCAATCATCAAATACCACATACTCATTTACAATTCCCTTAGCGTGAGGTACAACCTTTCTTGCATGAGACTTCCTTTTACTAATTCATTAATATATATAATAGTAAAGCCCATATGCCACAAACTACAATTTCTCAATTTCATTTCTATTTCATAACCATTAGGCGATCCTATTTCGTACGTACAACTTTACACATTCTACGCATTCTAATTTCTCAATTCCATTGTTGTTGAGAAGTGTTTTATAAGAATAATGAAAAAGTACCTCAAAAGGAAATTAAATCATCGTCAAGTGATGATATTGGTGTAAAATCTTCATTTACAATTGTGGCTAATAATAAAGAACCATTACCAATCTTTACACTAACATGCCTAACTTGGTTTATCGCAGTCGTTTTTTTTTCTACTTACATAACTATTTGTAATCTTTTTCTTTGTTTTGTAGTTTTTTTTTTCTCAATTTTTACACGTTTTTTGGTCATTTGATTTTCAAGTAAGTTTTTTATTATTTTTTCCCCTCTTACTCAAATTTCTGGATCCGTTACTGATTTAGACAGAGACAGAGTCAGGAATTTAGGTTGGAGGGGGCTCAATCGTCAATCTTTTCAAGACTAAACCGGACGTCGAACCAGTCTCCTTACTGGTTCACTTGACTAACTGGTCGGACTTGTTTAAAAAACTATATAATGTCTTAAATAATATATATATATATATATATATATATATATATATATATATTTAATTTTAAATAAATATTAAAACGAAAAGAAAAAAAAAAGAAAATGTTGATATCTAAATTATAGAACTTTTCGTTACTAACCAAATATATTTTTAAAAGTGAAAAAACTAAATGAAAAAAATGTTTAATCACAAAGATGACATATATTCCAAAGACTTTTCCTAATTCCTATAAACTCTCCTCACTCCATATTAACTTTGATCAACCACACCACCCCTATTATTCGTTTTCTTCTCATTTCTCAGTAAATGTAGCACACAACTTTCGTAACAAAATCTCACCGGAATCACAAAACTCTCGATTTACTTCAAAACCTTTAATCTTCTTCAAGCTCTATTTATCTCCAATCTACTTCAAGATTTTTGGCCATTTTCTTCAATATCTCACACAGTGGCGGATTCAAGAAAATATAGCAGGGTATGCACAATTTAATAATATTTTTAAAATTGCGTTTTTTAGTCAAATAAGTATGTTATGTTTACTTAGGGTATGCACTTATTTTTTTTAGGGTATGCACTATTACTAAAATACCCTAAAAAAAATTAATTTTATGTATAGAAAAAAATTTTAACACTAAATTTTTTTTCTGCAGGGGTGCAAGTGCATCCCCTGCTCTCCACATGGATCCGCCACTGATCTCACATCCAACGATGGGTTGCAATGCAAGGTTGGCTGGTAGTTGGCGGGGCCTGAGCACTGGCCAACCCCCTTGCTGGCTCCTCCACTAGATTTAGAGGGAGGTCATATGCTTTAATATTATCCTTTTAATGGTTATATCAAATAAAATATTTAATCATTAAACGTTTAATATTAGCCGATGATTTTTTTTAGAAAATGAATTGCACTTATATTACTCTTTTTTCTATAGAATATAATCATAATACTCAATTGTAAAATAAAATTATAAAAAAGTAACATATAAACCGTCATAAAAATGAAAATAGTGCCAAAATAAAATTCAAGAAAAAAAAAGGGTGGGGTGGGATCTTTATTTCTTTCTATTTTAATAGTTAACCAGCTGTAAATATTTCGCAAGTACAAGGACCTAAAACAAAAATAATCAGTCAAAAAAACGCGGGAAACGAATCTTTAGAAAAAAGCAAATAAATTTCAAATTCAAATATAAAAACACAGCAGTTGGGGAGGAAGAAAAACACCGGGAAAAATGGAGAAAGTAGACAAATTCGGTCCAATAATCATACCAAATTGCCAACCAACTCCCTCTCAGGAATCTAAATTACAATCCATCCCTTTCATAACCGACGATTCGTTATCCGAAAAATCTTCATCTTCCGACGATTCGTCTGAACAAGAAGCCGAAATAGTAATGGTCACTTTATCGGATAGCACTGATGACTATCAAACACCTCCTGAACATCAATCGTACTCTCAGAATTCTAGTAACGATGGTCAGGTTGCTGCTGTAGGGGTTGATCGAGACGGCGAGGTAGCCATGAATCTGGCTGGCGATTCCGGTGAGAATTTAGGGGTTTTGGGGAAAGGTGATGCTAGGGTTCGTGATTATAAGGATGATGGGGTGTTGTTAGTTGATGATGATGATACTGAAATGATTGAAAACGAAGACTTGATTGTTGAAACGGTTGAGACGGAAGAAATTGAGTCGTTGGATGAGGTTGGAGATCAAGTGTTTGATGAAATGACTGAGAGAGAAGAAAGTGATACGGGTTTAAAATTAAGGAAACGTAAATTTCCGAGTACAATTAACACGAAAGGTGGGGAGGAAGATGGATATTGTAAGCACAGGATGTTTGTTGCTTCGTTGGATCGTGTTTTGAAGATATTGGTGGGGGAGGGGAAAGGTGAGGAAGATGACGAGGAGATTGATTTTGTTGAGACTGCGAAGATGCGTGGTATGAGGTTTCCTCGTCCTAGATGGTTGCCAGGAGACGGTTTGGATGATTAAAGATGGTGATGGCGATAGTGATAGCAATATTTTGGCTAGTGATGTTTGATGATAGTTTTGAACGTCGGGTTAAGTCTAAAGTTATTTACTTTTGGTTGTAATTATTTGAGTATGGATAGCTTAGTAGTTTGTTAATTCGTGAATGGAAAAGCTTGTTGAATGGCCGAATGGGAAGTTACCTCGCATCTGAATTGATTATCTTCTCTTTTAACACAAGTGAAAAACTTAAAATAATGACTTTGGTTATATGGTACTTTGATTTTTTTGACAGTGTGAAGATTGATCAGTCTCGTGATTATATAATTTGTGCTAAATGTAGAGGAAAAGAAATACTTCTGTCTATCTCAATTTTTATTTCCATGATGTCGATTTTATCTATCCGAAAACTAAGACCAGAACCACATGATAAAGATAGATAATGATCTAATGAAATGAAGGTTTCTTTCACCATCTAATCTTTGTTCTGTATATTGACTTGAGTACGTAATGACATCTCTCTACATGATATATGATACGTATACATGGGTACTTCAAATCGTATTTCTCCTTGAACGAAAACTCGTGTTTTTTTTTTTGTTTTTTTTTGTGTGAAGGAAATGTTTGCTGCCTGTGAATGCAAGGATTTGATCTTCATGACCAAAAAGGCAAAAACCATTCAATATTATGGTTGTGTCATATAATGATAGCAAACATCATCAAAGTAGAATGATGCTTGACAAAATAAACATGATTATCTTTATTAGTTGCAAGATTGCAAATCTAATATTATAACTACTCTTTTATAAGTAATAGCCACTCAATGCATCAAAACATAAAAATAATAATAATAATACATGTTTTGTGCTTTTCTTTCCCCTTTATCAGGCATGTATTGTTGGAGGTACAGATCTCATCACCATCAATCATGCACCCAAGCCAAACAAGTTTTTTAGCATGCTTCCACAAAGCTATTATAAAAAGACACCACTACCCTTCCATGTTCAAAAGTTTAAAACAAAGCTAAAAAAAAGCCAATAAGAATTCCCCATGAGCAAAAATAAACCAAAATATAAAAGTATATATATAACAAAATCTTAATAGGAAAAAAAACAAGAAACAAAATGCCACAAGAGAAGGAAAAAAAACACTTCACTCGCATGCATCCCAAATAGGAAAAAAATAAAAAAAATTCACAAATTCTCATTCACTATATATTGGGCTATATCAAAGATTAGAAAAATAAGATTAAAATCAAGACCACTAACATAGGTCATTATCTCTTGTAATTTACAAAATCAACTATGCTTAAGTAGTGAACACCTCTTGCATTTTTGAAATTCTTATAATACAATCTTTTTGTCAACCTATACAAAATAAAAGAGCTATCATATTTGTATCCTGATCTGTTGACTGCCAAAAAAAGAAGCCAAAGAAAACCCCAACAAAGCTTAGTTCGCAGAGCTATATTCGTGATGCAAAATGCTACAAACTCATTCACGAGGTTTTGCTATGTCACATCCGAAGCACAAAGTAGCAAACTTGTCTAGATAACCAAGAAAGTCAACAGATTTGGAGGGTACATAGTAGAAGAGTCATCTACATAACCTTAGAAATTTCGACTAGCTTGGCCAACAAAGCATGAACTTGTGAGAAGTTCTGCCTGCGGGAAAGATGTGTTTGATGGCACATCGAGCAAAAGATCCTGATCAGAACTTTCGTCTGCATATTTTAAATAATCAAGCATATGGGACCGATTGTCAGTAGGCAAGGAAAACAAGCTTCTTGTGCTGAATCCATTGGCATCATTATCAACAATCTCCTTACGTTCATAGCTTGTTTTCTTGAACATGCCCTTAGGACCCTTGAGTGTATTCTTTAATCCTGAAAGACGAAATCATTTAATAATGTAGAAAACAGAAATATAAAGCATGTCACATCCTAAGAAGATTTATAACGGAGTGCTTGCATCTGCTTTATGAAATTGATTGCCTGAATATTAACATTAAACCCAGTGATAATCAATTCTTAAAATTTAAATAACCAAATTCTGCTTCTAATCATCTTAGCGATCAAAATAGCCAATTTCATGCTTTAACTATAACATTAAAAGTTATCAACCCCCTTTTCAGCCAATTTTGAGAAGCTTTTCATCCAGTTTACTAGAAAGTATCTCTTTCTTTTCACAATAATGTCATCTTAAGTCATTTTGTCTATTAGTTCCATAAACTCCTAAAGAGAGAATGGCATGGAAGTACAAGTGAACTTTGGCCAAACGAACTTTCAAATAAAAAACCAGCAAATAGGTAATGTTTGATATAAAAGTTAATAAAAAATCCGTTAAGTTTGTAATGTGACACCTGATTTTGACACAATAACTATATAATACTGGAAAGGAATGAAAGTGACTTGACATGATTCAAATATGATAGTTCTTGAAAGGAATGATATTTAAAGAGGATAACCTGGAGAGGACTGAAACTGATTTGATCTTTGTACATTCACCGGACAGCCAGGTGGTACAGCATTAAGAATTCCAGAACCTTTGCTATCTATTTTGCACTTTGCATCCTACAAGTGCAAAACGAATAAAAGCGAAACTGAACTTTTGCATTTTGATTGGACATTGGGACTTGGGAATAATATTCATTTATTCAAACCTGGAGCAGATTGCATTGTTCCACCCACTTGCATTTTGCCATATTACCAAGAGCAAGCTTCTTTAATGTTCTACAGCCTTCACTTTTCATTGCGGGTGCAGAGAGATCGAAATTTCCTTCTGCAAGAAGTTTCTGGAAGGAAAATAGGTTCTCCTTGAGTTGAGGACTATCGAACATGCTTTTGAGGCTGTAGGGATATGAATAAACACATATTAAACTCACATATACTAGTGAACTATAAATATAAGTGGCTATATTTTCTATATGAGTAGCGGAATGTTCATATACTACAGTTTTTGTGTACCTATATTCTCTATGTGATTGATGAAATACTAGTAATAAACGTTATGACGCAAACCTATCTGGCAGATGAACACTATCGATAGGAGGTAAAAACTTAACCAACTGCTGCTTTTCATCATTTGTCATTTGACTCATAAACACCTCAAAGTTGATAATATCCTGCAAATAACAAGTTCAAATGCATAAATAACCACCATAATGACACCCAATAGAAAAGTGAAGAATAATTAACTTACTTTTAGATCTATTTTGCATAGTGGTGAATTATGACTCTCAAGTATTGGTAAATTTTCATCAATATCCCTGTTAATGACAAGTTGACAACAGAAAGATGCCGGTTATATCAATAACGTTTACTAGTGAATCAAAACAAGCCCATTCCAGGGTTGCGGCCAAACAGGTCTAAATGGGTGACCTTTGTCCAAATCTTTTCATTCGTATAAATAGTAAGTGTGTCACATATGATTACAAAATATATATTTCACTGTTACCAAACTTTTTGAATAAACTGATATTAAAGGTTTTGTATTTAAAATACACTTTGGGTGAATTTCAACTGTTTGACCCATTATACCTGTTCCCTTAATAACCTTTTCAAACTTACCCGTTTGACCCATTAGAGATAAAAACATTACTAAAAAAAGCGAATATAAAAGAAAATGAGTCAAAATTGATTATCACTGAGTGAGATGAATGTCAATGATGTTACATACTTACCTACTGTATTCGTCTTGATCCAGAAGCAATTGGGACTTTGCAGTCACCCGGTTTGAAGTGATTCCAGTTTGCTTAGCATCATATACAGGAAGACTAGTGCACCATGAATAAGCTTCGTTTTTGGTATCGACAGTAAGAGAACTAGCTTCAGATTCTTCTTCTCGGGTGGCTGGGTTTGGATGACGAATAAGCACACTCCCATGTCCTATCTCAACAGAAACCATTGGTCTGTCACTTTCAAAAATTAAATCCTCCTCGGATGATCCCGAAAAGTAAGA
>JAOXNX010000001.1:24784693-24795240 GCA_028566075.1 Solidago caesia | reverse complement strand
GTGGGTTGTGTAACAGGTCAAATGGGTATGGGTCGAAATTGGCTATGCTAGGTCGGGTTGGCCCGTTACACTTTTGTGAGTTTGTCCTTTTTTTGAATTTTTATTTTAATGAATAATTAATTTTGTTAATTATGATATTTTTTAAAACTGGTATTGCAATACTAAAGTCTAAAGTTCATTTAGGAGGTTGTATCGATTAAAAGTAGACTAAATACTTTGGACACTTTCTGTGATTTGTATGGAATTATGTTTTAATGTGAAAAGAAATTATGCAATTTAGGGCTAGGTGATTAGGTTAGAGTCTTGTTGATTGATTGCAGAATTGAATTCTGATTTTGTTTCTTTTATTGTTTTGGATGGTCGAGTAGAGTGGGTTGGGTAACCGGTCGAACGAGTTTTGGGTTGGAACGGGTTACATTTAGTCAGTGGGATGGGTTGACACCCATATCTGTCTGTGATTTGAATGGAATTATGTTATAACTTGAAAGTCCTTTTATGCAATTTAGGGAAAGATGATTAGGTTGCTAGATTGAAGAGTTAGATTTGAGGATTAAAGATGCTTTTATATTGCTAGGTCAGGTGGATTGGGTAAAGGGTCAGAAGGGGTCGGATTGGAGACGGGTGATATTTAGTATGTGTTGTAATGGAAAGTTTGGGTTGACTGCCAACACTTTTTGTCCAATTTTAAGCTTTTTACAAATAATTAGTGTAATAATTTCTTACCCCAAACAATTTACAATGATATTGAGCTGTTTGAAATGGCATTTTGTTCATCTTTTCTATCGAATCCTGTTTGTTGCTACATGGACTTCTAGTGAGATGTTATTGTTTGCAAATTCCTTGATATCAGTTTTCTTTTATTGATTGGTTGAAACAGTTGATAACTGAATTTGCAACGAAGGAAAACATACCACTTGATGGAGGAAAGAAAGCAGCAATATTATTAGGCAGAGACACCAGGCCTAGCGGCGAATCTCTAGTTGAAGCTGCAAAACAAGTAAGAGTCATTAACTAGGTTTACTAAGGTTGTAGTGTTGTATATAGTGGGGAACTAACTGTATACGTTTATAGAAAGAGGTTCTTTATATACTTTGAATTTCACACCTATCTCAGGTTTAATCTATGGTAGTTTTGGCACTTATAAGTTTAAAAATATCATTTCAATCATGCATTTGAATAGAAGCTGTGCATCTTCTTTTTGGAATAGAGTTTTAATACTCCCCGTCCATATTCCATAATAATCGTTCACAAACAAAAAAAGGTTTGTTTTAAGATAGGTGTAGTTAATGAAGCTTTAAGATGATAAAATGTCAGTTTTTTCCGTACATTTAGTACACAAAGAAATAATAATAATGGCAATTAATTAAGGGTGAAATGGGTAAATAACTGAGTAATAAATGCATTTTGTGGAAAGTGGACAATTATTTTGGGACAAAAAAAAAAAATAGTAAGGTGGACAATAAACTGGGATGGAGGGAGTAACATTTTGTTCAGGTCTTTAGTTTGGATGATCATGAAACGGTGACTCATCATGTTGGACATTTGTGAAACACTTGGAACTGGGAAGTCAACATATTGGACAGTAGATTTTGCAGATTCAAGAAATGTAGAAGCCAATTTCATCACTTAACAACTAAACAAACCCCATTTGCTGGTGATCTAATCCAATTTGCACTTTTGCAGAAGAACATAAAATGATCGAACTCTATAAAGCAAAATCCACAGGGCCAAAAATATTCGCCTGTATTACCCGTTGAATGTCAAGTTTGATATATGCTGGGGCAACCTGTTCTTATTGGTTAGACAGTTTGTATACCGTCATTTGAACCCCCTGACATTCCTTGAAAGAATCCTAATTCTTACCTTTGAGGGTGTTTTTTTCATCGTCAGCCATTTCAAAAAGGAATCTTCTAAGTTAAATTATTCTACTTGCTTTGGCTGCGAATTAGCGGGCCTGTTGATTACTCACCCTAATGTCCGAGTAGAGTCCCCGTTCTCTTTCTGCAAGATGTTCCCTACAGCAACATGTTGACTACTTCTAATTTCCTTAACCCTTTCTCATTTGTGTTCGTTGTACCAACTCTGCACCCCTTGTAATGTTGCTTATTTATTTTGAGTTCTCTTTGCATCTGTATTTATGCTTTAAAAATCCGTACTAAAAAATGGGCATGTGTGGTTATGCATTTCAGTGTCTTAATTGAAGATGGTGTAATAGTCTGTGTTATGCTTTTGAGAATTTTGGTTTTCTTTTCATTTATTTTATGTTTAGTCTCTTTGTATAAACCGGTCTTGGCTGGAACTTTTGGTTTCTGGGAATTTCTAGTGGTGTCTCCAGCAGGCCAGCCTTGGACATTTTAAAGCAAGCAAAGCCAGTCATATTGTGTTTGATAACTCCAATTGTAGAATATGAAGTTCAACATCTCACCTTTCGATTTTGTCAAGCCCCTGGTTATAGTTTGAGAATGATGGTAGGGAAATATTGTTAGGCTTTTTCCGTTGTGTTTGAAGTTTTCAATGCAGTGAAAGGTTAGTTTTAAGGTCCAATATGAGTTTCTCAAAGTCTTGTTTGGGACCTAAAAGAGACAAAAAACAATTTCCAAAGCCAGGAAAGCGAAATGATCTTTTCTCAGTTGCTATTGTTACAAATACATTGATGCTATTATTTTGGGCTCACATGATTTGTTTATTTTGTTGAGGGCGTTTTAGATACCTCAAACAGTCACACATCACAATTTTCATGGAACTGTCCTTTTTATCTTGTGGTTGATAAAAGTGATAACTGATAAACAAGATTACTCAAACATGTCTATTCTATCTTGCAAGTTGATTTAGATCCTTAATTCCAGGGGATCTCTTCAATAATTGACGCTGTTGCGACTGATATGGGCGTCGTTACCACTCCACAATTGCATTGGATGGTCCGTGCTATGAACAAGGGACTGAAAGCATCTGAGCTTGATTATTTTGATCAGCTTTCCAGCTCTTTCAGGTTGGTTCTGTAGTGCTTTTGACAATGGGTATTTTTTTTTTAATATTCATTTTTTTTTAATTATATTACATTAGATGCTTGATAGATCTGATACCTAAGAAGAGTGGAGATAATCATTCGATTGGGAAGTTGATTGTTGATTGCTCGAATGGAGTGGGTGGGGAGAAACTACAAGCTCTAAAAGAAAAGTTAAATTGGTTGGACGTAGAAATACGTAATACGGGTAAAGAAGGTATACTAAATGAAGGAGTCGGTGCTGATTATGTACAGAAAGAGAAAGTTGCTCCTCAGGGATTTGGTCCTTCAGATGTTGGTATAAGGTGAGCCATTTTCCTTTTTTAATGTTAAAAATCATATTAGTTCTCTTTGTGATGTAGAAATAAGCTGCCAAGTAGAGATGTCAAATTGAGTGGTTGGTTATCATGTCAAAAGGCGTGTTGATTGTTTAAGTGATTCGGGTTGGGTTTAACTACCAACTTTTTTTGCTCTTTTATAAATAGTTTAGATGACAAATGTAATTTGCGAAACTAGTAATTAGTATAGCAATCTAATTTTCTAAAATAAATAGACTTAGAAGGAAGCATTAAAAATGCGCATCGCAATTTACGTTATTATGTTGATTTTCTAAAATAAAAAGTCTTAGAAGGCTGTAAGCATTAAAAATACGTATTGACGACTTTCAACCTGTTTGACCACTTGACCAGTTTCGCTTGCCTGACCCATCTGACCCCTTAGCTGTTGACTTAACCTATAGTGACGCCTCCATAAGTAAATGGGTTCAGTTTGCCATCTCTCCTATTGGGTGATGGTAAATAAGAGTAATAACTTCAACTATTCTAGTGTTTCAGGTGTGCAAGTCTAGATGGAGATGCTGAATCGCTGATCGTCTCGTGTACTTTACAATTATATCAAATGGAGACAAGAAGATTAACCTAGTTGATGGGGACAAGATTTTATCATTGTTTGCTTTATTTATCCAAGATCAGTTAAGTCTTCTCGCTGATAAAAATGAATATCAACCTCGTGTTGGTGTTATACAGACAGCTTATGCTAATGGTGCATCCACCAAATACCTAAACCAATTAGGATTAGAAGTCGTATTTACACCCACAGGAGTGAAGTATTTGCACGGAAAAGCGGAAGAGTATGATATTGGGATCTATTTTGAAGCAAATGGTCATGGAACCATATTATTCTCCGACCACTTTTTAAGTTGTTTAGTTAAAATGTCAACAGAAAAAGGTAATCCCTTTATTTGCTATGCGTTTTTTAAACTACCCTTTGCATGTGATTTATTCAAGGAAAGAAAATGGTGTGATTCTGAAACTAAAATTGTTTTTGAAGATGTAGAAAAGCAGAATGCCGCTAAGAGGCTATACGCAGTCACTAAGCTGATCAATCAAGCTGTGGGTGATGCGCTCAGTGGGTTACTTTTGGTTGAAGCGATCTTACAACATATGGGATGGTCAATCGATAAATGGAATGAGCTTTATTGTGATCTACCAAGCAGACAACTTAAGGTCAGTTTAATCAGCAAGTATTTTACCCTAATATGGAGATTTGAGTTGGCACTTTCAATCCATTTACTTATGAATGGGTTGGCGTGGGTCATGTTCTATCTCTAATGGGTCAAACAAGTAATATAAATATTAAAAAATCAGCCAAAACAGAAACAGGTCATATGGGTCGAACTGGTCAAAAACCAATCAATGTATTTGTTTAATGTGTAAAACCTTCTAAATCATGTTACTCGAAAACTTAATATATAAATTTATAAATGAAATAATAATCTGATTTTTATAATTGTTAGGACCCTTAAAAAATATCAAAATTTGGACAAAAAAAGCTTCAAGCCAAACCAACCTGATCGACCACTCTTGACTGTATGACCCATCCATTTTGCCACCTCTAATATAGTGATAATGAACAAAAATATCTTTAGATGTCAATGTGATTCAGTATCCCCTCCCTAATCAACCTTGTGGTATGTTCTGATCGTATGCGTCACCATGTCCTCTGTGTATCATCAATCGGTATACTGCAAACCATTTTATGTCTTTTCTTGCTCTTTAAGTACTTCAAATATTGGTTTAGTTCACAAATGATCACATGTAAAATCCCAGGTAAAAGTTGCAGATAGAACTGCTGTTGTAACGACAAATGCAGAAACTACTGTTGAGAAACCCCCCGGCATTCAAGAAGCTATCAATGCATTAACAGGTAACTAGATAATTCTACATAGATGCGGACTTTTGTCGACTCATTTGCTTATGAACAGATCCATCACGGTTATGTTTGTCTCTAATGGGTCAAACAATTCAAAATAAATAGCCTAAAAGGATACGGGTCAAAATGGTTCAAAAGTCCCCTAAATTATATTATTAAAAGGTATTTTTATTGAAATAATAAGATGGTGAAACCTATCTAACACATTGGCAATTTATGTTTGTGGACGGAAGGTGTTTCAGGTTGACATAACCTGACATGTTTCGACCTGTGCCAACACTTTACTCGTTTTAATAGTTACCTGTAATTATTACCTGACATGTACATTTTGCCACCTTATACCCAAACCGACCCAACATTCGTAATATTCGACCTTATCATGTGCAGTTAAATACCCACAAGGGAGATGTTTTGTTAGACCATCAGGAACAGAGGACGTGGTGAGAATTTATGCAGAGGCAGATACACAGGAAGGAGCAGATGAACTCGCTACTTGTGTAGCAAAAGTCGTGGATCAGTTTCTTGGGTTTAACAGCTCTTGAAGATATCAGTGAATGTAGATCCCCTGACTGAGCTAATAAGTTTCTTTTAGATTATTTGTAACCTCTTTGTCTCTGCTTGATGGTATTCATCGCCTATTGATTCATATATGCCCAACGTCGTACAAGTTAACACCATTGGATCAACTTCACATGCCACATTTGTTTTTAAATGCATGTTTGTGATTTCTTTGTAGTTTAGCATAATACACTTGTTCTATTTTTCACATAACTTTGTTGGTTATTTATGTTATGTTATTACATTAGATTTTATTCCCGTATATAGATTAAAAATAAAAAGGTTAAAACATTTTGAATTATTTTATTTGTTATGCTATTCTCGATCAATACACGTTGATATTGTAATTAGTTTTTTTTTTTTTTTTTGTTAATATATGTTTTAAAACTTTTTATAGTTAACTAGTCTTAATACCCGTACGATGTACGGATTGACTATATAAATATTTCACGTATAAAATGATGAATATCAAAAAAGATGATACCACTTAATATGTAAAATTTTTAATATACATGAATTTCTTGCATGAAATAAGTTGATTGTTAAACTTGTATTATTTACATGTAAAACATCTCGAGCGTCGTAAATTTAAAAATAAATTGCTATCCGAATTCAAGGTATAATATCTGTTGCAATTTAGATATGTATTTAAAAAGATTGTAAGTTATGAAGATTTAGATGAATACTTCGTAGCTTATACATATATAAGTATTAAAAGTTTAGATTGACAATAAACAATCACTATTAATATTACTATAAGTTATAAAGAAATTAAAATAAAAGTGTAAAGGATGCACGAAAAAAGGAGGTTAGCTTCAATTTCTTTTTGATAACGCACTCTTCGATTACATAATTTCTTTAGATAAACTTAAAATTCATTATTGTATATATAATAATAATAATAATAATAATAATAATAATAATAATAATAATATGTTAAATTTCCTTATTCTATATCTATTAAAAATGGAAAGACCTTTTAGACTATAAAAAGATTTATTTACTAATATAGACTAAGATGACACGTGTCGCTTAAATATTGTGACACGTGTAGATCAAATGATGTTTCAATCCTGTTTTAGTTTATTGGTAAATATATATATGGCAAAAGTGAATATAAGGTTGTCCCATACCCAAGTTGAGTTATTAGCCAAAATGGTGTTTTTAGAAAAAAATAATTACTAAAATGGTGTGTTTTAAAAAGTATTTACCAAAGTGGTGTTTTTTTTTAAATAAACATTTATCAAAGTGGTGTTTTTGATAAATTTTGTATAGGGATAGATTTGGTACCAATCCCGTATAAAACCATACCGAAACAGAGAATACCGAAACCGAAAATGACCAAATTCATGAACCGAATACCATACCGAACTAGGAAAGCGGTACCGGTTTTTCGGTATGGTACCGAATGGAACCAAATTTTTACACCTTATCTCAACCTCCATGTGCTTGTTCTGGTATCAAAACCATGATTCTTAAATAAAAGTGAGCAATCTATATGAGTTTGAAGAAAAAAGTCACAAGCTTATGAAATCACTATTACATTATCTATTATTCTGTTTAAGACCACTCGGAGATTATGTTGTTTGTATACACTGTTAGGAAATTGCCCGACATAAATTCCCTTAAGAATAGTCATATAAATATTTTTCAACCAAAGTTTCCGTGAAGCAATTACAATGTACAGCAACAAGAAGTTCGGTTCTTTTGCTTTGGTCATCAGACTCAATACAGTGGGTGACTCGATGTACTATAACAAAATGGACTACTTATATGACACTTTCCAAAAATTTGAACTAAAATTATTTCAGAAAGGCTATGCCTTACAGTAAGTAAGAAGAGAAAGAAAGGTGGTTGAGAAGTTGAGTTTTTAGCCAAATGATACAAAACTTATCAAAAACACCATTTTGGTAAATATTTGGCTTTTTAAAAAAAAATACCATTTTGGTAAATACTTTTTAAAACACACCATTTTGATAATTATTTTATCTAAAACCACCATTTTGGCTAATAACTCTACCTAAGCTTAGGTATGGAACCCCTCACATATCAATTTTTTAATATTTGTTGTATAATAAATAAATGACCTGTGCCCCATGAATTTTATGGATTAAAAAACAAATATGTGAGGGTTCCATACCTAACCTCCCCCTATATATATATATATATATTATAATGTTGTATATATAAATGTATTGAGAATTAGTAGATTTCTTTTGCGTCAATCCATTATATAAGTGACATGTAGTATGCATGCTTTTGGGAATCATGTTCTCTTACAAGAAAGACTTGCCACAGCTGCTTTATTGCTTTTGACACAAGTATTCGGCACAAGCATGTACACATATTTAATTGGCCTTTTCCCATATATTTTTCATTTTTTGAATACGGGTACTTGTTTATGTACATGCATGTACGTGTCAACCCAATGACCATATTGTTTGCCGTGTAATGAATTTCCTTCCTGATTTTTCCTACATGAATTAATGCAACCCCACAAAAATTAAACATGGACTTGGGCCTCATTTAGGTCTCTTCTTTTGTCAGGTTATCTTCTCCGTTGGAATGGCCTTTTAGAGTACTTAGAAAATATTTGCCATGTCTGAAGCCATTAGTGACCATGAAATAGGTAGCGGGGAAAACTTAGATGAGTCTGATGAAGAGATTGCCCTTCCTGCGGGAGTTGATGATACACCTTCTTGTCTTAGCGTTTTTAATTTTGAAAAGCTACTCGAAGATTACCCATGTCTCGCTAACATAGTTGTCAAAAGCGTGCGCCTACTAAAAGGTATTACTCCTCTTTATCTTTATAATCTTCTTCTATTTTATACATCCTCTGTTACTGAAATTTTCTTCATTATTATTTGTTAGACGATAATGAGTCAAGATGATAATGTTAGACGATCTCAATCCAAAGACCCTGGATGGCAGTACAACGAATGGGCATACCCCAATGACAAGAATGCTGTTCGTTGCAAATTTTGTGGCTTTATTAGCAAAGGAGGAATTTATAGAGCTAAACTTCATCTGATAGGGGGTAACAGAAACGTTCAAAAGTGTGAAAAGGTTCCGAATGATGTAAAGGCTGAACTAATTGAATATGTTGAAAGACAAAAAGCAAAGAAGAATAACGATGGCTTACATGAATCAGCCATGGATGTTGAAGATGGTGGATACGGTCAAGAGGAACCTGATGAGGACATGGATGTTGAGAATGATAACACTCAAAACAAGAGGACCCGAGTGGAGAAACCAACCAGGTCTAATGTGAAGGGACCACTGGATTTTTTTGTTACCAAAGGTACTGTTTTTGAACTGTTTTTTCCTGTTTATTGTTCTTTTATATGCTGGTTAGTTTGTTTTCCATTGTTCTTTTAACTGTTTTTTCTGTTTTTACTGTTTTTGAACTGTTTTTTCTGTTTATTGTTCTTTTATATACTGGTTAGTCTGTTTTTGTTACCAATGTATACTCTTTTTTCTTTTTTTTTTTTCTGTTTTTCAGAAAAAGCTAAAGGAAAAAAGGTTCAAACAAGCATAAATGATACCTGCAACAAACAGTTGCGAGCCATGACAAATCAGAAGATTGCCGCCTTTTTCTACCAAGCTGGGATCGCATTCAATGTAGCCAAATTGGATTGCTTCAAAGAGATGATAGTTGCTGTAGGACAGTATGGACCACATTTAAAGCCGCCTTCCTACCACGAGCTACGTGTTCCATTGTTAAAGAACGAAGTAGATAATGTGAATGAATGGGTTCAAGGGCATAGTTTGGAGTGGAGAAAACACGGATGCTCAATCATGTCTGATGGATGGACGGATAGGAAACAAAGAACATTGATCAACTTTTTGGTGAATAGCTCGAAAGGAACAGTTTTCATGGAGTCAATCGATGCATCTTCTTATATGAAAACGGGAGAAAAGTTATTTGAGCTTCTTGACAATTTTGTGGAGAAAGTTGGCGAAAAAAATGTTGTTCAAGTATTAACCGACAATGGAAGTAACTTCAAAAAAGCTGGTTAGTTTGTTTTCCGTTGTTTTATACTGTTTTTTAAAATTTTTTTTACTGTTTTTTACATTGTTTTATACTGTTTTTTACTGTTTTATAGTTTTTTTTACTGTTTTTTACATTGTTTTATACTTATTTGTATTTTTCAGTTATATTCAATTCTTTGTATTTTTGTGGGCTATATTGATTGTTTCTTATGATTTGTACAGCCGAGTGGTGGAAGCTATATGGGAAAGGTACACCAAATCTACAACAATTTGCAATTACAGTGTTGAGTTTAACATGCAGTGCATCGGGATGTGAAAGGAACTGGAGCACATTTGAGCACGTAAGTAATTTTAGCTTTTTTGTTCAGCTTTTTGTTTTAGTTTGGATCAAGGATCAGTATGCTTTCTGTTCAGTTTGGATCAGAAAATCAGCATGTTAGTATGCTTTCTGTTCTGTTTTGCTTTCTGTTCAGCTTTCTGTTAGTATGCTTTTCTGTTCAGTTAGTATGCTAGTATGTTTTCTGTTCTGTTTTAGCTTTTGTTGCTGTAATTATTAGTTGTCCGTGAGTTTAATAGTTTACTATACTTTATAACTCTGTACAGATCCATTCAAAGAAAAGAAACAGACTCGAACACCAAAAGTTGCAAAGATTTAGTGTATGTCAAGTACAACAACATGCTTAGGAATCGTCGTGACAAAAACGTTGCATATGATCCAATATCACTAGATGATATTGATGATAGCAATGAGTGGCTAACAGGAATAATGGAGGAGGATCGT
>JAOXNX010000001.1:24716130-24736223 GCA_028566075.1 Solidago caesia | reverse complement strand
GATTTTCGTAGTTCGTGGGACTGGGACCGGGACGGGACCGGGAAAATCCCGAATATCGCGGGATTTCCCGGTACCGGGAAGTGGTACCGACGGGACCGTGGGACTGAGACCGGTATTGGATTTTCGTAGTTCGTGGGACCGGTACCGACGGGACCGGGACCAGTACGGGACGGGACCGGTCCCATGCCCATCCCTACTCGTACCAATTTAAATGTCCTAGTTTGACATTTTAGGTCTTTATTGTTTGACTTTGACTATCCATATTTTTGTTTGTCTTATATATTAGTTGATGTAAAATATATGAATGAATTGAGTTTTAAATGTACTTTACATTAATATAATTTTTATCAAGTATTATGTAACACAAACAAAAATATTTACGGTCAAAGTTGCAAAAAAAAAAAGACTTGGAAAATCAAATTACGACATTTAAATTGGGACGGATGGAGTATTATTATATTATAGAAAAATTGTTGGTGTATACATGGTTTAACACATTTTTAATGCACTCCTTAGTTTTGATGATGATTAAGAATATACAATATGAAAGTAAATGTTAAATATAATTGATCATACGTATATCCTACGTGCTCAAACGTCCATCACAAGAACAACTTTTTTTGTTTCCCAGATATAGCTAATTCTGTATTACCCGGGGATTTTTCTACATCAAGAGAAGGTGGTTTCAAGAATAATGTCAGCTGGGTGCTTAACATCATTGAGAACAAGAGATCAGAAGATTTCGTGGAGGATAAAGTAAAAAGTGAACCAACACTGGGATCTGATCATAGCCGTCGTGAAGTGTTTGGATGCAAAGGCAATGGTTTTTAGATTCGGCTCTGTTTTTCCGCCGGACCACAATCTTGACCTCCGATCGAGCTACGAACACGAGTAGGTAGGCGGCTAGGGACAAAAAGGCATAAAGATACAATCGGTTGCAAGTGGTCAAGTTTATCAAAAACACAAAGTAGCACCATTTGTAAAGTTTGCGGCCGATGTTTTCACTCCAGCGGTCGATGTTTTGCAGTCTGCGGCCAATGATTAACATCGACAGCAGATTAAATACATGTGATGGAGCATGTTCAATTATTGTTTTCTATAATAATAAAAAAAAATCAATCGTACGATATACATAGTTAATCCGTACATCGTACAGATACTAGTAAATTATATGTGATCTGATTTCATTGAAATTGTGGTTAGAAAAGATTTTTCGATTAATATCCAAAGATATATCTATTTACGTGCTTTATTTAATTGATGAATATAGATGTTAATATGATTTAATTCGATTTATATCTGTTAGGACCAGGATTCGCTGACAATGACTTGGTCGCTGAGATGAGTTCTCAGCGAGGAATCAGCGAGCCATTTTGAAGATGATGTGTTGATCTTATCCGCAAGTTTGTATGTCAAGAATGAGGGGAAAGTGTAAGAGAAGACCTGATCCCAAGACAGAGGATCAACAGAACATGTGATCTGTTATATTCTCTTTAGGATAAATTCAAGAATGTGTAAATGCACGCACATGTTTCTCTTTCACCCAAAATGACAAAACAACAAGAAGACAATTCAGAAGCATTAATTGTAGATGTACTTCACCAATGGATGGTTGACAACCTCTATCACGTCAACATCACACTTTCAGAGTCTGTTGTCTCTCCTCCACTATAAAAGGCAACGCTTGGTGAAGACATCTCTTGTTGGTTGGTTCAAAGAAAATTTACTAAGTGTATTTTGTAAACCAGTTGGCCGGGTCTTTAGTTTGTCTAGACTCCACAACTAGTTTAGTCTACTCGACCATTATATCGCCGTTTAATGTATTGAGTTATTAATACATCATACAATTAGTTAACTAGTTTGTGTTCTTTAATTTCTGTTATATACTTTATGTTCTTAAAGTTGTGCAAATATGGGAACCAACACGTACAATCGTACATTTTCTCTGATCTCATGACCGGTGATTATCTGGTTTTTATGGTGCTTAGATCAATGAATACACACATTTATGCTACTAATTCGACAAAAAGAAAAAAAAAATTGGAAAATGCTTTTGAACTTTAGGATTTCAGTACAAGAGATCTTTCATATACCTTTATTTTGATTCTGAAGAGACTTACGTTGTATTTAGCATGCAACAACCAGTCCTACGTTCGAGTCTTCGAATGGAACTAATTATTATTCTAAACGAAAAAAAAAATAATCTCATCGATCTTATTCATGAAGCACATTTCTTAGACCCGTTGGTAGAGGGTTATCTGGTTAATCGTGCTTATGTACAAACAACTACGTCAACTAACAACTACAAGACTACAACGATCTTTAGAAATAAAATTACGCTTAAACCCTCATCGACGCCTTGCACTACAAGAAAAGGGGGTTTTGGCAACGACATCTTTGTCGTCGCCAAAGGGCCGCTAAACGACAAAAAATTCTGTTTTTTTGACTTTGAAAGACAATGTCGTCACCAAAGTCGTCCCCATAGGTATTTTCTTTTTCTTTTTGTGAATTAAATCTAAGGCAAAAAAGAAAAGGAAAAAAAAAACTTGACCGGCTTTCTGTCGTCGCCGAAGTCGTCCCCAAAAACACGTTTCGGCGACCCAAAGAAATCATCGCTGATGTCGTCGCCAATGGCTTTGGGGATGAGAATTTGGGCCTTTGGAGACGACAAATGTCGTCACCAAAAGCCAATTTTCTTGTAATGTTGACCTACCTAACCGCGACATCTTGAACAATGCCAAAAGTCGATTCATGATCAATCTTAAATCAAACCTCCTAAACTCCCTTTGTAGGTAACAACATCGGAACCAGATCGATTTGGAAAATTCTTCCTAATGATGAAGCTCAATACTCTCTATTACTTTGCCATGCAACGCCCATCAACACTTATTTATTTGATGTTGATGTGAAATTGTTCTTCATTTTCTTTTTTATTTTTTTTGAGCCAAAAAATTCTAGTATCTGACAAAATTTTCTTTTTCCGTTATATGTAACAAAAATCACATTAAAATCTTGGTTTTTCAACTAGGTGCACCTTGACGGCTTGACCTTGTGAGCAAAAATGAACTATTTGTGACTGGTCCAGTGGTCCTCACTTGTTTAAATTAGACATTGCTTCAACAGGCCCAATAAAGTATTTTTAAGTTGTTTATTTTCAATTTGGACTCATATGGCCTAAGCCCAACAGTGGGAGGTCTGCCATAAACACCTTAACACCATGTCAATTTTTTTTAATAACAAAACTCACAGGGAATTATTATTCAGTTGTATTATTAATATGATTTTGATTAATTAAAATATATATTTTTTTTGAAAGTCATGAATTAGAATATTTACATTTGAATATCATCAAACCAACTCACAAGTCAAATATCTTAAAATATTATAATTGGGAATAAAATTTAAACGCATTATTTATTATTTATTATGTGTCTAACTTATAATTTAAAACTATTAATCCAACTAAAATAGGGTTAAAATTTTAAACGATACGAACCATATTTTCATTAATATAAGGTATAGCATTACCAGTACTAAAACTATTATTACCTATTGACTAATATTTTTATGATACATATTTTGATTATTTGGCTAACATCGCCGAGACTAAATACATATAATGAAGCATGTTTTTGTTTGTATATATATATAATCAATCCGTATATCGTACGGGTATCTACGTGTGTGCATGTGTGTGTATAAATATATATTGTTTTTTATTTTACTATTGAATTTCTTTTATTTTATGTATTTAGTTCGGATTTGATCGTTCAATTTACTATCGCTTCAACTAAAAGGCATATGTTACTATGTTAGAAGAAATGTTAGGTATCCAGCTCGGTTGTGTGAATGGGCTTATGGCCCAATAGGTTATCAGGGTTTTAAGTAGAGCTGACAATTTCTGACACGGACTTGTTAGCACGACACGACACGACCTGGTCTTAACAGGTTTCGTGTTTGGCCTTAACAGGTTTCGTGTCTTAACAAGTCCGGACCTGTTAAGACACGAATTCTAAACGTGTCTTAACAGGTCCGAACCTGTTAAGACACGTTAAGAACAGGTTCAGAACAGGTTCGTTAACAGGTTCTTAGCAGGTTCAGGTTCCTTAACAGGTTTAAATTAGGATTTTTGTTAACAGGTCTCTTACCAGGTCTCTTATCGTGTAACCCGTTAAATTTCGTGTCGTGTTCGTGTTTGAAAAATTTGACACGACTAGTTATCGTGTCATGTTCGTGTTCAACCCTTATCGTGTCCGTGTCTTATCGTGTTCGTGTCTTATCGTGTTGACACGACACGATATGCCAGCTCTAAGCACAACCCTTTTCCCTTCTCCGCACTCAAGTTGCTGTCTTTTCATTGCCCCCAACCCTTTCTCGTACCTCTATTGAAACAGAATGGAGCTTCCAATCAAAATGATACACCAATGAAGCCACCATTAAGCTAACAACTCTATGAGCTTACGGTATTCCAGGACACATCCTTCAGCCCGATGTTGCCCCTTATAGGCTTATAGTCGAGCTCTTTTCCGAGAAACCTCTCAGGTTTTAACATCTTCGGGTTCTCCCAACACTCCGGGTCTCATGCAATGGCCCACAAATTCACCAGAATTTGTTTGTTTTTAAGCACAATATATTCGTAAAATTTAACTTCAACTTCAGTTTTGTGAGGCATTAAAAGAAGCACATATAAATGAAGTGGCATAGTTTCTTTGATAAGAGCGTTCAAATAAGGCAAGTCGAGGATTTTGGCTTCATGATTTTTTCCATCTTCTCCTACTATTGTGGAGACTTCACGAAACATGAGAGGGTTAAGTAAGAGTTCTGTTATAGGCCATTTTGTTGTTTTTAAACTTGTTTTCGTTTCAGCTATAAACAAATCCTGTAATATAAAAACAGTCTTATCACTTATGTAATACTTTCACTTCATGTTCAATTATGATGTTTACGATGCAATTCCTTTACTGGGCATGTGACTCATAACTAGAAAATCGACACCAATTTGATAAGTTATAAGAGACTAATAAACGAGTAATTATTTATTCCGTTACGTAAGTCTATGAATATATTTCTTAAATTTGTATCATTTGCAATTTCTAGATTATATAGGTATATTTATTGTTTAAAATGAAATTTGTTTACATTTCTGATGATAACTAGAGAATATGGCATCTAGAGCGTGTTTCAGATTGCTTATCTATAAGCATTTATTTGCTGGAAAAAAATAAAAAAAGGCCTCCTATTTCCACCTCGTTTTAGGTGATAATTGTATCATCATTTTTGATAGATGTATCACAATGTACATATTTTACAGTTGACTGTACAAGCTAGTAATGCATAAATGTGGTACATCCATAAAAAATAATGTACTAATATCACTTTTCTTTCTTAAATACACCTTTTAAAATACAATAATTTATGCACAGTATACAACTGTTTATTGCGCAATGAAAATATATATTTAGGAAAAAAGAGTACCCACTAAGCAAATAATCAGTTTTTTCAAAGCGTTTGTTATTTTGCTTATTTGTTTAAAGAAACATGCAATATACAGGTAAGCAGCGAAATAAACAATTCTAAACATCCCTCCTATATATGGATATAGATTCTCTCAAGTTGCTATAATTAGAGAGGTAAAGTTGGAATCATTTCAACCATTGAATTAAAGTTAAAAGTCAAGATTCAAAGATCAAATTTAAATCTTAACCATAATGGTCCCAACTTGACGACCTATCTATTGTTATAAACAACTTTAGACAATCCTAATCCCCGATACATACCATTACAAGGTCTTGATGTGTATTGATTGATTTTACTGTATTTTTTAAGAAAATAATATTTATTATTATTATTCCTAGGCCTAGCAATCAATACCCAATTCAATTAAATTGGGTTTGTTTGGATAACTAATTTTATATATGGGCATAAATGGGCTTTAAAAAAAAAAGAGAAGCGGGTCTTAGTGATAACAAATGAATCTATTTAATAACTTTAGGGTTCAATCAGGTTTCCTTGCGGGACATCAACAACATTTAGTTTTGAGCGATTAATCTATTTGTTTGCACTCTATCTGTTCGACCAAATACCTCTCAAAGTTTGTATCCAATTTATGCTTGTCTTTTTCGGTTTGCAGACCCCCGTAATAGATAATCTCATTCAAAACGCAATCCCGAACACTCTCTCTGAGTGTCTTTACTGATATCTTTGTACTCTTTAGATTGAATGCTGCTACTTTTAGCTAATTAGGAACCAACTTGCAAATATGTATACATTAGCTTTGCCACGAAATTATACTGATAGATGATCAACAGTGTGAAAACTTATAATCCGTTCCATTTGTGTATTACCTTTATGTGTCAAATTTGACCTTTCCTGTATTATAGTGTAGGTAAATATGGCAAAGCAAGCTCCAACGTTCTTTCTTGAAGAATGGCTTCAAACAAATAGCGGTGCTAGACGCAATACAAACTCTACCCTTTCTACTCCTCAATCAGCCCGAGCCATCATCCAAGCATGGGCCGATCTTAGGGAATCACTGCACCTAAAATCATTTACTCAACATCATCACCAATCTTTGCAGACCCTCCTAAACTCCGGAATCGCTCTTTATGTTGCAGACCCACAAGTTAAGCTCGTAATCTCTATTCTATCAGCACCGTTCCTATCTCTACCTTCCGAATCATATCCGCTTTTTATTAGACTTTTGTATGTATGGGTTAGAAAATCATCTAAGCCGTCTCCTATGTTAATTAACTCTTCGATAAATGTACTGTTACAACTATTTTCGTCTCAATCTATTGGCAATAAGAGTGCTTTGTTCTTCACCGAAGGCATTCTTCTCTTGGGTGCTTATACTTTTGTGCCCTCTGTAACCGAAGAAACAAGAACACAATGCCTGGAGTTGTTTTGTAAACTATTGGATGAAGAATACAAGCTGGTTTCTTTGTTTGATGATCTTGTTCCCAATGTACTGGCCGGGATTGGCTATGCTCTGTCTTCTTGTGGGCACATTCACTTTGTTCGACTTCTTGATTCATTGTTTGGAATTTGGAATAAAGAAGGAGGGCCTTCTAGTAATTTAGTGCACGGTCTAATGGTACTGCATCTTGTTGAATGGGTTCTCTATAACTGTATCCAATCACAATCATCTGAGAAAATTAAGACTTTTTCACGGGAGATTCTAGAAGCTCCCAAGACAGGATATGCATCGTTTTCTATCGTCATGGGTGCAGCAGGAGCTTTGAGGGCCTCTAATAGGTCGATATCTACCGGTCTCATGCAATTAAGATATTCTGCTGAGAAACGACTTGAAATCATTGCAAGCGACTTCATTTCTAAAAATGGAATCAATCAGAACAAGCAGCGTAAAGATAGTGTTCTTTTGCAATGTATATCATTAGCTTTAGCTAGAAGCGGTGCTGTTTCCTCCAGGGAATCTCTTCTTTTATGCCTTGCTTCTGCATTATTGACTGAAATTTTCCCTTTAAGTCGTTTTTATGCAAACATTCTTGGGGTTTCTGTTAATTCTAGTAACAGGGGGATTCATGAAGTTAAAGAACATCTGCACAATGTAGTTTTTAAGGAGGCAGGAGTGATAACAGGTGTTTTCTGCAAACAATATGCTGAAGCCAATGAAGGAAGTAAGGGTAAAGTGGAGAATCTCATATGGGATTTTTGTCAAGATGTTTACATGTCGCATTGCCAGGTGGCTCTGATGCTTCAAGGGAAAAATGAAGAATTGATCCAAGATTTAGAAAAAATTACGGAATCTGCATTTCTTATGGTTGTCTTCTTTGCTTTGGCTGTCACTAAACAGAAATTAGTCCCTAATATCCCTAAAGAAATTCAGCTGGATATTTCAGTAAAGATATTAGTTTCGTTTTCTTGCTTGGAGTATTTTCGGAGGATGCGATTGTCGGAATATATGGATACTATTAGGGCAGTTGCAGGAAGTGTGCAAGAAGATGAGACAGCTTGTGTCTCTTTTATCGAATCCATACCTTCATATGCTGACCTGACAAAAGTTCATGGTATTACATGTTTACGATAGCAAATTACGTACCAAAAGGGGCATACTTTGGCCAAATTTCTATTTTAATAACCAACTATTTTATCCCTCAAATCCCATCAAAGTTTATAAAAACTGGTTTTCTGGTGCTTCGTCAACCTTTTTATATTCCCTTTTATTGATAAATTTGTAAGCTGGTTGCCTTAAACCAAATACTCCGCATTTTAAAACTTTATGTTTTCTTCTGGGTTTAAAGCTGGTTATGTAGGGCTAAAATTTGATCAAGGTTGTTACCATCTTATACAATTATCCAATTACGATACATGATTGCCGTGTGTTTCAAAAGTAATTATTGAATACTGTTATCCCCCTGCCTTGTAGTGTCTTCGAACAAAATGGAGTTTACATGGTCTAAAGACGAAATGCAGACTTCAAGGATCTTGTTTTATTTGCGTGTGATCCCGACTTGTGCAGAACGCATACCAGCTGCAGTATTCAGAAAGACCGTTGCTCCCATCCTATTTTTGTATCCTGAAGTTTAACTCTGATAAAGTGCAAACTTACATATATCATTATGTATTTCATATTTGAAAAGTAACACCACTTAACACATGCTAGATACATGGGACATCCAAATGGGAAAGTGACTCGAGCCTCACATTCAACATTTGTAGCTTTCATCTCTTCCGGGAATGAAGATGATAATGAGAGAGTTACATTGAAGGAACAATTTGTTTATTATTACATGCAGAGATCATTAGAGGTATCAAAGGGTTTGTTTAAATTTGTGTTTTGGGGTTAGTTATTTGATTTTACGATGTGATTATCCATTTCTGGTTTCTATTAGAAGCAGAGATCACAATAATCATTTGGATGTTGAAATGCTTCTGATAACTGATTAGTTTGAGGTCAATTCCATATCAGCTACAACAGAACTGCTTACCTAACACTAGAGCATCTGTAGTTATCTGATCATTGCAATTTCAAACAGCAGAAGCACATCCACACACCCCCTGAAATTTGACTGAGCACTGCTGATTATGTTCTTTTTATTATTATTTTCGGGAAATTTTAGGGATATCCTGCTGTGACCCCATTTGAAGGTATGGCTTCTGGAGTTGCTGCATTGGTTCGATATCTTCCTGCTGGAAGTCCTTCTATCTTCTACTGCGTACATTGTCTCGTAGAGAAAGCTAGTAGCCTCTGCAGTGAAGTCCCCACTGAGCCTGGATCATGGAACGACTTACATGATGAGTTAGAGCCGTGTAAGAAACTTCTGGATTTACTACTTCGACTTCTCTCCCTGGTCGATATACAGGTAGCCCTACTGAAGTGTCTCAGTTTTCCACTTTCTGACTGATACTAATGCTTTTACTAAAGGTGGCAATATCGACCCATCTACTTATGAGTGGGACGATTGGGTTATGGTTCATCACTAATGGGTCAAATCGAAAAAAAGTAGCCAAACAGGTTGAAAATCCCGAAACTGTAGTTTTAATGCCTACAACATTCTCATTCGTTTTAATTTTAAAGATTAGATATTTATAAGAATAGCATAGCCTTTGGAATCATATGTAATGCATTCATTATTTCATTATGAAGTTGGACAACATGGACAAAAATGCTTCAGTCAACACAATCTTGCCTGTATGAAAAAAAAAACTGTTTTGACCCTGTGTGCTTTTGACACATTACTTCCCAATTTTTCCACCTCTAGATTCTACATACATGTTCTCATCCGTAGTTATATATACAAAGCAAAATGTTATCTTTTTTAACCAAAACGTATAAACTTTAATGTCTTTTGAAAGTTACTAGTACTGCTCATTTGATTGTGAGCCTCTTCTTTCCGGAGAAGAAAGGAGTTAGTCTTGTCCATTAGTTGTTAAGTCTAAATTCTAAACAATACTTGAAATTTTGTACCACGTCTAATATTCAGGTATTGCCGAGTTTGATGAAGCTGTTAGCACAACTGGTTGTGCACCTCCCCGAAGATGGTCAAAACATGGTCCTAAACGACTTATATGCTCAAGTCGCTGATTCAGATGATGTTACACGGAAGCCAGCACTCGTGTCTTGGGTGCAGTCTTTATCTTATCTATCTTCTCAAGCTACAATCAGTAGGGCACCCAAAGAAGACCGTCAACGTGGAAAATCTGGTGCAAGATCTTGGAATATGGGCAGACTGGTTGGCTTGAACAGGATCTTTGCACGAATTTAGGACACTGAGGGTTCATCTTTCAGAAGTTCCATTCACAACCCTGTAACTGCGGGTAAAGTTACCGTGATAGCAAAAGTTTTGTTTCTATAGTTGTGTTGTGGCTTTCTGAATATTTGATGTCACACAGTGTACCGTGCTGGTGGATGACAGCGTTACATATAGTTGGGCAACATAGCTAAAAATAATAATATCATAGTTTACACTTTCAATTTTACAGCGTATGAAGTGTAAAAAAATCTTGTATAGTTTGGATAGATATATATTCCTTTGTACAACTATTGTGCATTTATGTGAAGCAAGGTATCCTAGCTGTTCTTCCTTTTGAAGAGGGTTCGTTACCCATCAAATACCTTGGAGTTCCGTTGGTTTCTTCTAGGTTGATGATCAGAGATTGCAAAATTCTGGTGGAAAAAGTTAAAAAACGTGTAGAAGATTGGAAAAACAGGTTCCTCTCTAGCACAGGTCGACTGCAACTCATCTCATCTGTGCTATCTTCTTTACATGTTTATTGGTCTTCGGTTTTTATGCTACCTGCCAGCATTCTTTTAGACATTGAGCAAGTGTTACGGGGTTTTCTGTGGTGCCAGGGGGAGTCGAAAAAGGGCAAGTCTAAGGTGGCTTGGGCCGAGGTTTGTTTGCCTAAAAAGGAAGGTAGTTTGGGGCTGCGGCGTTTACAGGATTTTAATGTGGCTCTCCTATCGACTCACATTTGCAACCTTATTACTAGAAAAGAGTCACTTTGGGTAAAATGGATTCATAGTTATAAACTGCGGTGGAAGAACTTCTGGGAAATCCCATGTCAAGGTAATTTGACATGGAGTTGGCGGAAAATTTTGCAGATTCGCTCTCTTATAAGATGTTTTCTATGGTTCCGATTAGGGGATGGGAAACTGGCCTCAGCTTGGTTTGACAATTGGAGTTCTTATGGATCTTTGTATGCTCATCTGTCACCTCGTTTGATCAATAATGCAGGTTTTACTTTACAAGCTTCGGTCTCTGATTTGGTCAGCAGTGATACCTGGAAATGGCCCTCGTCTTGGAACCCCACTTTCCCGCTTCTGAATGCTCCCATTCTTGAAGAGGGTAAGCTGGATACGTTAATGTGGCATGATCAGAACCGTCTTCAGGAAACTTCAGTGGCTAATATTTGGAAGTCGATCAGATTCATTGCGCCTGTTGTTGACTGGTACCATGTTGTTTGGTTCCCAGCCCAGATTCCCAAACACGCGTTTACACTATGGCTGGCTTTCAAGAAGAAACTAAAAACTCAGGATGTTTTAAGGGTGTGGGATGTCCATGCGCTATCTAATACCATGTTGGTATGTCCGTTATGCGAGGTGACGCAGGATTCTCATAAGCATTTGTTTTTTGATTGCACGTGTTCCTCACAGGTTTGGTCTCTTGTGGCTGTAAAGGCTGGTCTTTCTAATAGGAATGGGTGCTGGGATGATATCGTTACTGAATTACTCCCGTATGCGAGAAAGAAAACTACCCAGAGTGTGAGCGCCAAGCTAGTATTTGCTGCTGCGGTCTACTTTATTTGGCAGGAAAGGAATAATCGCCTTTTTAAGCAGAAGAAAAGGAGCGTGCATCAGCTTGTCGAGATCATCATCTCTACTGTTAGACTTAAATTGGCAACATGTAGATTCAAGAAAAACATAAGAGTGGAGCATTTTTTAACGTCTTGGGACTTACCTTTTTCATTACTTCTCAACGGGTAACTCTACGGCTACATTGAAGCTCCTCTCCTTTCGTTAAGGAGAGGGATCGTACTAATAGAATTGTTGAGCTGTGGGATTTTCCTGCTTGCTAATTTTATTAGCATTCCTGGTTGTTACTTTGGACGCCTCATGTATTCGTTCAGGTATCTTGTTTTTGCGGGTTGGAGCGTGGCATGTTTGCTACTGGGCTCGTAGATTGCTTTGATTTCTCATCCTACTTGATTGCTGGAGCATTTTGTTGGTTTCTCAGCCTTGAATGCTGTCGACTTCAGCAGCTTTGGAGGATTCGCTCAATCCGAGTTGTGATGATTGTTTAATCATGGTTGTATTTTGGAATTTGGTTATGTTTGCTAGATATTTTAGCTGTGTCGTTTCCATGGAGGTGGCGTGTCACCTTTCATGTTCCTTTGTTTGGTTGTTGCCAATTTGGCATGTTACTTGTGACTTTAGTCGTATTGACATTCAGTCAATACGCCTGCGATTAACGGTGGTATAAATATAATGCTAACCAGGGTATATTTTCCCTTTACCAAAAAAAAAAAAAAAAAACTATTGCGCATTTATATTTATTGGTTTAGCATGTTGGCTCGACAATCACTTATGTAACACATAATTTTCTGTTTATACCCATAATAACCTACTGTGTTTATTGGGATTATTTTTGTTACACCTCCCATAACTTGCAAGTCAAACGTTAAACCAATTTATACATGAAGAATTAGGGTCAAGTATGGGCAACACTCGATGCACAGAATCAACGTTGTCTTTGATTTGGTGACCGTTCAATCCTGGGTGTCTATATCAACAATAACTTGGGATTATCAACCCCATACTCACAACCAACTTAACTAGAGAAATAGAGAGTGAAATAGCCGTCTTGAAGTTTTGGAAAGTGGTTTGATGAAGATAGATAGGTAGAAGGGGACATTTTTCAACTATACACTAATGCACATACTAATTAATGAACTGGTATCTACCAATCTATCTATCTATCTATACTACTTATATAAGCATTTAGCAAGGGTAGTTTGGGTAGTGCGTGTAAAGTTAAGACGCTTACAACAGAATAAAGCATGATGTACAAGTGTTTCAAGCATTGGCATCTTAAAAGAGTCTTAAATTCACACTTTCACACACTACTTTATGGGCGGGTTTTTTTGGGCGGGTTTTAAAATTTGAAATGGAGCGTCAGATATCTCTGTCCAAGATTACCTCTCTCCTGAATCTTTCTTTTCTCTTTCTTTTCATCTTTATTTTCTTCTTTATCTCTTGATTTTATTCATTTGTAGTTTATGTTTTAAAAATTGGGATTTTTTGTGTGTGTGAAAGGATTATCAGTTTGTTAAGAGGGTTTGATCGGGTTTGTGTACGTGCTTTTTGCCCTTCCTCTATCAATACAAAACCCTAACAATGTGAAAAGGGGGTAATCACCGGTCTAGGTTTGTTCCCCTATCAAATATTTAACTTTTTCTGTTTATTTTCGATTTTGATTTTTTTCGATATCTTAGTCACACGCAGAAACGGGTATAGTTGATCTTAATCCAAGTATCAGTATCCATTATTTGATGATGCACTTGATGGGGTCAAGATCCAGTGAGTCTATTGGCGTCAAGATCTATTGATGGGTTTCGTTCGATTTTTCTTTCTTGCAATTCCCGTTCATCTACATATTATATACATTATCATTTATTTTTAATTTCCAGATTGATTTTTGATAATATATTATTTTTTTCAGATTTATTTCTTTATATGGTTGTGATAGCAGTGAGGCTCATCATCGTATAAAGGTATTATTGATGTTAATTTTTGTTTTTTGTTGTTGTTGTTGCTGTTGCTTAGATTGGATTTGACTTATGTGATAAGTTTTACTTTTTTGATTCTTGATATTCTAATTTTCTTATTAACATCATAGAGCTAATATACATTCATGATGTATTGTGTGTATGTGGCTACTGGAACACTCCCAAAGGCATCGATTTTTCAAAAGATAAAGCAGTTGATTGGTTTAAAGAACATGAAAGCGAACCATTAACATATATGTATTTAGATTGGTATTCAATTTTAAAAGCAGACGATTAGGGACTTAAAATTTGGGTTGATGTATTTGGATGATTAAAGATTAAAATATGGGTTGATGTTTATTTTACAAATTTATTTTTGGTAATATTTTAAATTTATTTTAATATAAATTCTGCTATAAATAAGTTTTTGGTAAACAAATCATTGTTTTGAAAATATTTGGTAAAAAAAGTTGGTTCTAAATGGTGGCACAGCAAAGAGTGTTCATCCAAAAAACTGGTACCCTATACCCCTTATCTTTTGTGTTAATCCTTATGTTATGCAAATATAGTTATATAAATCTGCCCCAATCTTAATTATTTTCATTCAGGGTGGTGGACCTTACTATCTGATTGGTCGTGCCTTGGGGCCTGAAGTTGGAGTGAGCATAGGACTATGTTTCTTTTTAGGGAATGCAGTTGCGAGTGCTATGTGAGCATATACTGTGAGTTGCTTATTGTAACCATCATCATGTTTTTTGGACTAACATCTACGCTCAACATTTTGTAGGTACGTCCTGGGAGCAGTTGAGACGTTTTTAAGTGCCGTGCCAAAAGCAGGAATCTTTAGAGGTAACTAAAAAGTTGCAGTAGACATCAAGAAACATTCTAATTTTTTAGTGGAAAATCTGTAGATAATTTGGTTGTTGAACGTAATTGTGGTCTATGCTTGTTGATGCAGAGACTGTCACGGAAGTAGATGGTGCTGAAGTTGCCGAACCGATTATTAGTCCGAGTTTGCATGACCTGCAAATTTACGGGATAGTGGTCACCGTCGTATTAGTGTTTATAGTTTTTGGTGGTGTAAAAATAATTAACAAGGTGGCACCGGCATTTCTTTTACCTGTTTTGTTCTCTTTGATTTGTATCTTTTTGGGGATACTTTTAGCAAGGAAGGATGATCCAGGTGTGGTTTTGTTGCAAATCTTTATTCCCATTTTCTCTGAGATGTATAACTAAACCTAGTTTTTTTTCCTTCAAAATGGTTGAAGTTGATGGAGTTAATGGGTTGAGTTCAAAATCTTTTAGTGATAACTGGAGTTCTAATTATCAGAAAACAAATGATGCTGGGATACCTGATCCTGATGGAGATAGGTACTGGAACTTCAAGTAAGTTTTTGAAGCACTTATTGATATTCATATATTTGATTTGTGGTTCATTCTTCATAGGACCTCTATAATAATGGAGTTATGTTGAACTTTTGTTGCCTCTCATCCTAAAGTTTTTTCACAGTTTGTTGACCAGTTTTAGCACAATATCTGGGATAAATGGCTTCCAATAATGGTTTTTTTCTCCCATTAACAGTGCATTGGTAGGACTGTTTTTCCCTGCTGTAACGGGCATCATGGCTGGTTCTAATCGCTCTGCTTCATTAAAAGACACCCAACGGTCTATTCCTAATGGGACACTAGCTGCAACACTAACAACTACTTTCATGTACATAATATCTGTATTCCTTTTTGGATCTGTTGCTACCAGAGAGAAACTTTATACGGACAGGTGACTTTTAATGTACTTAAATCGATTTTATTCTCTCAAAGATGGGAATAACTGAAATTTCTTTATAGATTACTGGCTGCTACAATTGCTTGGCCTTCTTCAACAATCATATACGTAGGCATTATTCTTTCAACCTTGGGTGCGGCTCTACAAAGCTTAACTGGGGCCCCATGCCTGCTTGCAGCTATAGCCAATGATAATATCCTACCTGTTCTCAAGTACTTTAAGGTTCCAGATAACGGTGAACCTCACATTGCAACCTTGTTTACAGCATTCCTATGTATTGGATGTGTCATAATTGGGAATCTGGACCTTATATCCCCAACCATAACGATGTTTTATCTTCTATGTTATGCGGGTGTTAACTTATCCTGCTTTCTTCTCGATCTCCTAGATGCTCCAAGCTGGCGTCCCCGATGGAAGTTTCATCATTGGAGCGCCTCTCTCTTTGGAGCATGTCTTTGTATTGGTATGCTTCGACTTTTACATGCTCTTTTATCCATTCATAAAACATTAATTTTGATGTATAAATAACTTTGATTTGGTTGCAGTAATCATGTTTTTGATTTCTTGGTCATTCACCATAGTGTCCTTATCTCTGGTTAGCCTAATATACTATTATGTGAGCCTCAAGGGAAAAGCTGGTGATTGGGGAGATGGTTTAAAGAGTGCGTATTTTCAACTAGCTCTTCGCAGCTTCGATCTTTAGGAGGTTATACCTGTTGTAAGATTTTCGATACATGCATCAACAATCAGTAATTGTAATAAAAGTTGGTTCTAAATGGTTGCACATCAATAGTGTTCATCCAAAGAACTGGTACCCTATACCCCTTATCTTTTGTCGACCATGGGGTAAGCTACCAGAAAATGTACCCTGCCATCCATAGTCACCCGTACTTTGTGGGAGTTCAGTTCCACCCGGAATATAAATCCAAACCAGGAAAACTTCGGCACTTTTCTTAGGTGCTTTATATATGTTGTGTAGATACTTATGTGTCAAAAGCACACAAATGTTAAATAAACGAATGAATGATTGAATAAACGAATAGTTGTTGTTTGTGCAGGGCTTATAGTAGCAGTAAGTGGACAGTTGGATGCCATTTTAAAGAAGAGTGTTGGTGGTACAAAGGCAAATGGGTATATCACCATTGGAAAAGGGAAGCCGAGATTATCACCGGTCCCATAAACGAAAAAGTAAACATTGGATAGTTTGATGGAATGTACAGTAACTGGCAGCGGTTTGCATGTGTGAGAGAAGTTGTCATAGGAAGTCTTATCTTATATGAATTATGAAAAGATTTCGAACCCAATTTCTATTAATGCTGGGTATGTTGGTTGCAAATAGAGTTTCTGGAGATCTGGTGGAAATGGTATTAGTTATTTGTTACTTCACTTGCTATGAAAAATATTTACAGAAAAATGGGATTTTTATTCATTTTGTTTATAAATTTTATTTAAGATTTTAAACCTTACTAACAGGAGTGTTAACCTTCAATATGGAATATGCCTGATGGTTAGACGACCATCAAAGGCTGATAAATGATGTACGGTTAGCAGTCAATACACATGTGCTTGATAACAATCCGCGTTTTCTTGTTAAAGCTGTTATGTCACACTATGGCAACCTGAACAACTTTTCCTTTGATTTTGAGATTACAATAGTTGATGTAAGTTTTACAATGAACGTGTGAAAGTCATACAAAAAAGTGTATTGCTACTAAGTAACGCTTGGTTCTATTTATCAGTGTCTTTATGTAGATTACATGAATGATGAGCTTGTAATAATCCTTCCGATTTAAACACATAAGTCCTAATAGAATTATCAATAATCACCAACCATCTCTTGTGTTTTCTCAGAATTAGTAGTTATGTCCAAATGTTACTATATTTTTTAGTAGTTAGTTGTTACTAATAGCCTGAACGTGATACTATTAGTTTTTACTAATTAGTAGTTATGTCCAAACATTACATTAAATGTTTTTTCTAGATGTTTGGAAAAGTTGATTAAATCAATGGAAAATGTTACCACAACGCATCTCATGAAAGTAACCTAAACAGCTTGTAAATTATTACCGTCACGTCATCTCGCGCGTTACAAACCGTTGTCGCTGCAACACGAGGGTCCCCTACTAGTATATATATATATTGAAAATGCAAAGTTATTCCCATAGGGAAATGATATATTAGGAACCCCTAAAAGGTTAAAAACCTTTAGAATCTTTTTTAAAATTAAAATTAAAAGAGTATTTTAGTAAAATCATTTATTATTTATTATATAATTTCTTAAACATGTTCATATGACTATCTATGTATATTTGATCACCAATTATCTCATGTAACATTTATTTACAAAATATTTGCATACATATGCTCGACTTACATATAGATATGGTAGATCTGAATTTATTGATTTGATGATGAAAAAGAAAAAAAAATTTAGATATAGATTTCCGGTGATGTTGCTATGGTGGTGGTGGCCGGATCTGATGGTGGTTGTGGTGGATGATGATTTACTGATCTTCCTAGTCTTAAGATTGAAATAAAGAACGAAAGAAAAAAAAAAGAGTAAATGGCTCCAATGTTTGGAGATGATGATTTACACCGAAAATAGATATAGGTACATATATATATATATATATGTATAGATGGATATACTGATGATGGTGGATATATGTATGGAACAATTTGGATGAATTTTTTTCTTGTTGTTCATCTGTACAAAGATGGATATATGTATAGATTTGGATGAATTTGTTTTTTTTCCTTCTTATTTTAGTTAGTTTTTTTTTATTTTTATATAGAGTTAATTTAAAGATTTGGATTTACATTTTTGGTCCTGTTATAATAAAAAGACTAAAATACCCATCATGTGCAGGTCACATGATAGGTATTTTAATGTCCGTTAGTCATTTGGACTAAAAGTGTTAACGGAGCAAAGTTTTTTGGACTAAAACTGTAATTTTTGAAAGGTAGGGACGAAACCTGCAAGCTGGATACCACGACAAGGATGAAAATTGTAATTAACTCTAAAAATAAAAATAGAAACGTTAGTGATTTGAGCTACAACTGAAATATGTTTGCTTGGTGAAAGAAAAAATTAACACGGAGTGGTAGTTATAGTTAGTTAGGTAACATGTCAACTCCAAACAACTAGTATTCTCGGGCTAAACCATGTTAAGTTCGATCAATCCAAAATACTTTGTAAAGTGTTGCATAAATTTCTCGGATATGACTTTCTTATAAATAATTATCCTTAATTACTAGATTTTAGATCTGTACAAAATAGACACAAATAAATATTGATATTTCTTTATGAACTTCATATGAATTAAATGACTTTTATTACCTGTTAAATGACGTCAAGTTAAATACTATATATTTAAAACATTGAAAACATTATTATATCATTATCTATAATCTATATTTATATTACATTATAAATCATTTACCCTCTTTATTTTCAATTAAGAAGTTGATAACCCAAAAATGTATCTCTTTTTTTATTCACTAATTTAAATATCTCCACTTAAAATAACTATAATATCTTTAATGAAATAATTTAAAACATAGATCCCTCAACTCCCAAAATGCCCCACACCGCCGCCGCCACCACCACCGCGACCGCCGCCACCACCACGCCGCTGTCACCACCACGCCGCTGTCGCCACCACCGCCACCGCATTGTGTGTGTACTCTTCTAGTACTATATAAAACATTTACCGTCCTCCATTCTTCCTCTCTTCAACAGTAAGTTGATATCCCTAAAATACCCTCCTAAATTGTTAACAATTCTAACCAACATCCACTCAAAACCCAATAATACCCCTCCATAAACCAAATAATCTCCTAAAATAACTACATTGTCCCTTTTACGTCAATTACTTACACTACTCGCTGCCGCCAACGCATTACGCAGGTATCCCATCTGATTTATTTAACATAAAGATAAAGGTTACACTTATTAGGTTTTGTCATTGTCGTAAAATATTTATTTGCATTAATAGTGAAACATTGTGTATGTATATCTGTCAGTTTAATTTTATAATAACTAGGAGGAAAGCCCGTGCGACGCACGGCAAGGATAAAACGACATTGTTTTTCATGATGAAGTGTCGTGGTTGTAGATTTTTGCATGGTAACCCGTAATACTACTAATAAAAGACCAAAGGTAGCGACTACTATCGGTTAAAACAAAAGAAAAGAACTCCATTAATAAAAGGTTTGTATTCACTAATCACTACATTGTTTGCTCACATGAAACAAAAGAGAAGTTGCCACTGACATACTATAAACTTTAGAGCAGAAGCATGGTTTGAATCAAGTATAAACATAATTAAAGAAAGATATATACGACCGTCTGAATCTTCTTGCAGGTCCTCCAATAACATGGTTGCACCACCTCTGATTTGTTTTCCACTAACCTGAATGCTCTTCGACATTCTAAATTCCCTGTGACTCCCCGGATATAATATGCAATGCGTTCGATAAAGACTTTCTAAACAACACATAGTGACTTTATAATCGTAAATAAATGATTGTTCAGTGACCTCCCTTAAATCGCATAACAGTTTCACTTACATGTAATCAA
>JAOXNX010000001.1:24674025-24702292 GCA_028566075.1 Solidago caesia | reverse complement strand
CTTGCATACATATGCTCATAGCACTATACTTGCATACATATGCTCATAGAATCCATTTTTCACATAATTGTAAAACGTATGAATATCCATGTCTCCACATAATTGTAAAATCCAAAATTGCACCTAAATAACTCTAAAAACAATCACCATGTAAAAAATAATCAATGATTGAGATTGATTTAAAAAGTTTAAAAGGGTTCCTAAAAGTTCATAACCTTTTAGGGGTTCCTAAAATAACTTTTCACTATATATATATATATATATATAACTAAAGGAGTAGATACCGAACCTCTCTAAGACCCTTCCGAATTTGCTGTCGAACCTCCAGATGGAGATTCTCAGACGGGGAAAAGCGGCACTCGACATCTATTAAACAAGACCAAGAACTAAGCCATACCATGCCCTCGGGAGAAACTAGTGATGATTGCCATGAATGCAACCCTCAAGGACAATAAACATCTATTTCCTTCCAAATCAACCTTATTAATTTGAATTTTTATTTTATTGAAATCTTTTAAAAAAGTTTAAGATTTAAATATATCTTTTAATTTTGTCAAAAGATTTGAAAATTCTACTTTAAAGTATTATTATTTCTAAAAAAAAGCATAAATGAGTTCAAATATAGCCTAATAGAAACCCCAAACACGTCGCTTTGCACAAGAAACCTCAAATATAACCATCTAACCTAAATCTAATTTAATTGATGGTGCCGGACTCAAGGTTGGATTTTTTTTATATAGTTAATGTCGATGCTTAGATACGGTTATTAGTTGGGGTAAAATATGTGACAATTTATGCATTTTAAAAAAAGTATGGAGTTCGGTTTTACCAATCAGTCAACTATTTTTAATTATTATGATTGATCAATTATTTAATTAATTTATTATTGACAATAATATATTGTATTGTAATTTTTTTTTTCCATTGAATTGGTTATATATTGTTTTGATCTATTATTGCTGTTATTATTTTGGGATGTTGTGTTGTTTGTTTGGTCAGGTATCCAAAAAACATAGCTATAGATTGACAGCCTAAATATAAGTTGTGAAAAGATGATAAAGTTTCCCAGGCAAAATTGTAAGCAAAAGTTTCTTTATTATATATACTAATAATTTAATTTATTTCTTTCTATGTATTTACAAAATAAACAAGATATTAAAATACAATAGTAAAAAAGATATCTCAATATATACTAAAACAGGATTTTGGATAAGCTTCTGGAGCCACCAGAACCCTTTAGTTTCCCGTCTGTCTCTCCTCCTTAATGACATTCCTTTTTTTCTTCTTTTTTTTAGCTACTTTTAACATTTATAATATTAAATAATATATTATTTTCTATTATACTTCATATATCTTTATCTTAATTAAATTTTAAAAAGTTTTTACATCTGTGTAATAAAATTATAACATTAAAAACAATCATTTCATACATGTTTAAAATTTCACATTGGCATTTTTTTTATTTTGAGTGTTTTTTTATCCGGTAACCATAGTTTATATTTATTAACCTATATAAAATTTATGTATTTTATCATACATGTTATTATTTGATTGGCATTTTTTAAATTTATAAATGCTTATTTATATTATGTTTATGTTTTTTAGATGCGTATTTTTAAATATGGTTTTCTTTTTTTTTCCCCTTTTATTTTATTGCATTTTTCTTAAAGTTTTATAAAAATGTTTTTCGTTAACAAATTAATTTTTATGTTTATGTCTTAGATACATGAACCTATTTATGTTAAGCTATATTTTATTTCTGTTAAATATATTTGATTGCTTAAAGCAAAGCTTTTTTTTATAAATATGTTTCGTTATGTTATGTTTTTCAATATGCATATCGTTGTGTTTAGTATGCTTTAATCCAAAAATATGCATATTTATTTATACTTTATTTTTAGACATATTTCAATATATGCTTAAAATTTTAATCACGTTAGCCTTTTTTTTTATAACAGTAATCTATCCTACTTCTACTCCTAAACTATACGAATGGAAAGAACACTTGCGTTGTGAACGATATAATTCTAATACAAGTTGACGCTATCATACATATATGAATAACTCATTATGGTAAAGACTGGTACAAGAACTCGCTGAAGCCTAATTTTGTTGTAAAATATTCTATAAATTATCATAACAACAACACATATTGAAACGAAAGCTATAAAATATGTGTTCTGAAGCCACTCATCCATTGAACGGGTGCTAAGACTAGCTAGTAATCTATATATATAGATCCAGAACTCCACAAACTTATTCTATATGTGTTTATTTTGTTAGCATAATAATTTGATTTTTTTTTCTCGCGAAATGATCTCATGGCCTATAAATAGTAGATTATTGTCAACTACTTTTTCATAAATTAAACTATAAAATAACTTTTATTTATGCATAACACATGCTTTTTTTTACTTGTTCGAAATTTGTCTCTCATCATCCACATTTTTAGAAGTATTGTACATCAAATACTTACCATCTTCTAAAAATTTGTATAGGTATTAAATTACAACAATTTTATGTGTGTTTAAAAGTATTAATCATAGCCTCAAGAGGGCTATGTTTATCATTTTCTTTTTTCTAATGCAAACATATTATTAATCACCCGAAGATAACAAATGAGTACACTGATAACGCTTAAATTATACATATTTAATGGAGCGTTATCGGGACATTTAATGGATAAATATACCCCATTTGAATATAAATTAATGTGTTTTAGTTACTTATTATTTGCATAAGTATTTTTGTAGGTTGCAATGAAATTTGGTGTTAAAATGCTTGAAAAATGACGAATTGACGTTGTCGCACTGTTTTGCCCATAACTTCTTCATCCAGACTCAGATTTTGAAACTTTCTACGGATGCAGAAAATTAAGATCTACAAGTTTCATGTTGATCACTTTCGATGAATTAACCACGATGATCACGTTTTTGACAAAATCACCGTGGGTAAAACTTAAATTAAAGATAAAGGAATAAAGACAAAAAGGAAAGGTCAAGAAGAAAAAAAACAAGAAAAGAGCCAACAAATAATTATGCACTGAAGAAAAACTTGTGTCGGCAAAGTAATTTCCTTTTGTTGGAGCAGTTGATGTTATTACTATTTTATTGTTCAGTGAGGTCCTATAAATTGGACGAGAGACAGATGAAGAAAGTGTGCTTGAGTGCCATAGTGTGCTTGAGTGCCATAGTGTGCCTGAGTGCCTGAGTGCCATAGTGTGCCTGGGTGCCTAAGTGTCATAGTATGCCTTTGAGTGCCAGTGTGTCTGTGTGTGAGATTTCAAGTGAGACAGTGTGTGTGCTAGTTTTAGTCCGTTAGTTTGAGTAACAGTAGGTCTAACAAACCTCTGTTCAACTTTGTTACTTCGCTTTAATCTACTTTTTCATCTTGTTACTAGTTACCAAAGATCCTCACGATAAATCAAATCACCGTTGTAATTTACATTTACAATTGCAATCAAAGTTTTCGTTACTAGTTACTTTGTTACTATTATTATTCAAGATTTCAACAGCTCTACTTTTACCGCTATTTACTTTTACCGCTATTCACTTTTTACCGTTTTGTTACAAAAAATCTTCTCAAACACGTTTTTCAATTATTGGTATATTAATTGGGCCTGTGACAATCCAATTAATATACGGGGGTTGAGAAACATTTTCTAGTTCTAAAAATCAAAACCAACTTTTCATTGTTAAAATAGCCAACAACTATTTTTAACGACTGTACTGGCCTTGAGTTAAGTCTCTCGCCCCTCTTACGGCACTTTCATTTTATGTCCTTTAATAGCTTTCAAAAAGATCACTTGTAGTTGTTAGGCAACGTGACAACTCGGTCACAACCCCCCAATTTTACACCTTTTTTTTAGATTAAATTTAATATTGTTATTAACTACTAAAACTCATTCTCTGTGGACGAATCTGGACTTACTACTAGCTATACTACATGCGCTAGGGTACACTGCCCGTGTGTAATATAATTATTAGTATAACCTAGTTTTATAAATTTAAAACTTTGGTGATTTTTACGAGCAAAACGATTCAATAAAATATGCATAGAAATTACACATCATACACCAGGTAAAAAAAGCCCTATATGGAAGTCGCCAACATTTGTATAGGTATTAAAATATAACAATTTTATGTGTGTCTAAACGTATTAATCATAGCCTCAAGAGGGCTATGTTTATCATTTTCTTTTCTTTTTAGTGCAAACATATTATTAATCACCCGACGGTAGCAAATGAGTACACTAAGTAAAAAGTCCTATATTAAGTTGTGTTAAGTTATCATCATTCTTGCTTAAACACATGATTTTGTATAATCAACATATATGTCTAGTAGCCAATGCATATACAATTAGATTCAAAGTGTTTTCTTAAATCTTACTTTTATTCCGAATCCATTTAGCTAAGCATGCAAATGATATAAATTGAAAATACAAATAAAAAATAAAAAACAAAAACGACAAAAAAAAAAAATAAAAAAATTCAAACTTCACTATAAAAGATGGTTATAACACATTACGAATGATTGTTTCGTATCACTATGTTGGTAATTCTAGTGGTATTGCCTATGCCATAAAAGTCATAGCATTATTGAATGTCTTAAAAGTGTCTAAACCAACTAGTAATAATTATATAATCCAGTATAAATATGTAATGTTATGCTTGTTTAAATAAACCTTGACATAAACAAAAAATATAAATAAAAATACATCAAATAAATTAATTTTTGTTGCAAAATTAGATTTAGACTTTTTGTTAGGAAATTTAATGTCAATGAGTTCTTGAGTTAGTGGTTCAAATAAGTATAAAATGTTTTGCCTCTCTGAAGATCCAGGTTTCAAACCCGGACATTGACGTTGAATTATTAATTTTGGGATAATTAATTATTAATAATTAACATGTTTAGTTAAAAAGATTTTAAAAAAAAGTTAAGGAAATTTAATTTTTAAAGATTTGTTCAATTCTATCTATAAAATCCCCCAACCCCAATAATGAATGAAAACCAAAATTACAAATATTATGGTTGGGAGATATTTTTTATTGGTTTATTTTAGTGAGGAAAGATGAATGAATGCTGGCACATGGAGCGATGCAAAAGTGTTCATATAATGAAGGGACAGTTACGTCCAACGACCATCATACACCCGACCAACTGACTGCCCTTTTCCTCGTCTTATTTACCCGCTCTTTAGGCAATGACCCACTACCCCAATGGTGAGGCACCTGGGTTTTTCTCCCTAGGCGGGGTTTAAGTTTTGTCAAGTGCAAGCTTGACCCCTATTAAATCCTTCCAGTCTTGCTATTGAAGCTTGTTGGATGATAAGGATGCCTAGTGACTCGCGTAAGCGTAAAGGGTTTTTCCTTGACAACCAAATCAGTCGGATGTAGCGAGACCCGGTTTAGACAACCGACTACCCAACTGAGAGTCTGAGATGACTTTCACCTTGTGTGGGTGGATGGTGCTCCGGCATCATATCTAAGATGTGCACTTGTCAAAAAATAATAAAAAAATAATAAAAAAAATTACCCGCTCTTTAATTTAACATTTTATGCCCTTCTACTTTTAATCGTTATAAAGTTTAGACTAGTCAATGATCCATAATTTTAGTGGCGAGATATTCAGGTTTTACCTATGAGGTAGATATTTGAATATTGTCATATGCAAATTATACTCTATTAATTCTCGGTTGTTAAGGTGAGCTTAGTTAAGTTTTTCTTTTTTTTTTTATACCGTTGCTTGGATTGTGATAGCCGGATCCGGTTTAAAGAACCGAATATCCAATGTTAAGTTAAAACCTTATCATTTGACGATAAAAAAATTTATTTTTATTTGAAAGTCATGTAGAAAAATAATTAACTTTACTACTTTAGACGCAGGTTATAGGTTTGACCAAGCATAGCATGTGAATTGTGGACCCAATCATAGTACAATTTAGGTCTAAAAGGTCGCTTACGCAACTTAAGTAGTACTTGTTGTTGATTGACTAATTCCATGTCTAATTAAAAGTTGCAAGCTTTTCTACTTTAATCAATGTTTTAAAAACTCTATATTTCGTTGAACCGCCCAGTTAATTGCGAGTGATCGAACTGATCGGTTCAGCTGTTTAGTTTTTTTTACTTAAAAAACCGGTATTTTTTAAAACATTGCCTTTAATGTTTCATCCTTTTTGAGAGCGTCAGGTATGAGGTGACCCAGGTCATAATGTGGCATCTCGGCACTGCACCATCCACCATTCTCTCCCTTTTGGCATCGACCCTTGGTTTGGGGTGGGACATATGAATGCCAATGCTTGGCGTCACTAAAGATGTTTGATGCAAATTTTTCTACCAAACAATTTAATAAGCTTCCCATCATTTCAAATAGGGAATTGATATTATTACCATTTCTTTTGATTGATGTACCAAAATTGTGCATTGTTGGCTTGTACAGTTAGCTGTACAACTTGTATATCGTGGTACATTCATAAAAAATGATTGTACAAATATCACTTCCCTTTTAAATATGTTCTACACTACGATATATCCCTGTGATGTTTTCACGGTGATCTTTTATGTCAACTTTCATTTTAACATGGGTAGTACTAGTTCAAATTTATGCACCAAGATATTTGAGTAACATAAACTTTAGCACAAACTTTTTCCGATCAAGACATTGGAACATATTTATATAAATTACCTAATTATTAAATTATTAACATTAAAGGTAGAAATAAATGGGTAAACAAACGAGGTTTCCAATTTAAGTTACCGAGTAATGCAAGTTTTAATTCAAATGTAAACAGTCTAATCAAGTAATCCCGCGATCCTTTCAAAACCTTTTGTCTGGCCTTTCCAATATGTTTATCTAAGACTATACAGTATACACTATCACAACCTAACTCAACTCAATTTTTTATTAAAAAAATAATTTCTCTTTCTTTTACCTATACAACCTAACTCAATCCAATTTTTTACACATATTTAAAACCCAACCTAAAATAATATTTTATTTAATAAATATGATTATAATTATTGCTTTTTATAAAATTAATATTTAAAGTAGTATTTTTATAAACTAACAAATTACTTATATTAAATATAAAAAGGAAATCACTAAGAAATTAAGAATGAACGGAGAAAGATACAGCCATGGGTAGAACTGTACTTTTAATTTGCTATTGAAATATATTATGAATATGATATGAATACTAACTTATTGTTATACCGTTCGTGCTCTCAGAGCCACTTAACTCGCTTTCAAGAGCTATAAAAAGCTCTAAGAAATGAGATGGGTTCCCACGACCCTCAATTTAAGATGATAAACATGGGTTGCATCCAAGGTTGAGGACACAACCTGGTCGCGCGTGAAGCATATAATTGCTTTCATTTAAAAACTTCTTTTTTTTTTGTCTTATTAAATAGGTAGCAACCATTTACACGTTTAGATCATCATAGTTTATGGCTTAAGGAGGTTCTCAAGCCTCTTATGAAGACATAAAGACGTATGACCACTAACCGTGTTGTAATGAGTTGTATGATTAAGACAACCTCATTGAAAATTTTAAAACTTATCTGAGTTGTATCATATTATCTTTTGGAAAGAAAAAAAATATGTTCTTAACAACGATTTATTTATTTTTTAATTAAAAGTAGAAATTAACTAATATACTAGTTTATTTTTAAAATAGTTAAGCTGATGTAAATTGCAAAATAACTTAATTTAAACAGAGTTAATATATAACTCTAGATTTAGTAACAAATATATAACAATTTGGTATAAAACCTTGGTAAATTATATTGAAAATAAATATTTTTATTATAAGCATATTTTGCGCAAAATCAATGCAAATTATTAATTATCATAAAAATGCTCTAATTAAGTAATTACCACTCGATTAACCATGTAACAATGCAAATTCGTTTTGTAATTAAGCAATGCAAATTCGTTTTGTAATTAAGCAATGCAAATTCATAATTATCATAACAATTATCATATAAACAACGCAAATTCATTTTGTAATGTTTGTGTTGGAATAGTGTCTCCCAATCTCTTGTTGGTTTAATTGGTTGTAACAATGCATTGTTTTATATATCAATTATCATAGTATCCACGTAAAGCAACAAGATTAAATATTTTTTGTTAACATTATTCAATAGTTGTTCCTTATATTGAAAAAAGTTTATTTAAATTTTATAGGTACTTTTTGAAAGTAATATTTTTACAATTAAAAGTTATATAATATACATTATATAAATTAAATTGGTAATTATAACAATAATAAAATTAAACTAAATATTTAAGAAAAATATAAATTAATCATTAGGGATAGTATAGCTATTGCAATTTATATAGTATTATAAATATAATGAAAATGAATTTGATTGTTTCAAAAGAAAAAATAGAACCACAACTATAATCCAATGCAAGTCTCCCCGCATGTGAGTAAACAAAATTAAATTTGGCATTGAGGGGGCGGACGACTCTGGTTGTCTGCCACCAGCATCAATCAGGGAAATTTGATGAATCCTTGATTTAAGTAATTCGATCGAAAGTAGGCCCAAATATATATATAGTATAAAATAAAATATAGACAAAAGGGGTGTTTGTGTTTTCGGTTTTTTAATCTGGTTTTGTTTTTAAAAGAAATAATTAACGAGCCTCATTAGTAAGTGAACATATTACTAAGGCCTCTCCCAATGAGACTTTAGGTCGTCCAGGTCGGTTGCTTCACCCAACCGATGCCGTTGGCACAAGGCCATTGGTTGGTGCATCGGTTGAAGGTGTTCTGTTTACCAAAGAACTTGTGATGAGACATATGGGTCCCGTATTTTTACCTTATGCAAATTCATCCTTACCCAAAACTCACCACACCCCCCAATGTCACGCCCATCTATCACTTTCATCAAAAACTCATCTCAAATATATTTGTCTCAATTCTGAAATTTTCTTTGTTTTTTGCTATAAAAACAAAAATCGTAGTGGTGCACCCACCAATTAAATGAAAAGAATCTAAAACAAATCACATATTTGACAAAATCATATACCAATTAAATGAAAATAATCTTAAAAATCATATAATTGACCAAATAAAATGGATGTACTTAATATAAAACGGTTAATGTTATAAAGTATCACTTCTTCTAACATTACTATCACCGACCACCATACAAAGACAACATCGGCGAAACAAGGTGTCGTTATTTCACTAACCGACTGTCCTCACTAGAGAATTATAAAATGATACTAGAGGGGTAATTGCGCAATGCGGTGACGGCGGTGGCGGCGACTGGTGGTGGTGGTGGCGGCAGCAAGTAGTGTAGGTAATTGATGTAAAGGGGTAGTGGACATATTTTAGGAGTTAAGGGATGGATGATGTAAATATGTAAGAAGAGCATATTGGTCATTTCGCATATCTAAATTTTATAATTTTCAACATGGATATGTAATTTTAATAAGTAGTAGAGAAGTATAGATAGGAACGCACATGACACATTGACACATTGACACATATACGATTCTAATATAAGTAAACTAATCAATCATGGGCCATGTACTAATACATCCGATAGGTGATGGGCTTAATAGAAGGCCAATTTCACGCCCATTGCAAAGTAGACCCAAACATATCAATCGATATCCTGTATTCCTGTATAGGCGTATAGCTAGAGTTGTGCTAAAAAATTAAAAATATATAAAAGATGTTAACGTCCAAATGCTTCAAAATGATAACATTTATATGGCGTGACATAAGGAATTAATTAAAGCAATGTAACATTTCAATGTAATTATGACAAATAGAGTTTGAGAATTAACACTGTCCAAATTTGCGGGAGCATTACAAGAACGAACATTAAATAGCATTTTCCATTCGAAAATCTTTCATTTTTTTCAATAGCATTTTCACTTTATCGATAAAACCTCGGTTTCTTGATTATTAAGTATCTTGAACTCGATCGGGAGACTTGATACTATTATCGTCTATGCAACATTGATTATTTTCATAGACGATCAAGAGAAGATAGTGATTAGGGGGTTTCGACGGGGATTGTATAGGTTTAGAAAACAATTTGTGAAAACGTTATAAAAGTTTAAAACAAACCTAAACCCCTAACAATATCACAGAATACAATATAGGTAAAGCCTGGTACCGAATTCGACGTTACAACTACCGAGTGAATAGACACATCAAATGACTAAGAGACCAAAGAAGCTCTCATCTACCGTTGATCTAGACGTGAACACAGAACACTTCACCGAATCCAAGTCGGTGCTAACCAAAAAGCTTCAAGCCGTAACAATGGAGGTTTAGGATTTTGGGTTTTGATCCAAATACGTAATTTATAATTAATCTATGGTTTATGAGGCTGGTATGTTGTAAATATGAGTCAAGCTCATATCTATAGGTTCCTAATTGGCTCCCAAAACCTTAGCCCGATACAAATAAGGAAGTTTCTTTGCCCGTAACCCTTCTAACTAGCTAAACGTACGATATGCCTTTACCTTCTAGAGATACAACCGATGTATTTATTTTTACAAGAAACTCAAAAATAAAAAGTTATAATAAATTAAAGAAAATGAGTGTGTTTGATTTCACTTCACGATCGAATTGTGCCAATTAATCTCGATCCAATGGCTTATAATGTTTTTAACATTTCCTACATAAAGTAGGCTTCGTATCCGAACTTATTCAGTACTCTAAATTAAGATTAAGATAATGATATATAATGTAATTTTTTTTTTGTTTCTAAAAGCATTATATAAAACTAATAATATAATAGTAGATTATTTATCAGGAGCTCGATACACATGACAAATTAAAAGATTTAGGTGACGTTTGGTTTGGTAATTTGTATGGTAATGAATATAAATTTAAAAGAAAAAATGGAAAGAGTGAAAAAATGTGATTGTTTTAAGAGAAATGCTATGTTTACAAACTAATTACAAACATAATTTTACAAACTGACATGGCATATGAATTGGACCAATTATATTTAATTGTGTTTTCTCTTTCTTCTTTCTCTCCCTGTTTTTTATTGGTAGAACATGAGTTTGTAAGAGTTTGTTTGTATTTTGTTTGTCACTCTAGCATCTCTCGGAAAAAAAAAGAGGTTAGATGATTTATATAGAAATATATATACACGTGAAATCATTGTTAAACAAAAAACCTTCGCTAGTCCCTTAAGCCCACCGCATACTTTCCAATTGGATGTCACTGCAGGTAAGGTAAAGGACTAGCCGTCCCGTTGAATGTTCAAAAAAAAAAAAACGGGTGGACTCTATTGGGCTTTATTGCTAAAATCAAATTTTATAACAAAACGTATGGACTTTTTGGTTGGTACTTTTCTTTAAATCGAAGTTTTACAGCTTTAGTATTTTTAAATGAGAGAATTCAATTATATTATAATTTTAATTATTTTTTCCAAATACACTAAATAGTGTATATACATAGATTTAGCATATACATAACATATTATTTTTTATTTAAAAAAAAAACTATATTTCAAATATTCTAGTTTGAGTCAATCCATTTAATGGCAAAGATCATAAATGACATAATTTCTGTATTTTAATATATATATATATATATATTAACCACCATTCTCAATGATTAAATGTATTATTGTATTGATATATAAATCACTGCAAGTAAAAATCATTTAACGTATTTTTACGTTATTACTTTAACGTCTTCGTGTATAAATAACAGACTTACTATGTTATATTATATCTTTATCTTTACTACTTAATAAAGCAAACACCATCCCCTCTTTTCAACTTTTAAGCCTTTAAAAATCCCAAAATACCACTACTTTTTCAAAAGCTTGCTTTTTTAATTAACTTATATACCTAATATACCCTTAATGAAATAATTTACAACATCTATCCATCAACTCTTAAAATAACTACATTACCTCCTTTTACATCAATTACCTTTATAATAATAACCACACCGCCGTGACCCGCCACCACCATCCGTCGCCACCATTACCACACCGCCGCCGCTACCACCATCACCGCTACCACCATCGCGCGGGTTTTTGTCTAGTACCCTTTTATACATTTAGATAGTAAATGTTTAATTTGAATCAATGCATTCAATTATAAAGATTGACGAGGACGTAATTCATGTATAATTTTAAAAAAATATGTATTTATTACATTGCATATTACCTTCTCTAATTAATGCTTAAGATTGAGTTTTATTATTGATTATATCATATCATCTATAAAAAAAAATGTATTGATTATGAAATTTTAATACATGTATTGACACTAGTTTAAATCTAGTTAAACTACATATAATAATTACCATATTAAATTATCAGACGCTATTAAACAGAAAAATATTGCCATTTATAATGCGTGGACATTGTGCTAGTGTTATAACAATATTGTGTAGTATATCAATTTATCAAATTTGACTTAAAAATCCAAGGGCAATGTTTTAAAAGCCTGTTCGAATCAGCCAGTCAGACCGGTTCGACGGTTTTGAAGGGGTGCAAGGTTTTTTACAAGATTTTGATCGGTTGGTTTTTTGGGTTTTGGCTGGTTTTTTTCGGTTTAACCAGTTTTTTAATTTATTTATTTTTTATATTTTTTATAATTATTTTTACGAACATGTGTATACTTTAATATTATTTTTTCTTATTTGTGAACTTTAAATTTTATATTTTGTTATGAAATACTCATTTGGTATTATTTTTGATTATTTTTGTTGACGTATAACTAAGTTTAGTAGCAATTTAAAAATTAAAAAAAAAAAAAAGTTTTTAAAACATTGTCCTTTGTCCAAGACTCCAAGGGGTGCCTGTTTTGACACACTTCAAGACTCAAAGGAGATCAAACTAAAATCAACTAATCATGATCTTTTAAATATCAAAATTTTAAAATAATTAAAAATAAACAAATAACAGAACCAAATTTCTGATCTGCGTCGGTAACTTGTAACCGCTGTCGGTGAACGATGAGTATAATTAAGTCAAATTCCGGCACCGGAGATGAACATATGGTACGGATAACAATCAGAATGATCGGTCCTTCACCTCCGTATTCCTTAGACGTCCATTCACCGATAAGTAACAATTATGTTTATATTTTCATATGCATATTTTTACTCCTTTTAATCTTTTACTCTTTTTTCCTAATTAGGTTAATTTTTGTGTCCTCGGTGATTTTCATTATGACAATAGCAAATTATGTATTATTATGATTATTATGAAGGATTGAATATATAATGTTTGGATTTCGGTTACCGAGCAAAATATATATCGATTTTATCTAGAATTCAGTAGAAACTTTTCCTATTTGTAGTATTCGTAGATTTTCGAAGTTATTTTTAGCTGACACTAAGTTGAGACTGTAGATGTTAGATTAGGTTAAAGAGTTGAAGGGCGATTTATCGGAACGGAAACTAACGAGAGGATTATATTGACGATGATGATAATGTATGAGCGCGTGTATAGATTAGATGATAGAATTGTGAATAGATTGTGTGTAGAGTTGGTTATCGATCAAAATCAATATCGTTTTATTCAGAATTCAGCAGAAACTTTTTCTGTTTGCAGTATTCATGATGATACAAAGTTATTTGTAGCAGAAACTAAGTTGAGAAATGAGATTGTAGATGTTATTAGGTTAAGGAGTTGAAGGGAGATTTATTGGAAAGGATGAAAGGTAACTAATGAGAGGATTAAATATTTCTGAACTTGAAATGAGATTGAGAATTAGCTCAATTAGGCTGGTAAGTGGCTCGGTTGTAAAGGATTTCAGCCATCCTTTCCTTCATGGAGAATCTGTTGAGAAAGAGATAGTGATTATCTAAAAGTTATACTGATTGTTTTATGTGTAGCATCAAGGACTCACAAGCATAATAATGTGGTGAAAAGTTTTAGGTTCGTTCATGTAGTACAAGTCATTAGGATAATTGCAGATGCTATGATGATACTGGATGTCTTTTGAATAGTTTACAACCATACAGATGAAACGGTATACTCCAAGAAGAATATTTGCAGGACTCCATATTATGTTGGGTTTTTCATGTTCCCTTGTTTTCCGAGTGGGAATCTTGGACTTCTATCCGTTCAGAACTTACTTACTTACTCTCGTCATCAGATTTGTATTTGGGTCAATCATGTTGAACCCCCTCCTGGAGTAATCTTAATAGTGTTGTGTTATTAGTAGCTGTATTTTGGTGTTATTTGCTTTGTTGGAACCCTAGTCAAGGAATCACCCTTTAGGCATCTGTATTTATCTCGACAATTTTGTAATTTCTGATATACTTGTGATACTCAAACTTTACTCAATGATGCATTACAACATATATAATGCACATGATATTTTCCAAAGTATCATTTAGTGGTCATCGTATTGGGAGAATCAAACTTGTTTGTCCCAATAAATGAAATTAAATTATGGATTTTTCAGATCTCAACAGTTAAGTAATAATTATAAGGGAGATTAAATAACAATGTTGTAGAGGCTAGCATTTTAGCTGATTATTTGACTTCCGTGTACAACTATTTATCTGTTCTCTATCTCATCCTTACGTTCATTCTTCTTTTTCTTTTTTCTTTTCTTTCTTAATTTTCTTTTTCTCATATTTTATTATTATCAAAGTTTTCTTCTTACTATTATTATTAGGGTTTTGCTAGTCTGTTCCCCTTTGGTCAATATTAACATTTAATTACCATTTTATCTGAACACACGCGAGAAAGGAGGATTGATAAAACTGTGAGATGGATGCCAACTACGACAAGTTATTTAGAGTTCCTTGATAAAATATAACATTCCTTGTGATCAAAACTCTTTAACTTCTTCAAAGGTGAATCACTATCTTATGAAATATCCTGACATACTTGTTCCTTTGAAAAATCTCCGTAGGTGCGTGATTTGAAAATTTTGATTGCTGGGAATGGTCGTTTGCCTTTGGAAAGGTTGAGTCTTGTTTTACATGGAAATGTGTTACATGACAGCAAATATGGCGAGGATATATCCGTGGATTTCAACAATGGAGGTATAAATTTTATTTCACTTTAGTATAACTGTATTGTATGAACTCTTGTACATAATTTCCTATAGAGCAAGTTGTTACTACACTAACCATAAAATTTCTCTGCATGCATGACCTTAGTAAAAAATACTATTCAGTTAACACGTAACAATGTAAAACGACCACATTACAAGGTTTCTTACAGTGAGTGGAGCACTGGATCATTTGATGCAATCCTTGTTCCTTTTGTCCCGGCCAAATACTCGTTTCTCAGTAAGACACCTAGGGTATTTTGAATACAATACTGGCTTCACTGGGTCATGCTATAAGAGTCAAAATCAACATAATGTATAAGCTCATATTTTACAAATGTCTTTCTACCCAATTTTTTTCTTTGATATTCTAATACGCGTTTTGAAAGCTTTGGTTTGATACTGTTGTTCTTACTGCAAATAAATATATTCTTAAATTTTCCAGATACCCTTATTGTTGCTATTAAACCAAAACCTCCGTCTAAACACATTCAGAGTGGGTTTGAGGATGATGAAGACGAGGAACTGGTAAGAACTGAATGATTCTTTGCTTTGATAGCCTTGCATGATTTTTCTTGGCATAAATTTTATTCCTTGTTTTTTTGCCACCGAGTTCTTACCGTTATTTCAACAAAAGTAGAAGTTTCAACCCACAATTAAATAGCACATGGAAGAGGAGGCTTTTTATCCTTCTACATGATAAGTTGAAGATACCCGGTAAGCCTTTGTTTTAATGATTATTCATGCTTATAAGTTATAAATAACTAATTGGTTCTGATTATTTGTCTTTATATGTTCATTAGATATGCTTCTGATAGCAATCTTCTCTCTCAGACTCAAGGTGTGGGCTGTAATCATCATGTGGTTTATCTTGGCCCCTATTGCACACAAATGGGATGTAGGACCTTTATACGTAAGTAAATCAGCTCCTTTTTTCCAGTATATGAAGATCTATGAATTTGGTTTTTTGGTTACATCTGGGAGTCTATGGTTGGCAAAATGGGTATGTCTGGGGAGCCGGGTAACGGGTCAAAACCGACTGGGTGGGGTTGGGTCAACCGGCAGCGCTCTTTTAATCCAATTTTTAAGCTGTATAAATCATTGATGTGTTAAATATAATTGCAAGAACTATATTATAATAATATAGATTTTTTAAAAAAAGTACCCTTGGAAGTATTTTTGCATTTAAGTATAATGACGTCCAACCTTTATCCATTTTAGTTAAATCTTTTAGCTGAACCACTTTTACCCATCAGAGATAAGACATTTACCCAAATTGACTCATTTCTAGGTAAATTGATTGAAATTGTCACCTCTACCTAGGATATTGAGATAGGAGGAGGGAGGGGCACCTTACACACACACGCACACACCTGACTCAGTATCGGCTGAGGTTAGAGGATAAAAAACTTTAGGTCTTCTGTTTTTGAGGTTTGATAATGATGGACTTGTAGAAGCATGTTTTTGGAGTATCTGAATCTACACATTGGTGTTCTTTATTTTCCTTACCATTATTTATTGGAGTATAACTTCTATAGGAGCTCTATATTTATAGGTGTAGGAAAAACCATCCTGCTAGATTTGATTTTCCACATGTGCATTTTGTAGTAATTGAAGGGTATAATTGGTAGCCTAAGCATAGGTAAGATGACAGTTACCAAAACACCGTATGAGTGCACTTAGACATTAGTGGTATTCCTGTAAAGAGTTGTTTTTGGCTTTTATATCTCTATGTCAGTGAAATGTCTGATTTACATCACTCAAGCTGGCAATTCTAAGATGCTCTAGTTCAGCTGTTAGACCCATGCATATTTTGTAGTATTGTAGATTAATTTGGTTTATATGTTATTAGATTAAGTATTTAGAATATTTGTCTACAGATAGGATCAGTAATAGTATTTTTATTGAGTTAGGATAGCTTGTAGGGACTTAAGTTACTAGTGGTGAGGAGAAGTGGAGAACTGTGCTATTATGCTTGATTTAGTATATAATTACTTTGCGCGTTATCGGATAAAGTCTGCCTCTCTGAAGTAGACTGTATATTTCACAAAGATACTTGTTTGTCAAGTTTGTTTTTATTGGTTTGTTGCGTTACAGTCTAGTATGGTGTGTATGCTTTTACATACGAGAAGATTGCTATAGTCTATCTCTCATTGCTTATATTTTTACACCCATATATGTAGATACTTGGAACCGGTTTTGCCATCATCTTTCTTAATCTTGGGAAACGGCAACATGGTGATATGAGGTATGTATCATGTACATGAATTGATCATAATCTGTCTACATCATACTTCTTTCATTACCCTGCAGTCCTGCGTAGTGGGATTGGGTATTGTTGTTGATCGTAAATTCGTAATAACATGATGCGGCAAAAGGTCAATTCCACACTTTTGTCCTCCACAAGTTCACAACAGTCGTACATCTTACCAGCTAATGGTAGAAATTTGGGGTTGGGGGGGGGGGGGCGCTTTGAACGGTCATTCTTGACGAAGGCCGAAACTGCCCACATCTAATTGACCCGCAACTTTTTCTTTTTTTTTTTAAATTTTTTTATTGATATTAATATGCTACGGATTAGATGATCTGTTGTAAATGGGTCTCAATTGGGTCAGAAAACAAATGGGTCGTAATTATCACTTCTATGGACATTACCACGGGCCTTGGCCCATCGGCATCAAGGTGGCCTACAACCCAGAGGTGGGTTCAAGTCCCAAATGGCAGAAATGTGTACAAAGGTGGTGATGGGTGTGAGTCTTTTCCTTGCAATAAAATTAAAAAGATGAAATAAATAATTGTCATTTGTCATGAACTGTAGTTCTTTTTAAATGGTTTAATACTTGTTGAGTTGTTTCTCAACTAATGAAATGCTTATTCTATTTGTTGAACATCTACAGTGCCTATTCCATCTTCAACGAAGATTTCAGAGAACTCCCCGGGACCTTCAATGCAGATCGAGTTGATAGAGACATCCGAGCAGGTCAGTTGTAGTTGGCTGTTCGAATTCCAGACTACGCTGAATTTTTGTAGTATCATACTTGTGTACAAAAGATCAATGATCAAATCTTGGTATATAATAAATTTAATGCCTGTTTGGTTCCAGTTATTTGTTAGAATTCTGTTCTTTCACCGACTAAACTTATTCTTGGTTAGAAATCCGCAATCTTTTTGTTGTAATTATTGAGAGCTTAGTGAAGTGTTCTTTAAGCTAGAAAAGCATACATGACCATAGGTTATAGCAGAACGACAAATGATCAATTATTAAAATCCTTGCAGCATATGCATAAATGGTTGTCTGTTGATGCAGTAGCTTGAAATCAGATGTGGGTTATGTTTTATCTCTAATGGGCCAAAAATGGAATAAAAAGCATAGCATCAAAGAAAATGGGTCGAAAGTCTTTCATTGTCTAATGTTAATGCGAAAACCCTCCTCCTATACCATTTTATTTAAAAAACTGTATTATTATTTATTAAGGAAAATGAAATTGTAATCGTATTTGATTCACTATCAAGGAAAAGGTGAATATTTTTGCACAATAAATGGTCCGGAATCAACGTCAACCCAACCCAACCTAACCTAATTCGGACCGGCAATTAATATGCAAGTTTTTGACCCAAACCAATTTTGATCCACCATTTAGCCGTCTCTTGTGCATGGACCACATATGTGTTACCAATTACGAAGGTAATGACCCAAAAATACAAATCCAGTATGTAGACAGATACAACTTGACAGTACCTGGGAGTTAATTTGAGCCAATGGCCGAGGGCAGTGGTAACCCTTTGGTCAATTGGCTGGTAGTTGCAGTTTTAAAGGTGAGAAAGTGATGTAAAGTGTTGTACGTATTTTAACTTGTAACTCTCACATTGACTTGCATACTATTTGAAGACAACTCATCACTGACATGTTTCCTTCGATCTATCTCCACATTCATATCTGTATCTGTTTTTTTTTTTCTTGGATAAGTGGTCATTTTGTTTTCTTACCTTTGTTATGTATTTGTATTTTTCAAACCAAGTTAGGCGTCTTAATAATCTCACAAAAGGTTTTAGGTTCGAAACTCAACATCTTTGCCTCTTTGGCGTGGCTAGAGATAAAGTTTGTAAACTGTTGCCGGGATATCCCGGTTACGAAGTGTACATCTAAATTAAAGACTCGTCCTTAATGGTAACCTGAACAAAGTAAACCTCTAAAGTTACATTGTTTTTCTTACCATTTTAATTGAATAATAACTTAGATGACTAGTTTGGGATAGCAAGGCAGGTGGCTGCAATTTGATCCAATGAATGATGTACTTAATAAGTTGATATGATGAAGTCCTTTTTATTTTTTTTGGTTGCCACATGGGTAATATCAGCTATTAACAAAGGTGGAAGTTTGTGATTCTGTACAAAAAAAATTCACAGTATTTGACTTGATACATTGTTTTAAGCTTTTTAAAAAAAAGGTTATAATGTTGTGGGTCTTTATCAGAAATACGTATTATTCTTCACAATAGACATAAGATAATAATACAGTGGGACATTGTAAATTGTAAAATGATGATTGTTGGCAAATTGTCGATTATAACTTGAATTATTTTATTATTAGAGCTATTGGTGAGATGTTACCCAAAGAAAAATAAAATAGAAACAGAGAAAAAAGCAGGCTCACAGAATACTTTTTTTTTTTTTTTGAAAAGTACTCACAGAATACTTTATAAACAACAAATGGGACAAAAGAAAGACATGGAACATAAATTATTATAAAATTAATATGTTTAAACGATTTATGTTTGTAGATTATTTGATTAAATTTTTTGTTTTAAATAAGTTTGTGGAAGATGTGGGATTAAAAGTGTTTAAAAAATAAATATGAAGTTGACTAACATATAATTGTTTGTAAGCTAGCTAGCTGGGATGTTGACACGAGGATAGCGCATTCGGACAAGATTCAACATAGGGTTTGATTTTCATTTGCATATGTTAACTAATCCATTGACGAGTGTATTCACATGAGGGTGAATCTAGATGATTTAGGAGTTTAGTCATCATAATCTAGATGATACTGAAATTCTTAAAATTGTCATTAATCACTTATTACTTGGATGATATCTAACGGTTAAGAGGGACTTTAAAATATCATAATCTATACATGTAATACTAGAAGTGTATCCACGCGATGTGTGGTATTGTAGTAAAGACAAAACTAAGAGTTATGGTGCTCGGCTCCGACGGTTTTCAGTGTTGATGTAGAAAAAGTCTTTAAATTTATATTTGACTATAAAAAAAATATTATATTTAATGTGAACAAATTGATGAATCTTGATTTTATACATATATTAATGACTTTCCATATTTATAATTATCAAGTTTTATTACATCTTTAATTTAACGTCTTACCATATTTTGGGATATTCTTAAATTTTTAAATTTTAAGACATCCTTTTTCTCCATTATAATATAGTCGAGATGATAAAGTTATTGGTGACAAGACTAAAGACTTTTACTATCAAAACTCAATCTTTTAGTTCATTGTAAATTGTTTAAGTTTATATTTATAAAATTTTATTCATAAATTTAATAACAATGATAAAGTATTTTGAAACACTGTTAATTTCATCTTAATTAGTTTAATTGTTTAAAACTTAAAATGCTCCTTTTTGAAAACCTAAGATAATATGATATTTCTTTGTATTGCTCCAAAATTTCAAAACAATGGACATTTTTGAAACCTTTAAAAGGGTTGTTTTGGTTCTCTGAATGTATGGTAATTTGATGGAATAAAATTTAATTTTTGTTGTTGTTGTCATATCAAGTGAGGTTAACATATGAAATTTTAAATTTCATTCCACCAAATTCTCATACATTCTGGAAATCAAACGACCTTTATTATATTTGTAATCAAAATTGATAGAAATAAAACTACACTGAATGCTTGTTTAAATGGATATTATTGAAATACTTTTAGTTCCGCGGGTAACAATTTTGGGTAAAATATAACGTGTATGAAAAGCTTTTTCACGTGATATATAAACAATATAATAACGGGTTTTTGTTTTTTGGATTTGGAATCTTTTGGAAATTTTGTTACAACCTTTGAATATTAGTCACGTAATTAAAATACATTGCCAGCTTATATTAATTTTATTATAGTTGGTTGTTATTTTCGTTCAATGTTTATTTATTACAAGATTGAAGATTCATTGAACATTTTACTTTATAATAACATATTTTGAATTTTAAACTTGAGTCGTTTTTCTTTTCTTTTTTTTTTGAAATAGTCTCTCATTTCTTTTTTCCCCACTTATATATAGGAGGAGCTTTCATATAGTAGATGCTGAGTTTGGTCACTTGATAGTTGACTTTTTAGTAATTAGCTTCCACGTCAATTCTATTGCCTTTTCCTTTTTTTAGGTTTTGGATTTCTCATTCTTACCTACATCTCATCTTCCTTTTAACCTAATTTTTATTTTTGAATAATATGTTTACTTGATTAATAGAATTTGACAGTGCATGATAAACACATATCCAAAAGTCAGTTTTTATTTTTCCTTTTTTTAAGCAAATATCAATATCAATATCAATACATATATATTTATTTCTTACGAGACTTGAATCTACAATCTTGTGATAAATGGACAACTTACATTTGGTTATTCAAAAGTTAAGTATCCACAAAAATAGTAAAGTAAATTGAAAAACATGACGCTTCAATATATATCCGCTCAATCATAATTTTTAAACAACGTGTGATATAGTCGTTTAACATCTTGAGATTTACAATAAATCCCAAGATCGATTCTACAATCTTGTAGTTGCCAAGGAAAGGTTTAGAAACGACCATATTGTTGCGTACATCTCAGGCAATAAACTTATTCTTTTCGGGTAATCTGAATAGAGAAAAACCGCATTTGTATAGACGTTAACATACATATGGTTTTTTTTTGGACTATATATTTGATCCTTACAAACTAAACACGCTTGTAATTTAAAAAGTTGTACATAACCAAGGTAAAAGTGTTCTCCCAACTTGAAATCCTTGAAGTATGATTGCATAAATTCTTATAAATACAAGTATCATTAATTAAATTAGTTTTTTTAATCTTAATTATTTCCCTTTTATTAAATTTATTTATAGGCCAGCCTCACATGTTAAACACTTAATTAATTTATAGATTGTTTGTTGTACGTGTAATAACGCCATTTAAAAAGCAAGATGTCTTGATATAAAAAAAGATTCAGTACCTGTAAATATATCATCAAAAAAATATTCTAGGAGTTGAACATGGTGGTTCCGTAATGTTATAATTTTATTTATTTTTTTAATTTGTCATCACTAAGCGCAATTTCATTATTGGTTGCTAACCATATTATATTTGGAGAATGGAAATCGATCCCCTAGCCACTAATATTCTACTAACATCCCCCTACATTTTAATTCGGTGCATTAATGAAAGAGAAATGATGGACTTAATTACAGTTTGTGTTTACAGAACCTACATGGGCACATGGCATGTGTATGGCATGTGATAGTAAGACGAGAAAGAAAAAAAAGAGATTGGTAAGATAAAGTAAGATTTGTCAAAATGAAATATGGCTTGTTTTGTCTAACATAACAAAACTAAAAGGCATCATAAATTATTTTGGCTAAAGCTAACTAGGCATCTCCCAATATCCCACCTCTTCCTCTTCGTCACATTAACATTACGTTATCTTTTTCTTACTTCTTCACCTCACGACACACTTCTGTCAACACATCTTCTTCACTTCTTATTTCTTCCTCTTTACTATTCTATTATTTCCAATTATTTTAAAAAAAAACACACACACGGGTCAAAATGACCCCACCTTGCTCGTCCTCTAATCTTCCTCCTGGCAATGAAATTGGTGATAAGCATCTGTGACATACCTGTGAGTCCGTGACGAGGGGTTGCCAATGGTATTCTCCTGTGATACACTGATGACACACCCGTTGGGAGGGATCTAATAATAGATCAAGTATTAGTATTAATATCGCTTTAAAATTTAATGATCAATAATTCGAATCTAGTGATAGTTTTCATTTTATCAATGTATTTTAAAATAAATATAAAAAAAAAATCTAGAATGAAAACATATAGATGATATCAATCTTGTTAATAATTTATACCTATAATATAATTTTGGTCCAAATAATAAAAAATACATCTACGTACAAGTTACTACAAATCTTAAAATTGGAACGTTGTGTAACATACATACAAAAATATAAATAATATAGATAGATAAGAATTTGCGGAGTGGGTGTATCAGTGTATGTATATGCCGTATGAGATATGATATGGCATAGAATAGTAACATAGTATAGTGGAGTGGGGGGTTGGTGTGGGCATAAGTATTAAGTAGTTCAACTGCCGGTGCATGACGGCACGTACACTCCCACCCATACACATATATTTATATATATAACTTTCTTTGACCCCACCAAACACCTACTCAAACATACCCATCTTTTAAAGTTTAGAAATTTCAATATCATACATTTTAAAATGGTCATCATTTTATAAACAAAAATATTAATAGAAGCTACGATAAGTACAACCAAACTACCAAAGTAACATTTAAAGCTACGATAATTTGCACTCTTTTCGTTTCCTTAAAAAATCCCAACCCCCCCACCCCAAACTGTCATAGGTTCGCTAAAGAGAAATGTGGAGATAAATTAAAAAATATCTTTTATATTGAATTCTCAAATCTGATTACAAAATGAATAAAACAATGTTTATAGACACTTTGTCCTATACATACAAATATATATCTATTCTCTAGCTAAATTATAACAAAAATATATCCTGTTATGAATCTGTTACATTCTGTTGTTATTGTTACATCAAGTCACACATGTGCATTGATCTATTGTGTAGCATGCGTATACTGCTTAGCTTCCTTATGACCTGGTTAGCATGATGGCTTCTACTTTGACTTTGGCTTTGACTTACATCCCCTGCATTCTTTCTACATTTGACCTTTATAATCTGCATTGTTTGTGTTGTGTGTCTCAATATCCCCCCGCAAGTGGGCATTGTGTAAGCATCACAAATGCCCAACTTGGACAAACAATTAGAGTGTAGAGGTCTAGAAAGGGCTTTAGTGAATATGTCTGCAGGTTGAGCTTTAGATGGAATAAAGATTGGATGGATCAGTCATGCTTTAATTTTGTCTCTAACAAAATGATAGTTTATCTCTATATGCTTAGTTGTTTGCATGTTGAATGGGATTGGAGACCAGTGAGATAGTTGAGGAATTGTCACAGTAAACATGAATAGAAGAGGTAGTGGTGATATTAAGGTCTTGGAAAAGGCATTTAATTTATGAGATCTCACATGTAGTGTCTGCTAGAGCTTTATATCCTGCCTCTGTAGATGATCTGGACACAACACTTTGTTTCTTTGATTTCCAAGATATTAGGCATGGATCAAGAAAGATTCTTGAACCTAAGACTGATCTTCTTGAATATGGGCAACTTGCCCAGTTATCACAGTGGGCTGCTAAAGTTAGAGGATTTTGTGTAGGAAAGAACAAACCCTGACTTGGACATAGTTTGACATATCTAAGTGTCTTCATAAGAGCCTTAGGATGGGGAGTCCTGGGTTGATGTAAGAATTGATTTTAGGCTTGAGCAGCAAATGCCAAATCTGGTCTAGTAATTGTGAGATAGATCAATTTTCCAACTAGTCTTCTGTAGAGTGTTGGATCAGAAATGAGGTCTCCATCTGTATGATTCAGTTTGTCATTGGGGTTGAGTGGAGTTGAGGAGATCTGCAGATGTAAGAAGCTCTAAGGCATATTTTCTTTGTGACATAGTGAGACCAGATGAGTTTTTGAGAAATTCAATGCCCATATAATAGTGAAGAGCTCCAAGATCCTTGATACTAAACTTTTGATGAAGTTGAGCCTTATTTGAATGTGAGATTGATCATTGCCAGAGAGAAATATGTCATCTACATAAATAAGTAATGCAGTGAAGATATACCCCTTTTTGTAAGTGAATAAAGAAGTGTCAACATAGCTTTAATGAAAACCAATAGTTTTTAGGACATATATGAGCTTTTCAAACCATTGCCTATTGGCTTGTTTAAGTCCATAAAGAGACTTAATGAGTCTGCAGACAGTGTTTTTAGATACTTGTTTGCACCTTGAGGAATAGACATGTAGACTTCCTCATTGAGATCCCCATGTAGGAAAGCATTATTAATGTCAAGTTGTTCAATAATCTAGTTGTAGTGAACACTAATAACAAGGAGTGTCCTGATTCTGACCATCATGGCAACCGGTGCAAAGGTCTCATTATAGTCAATGTCTGCTTGTTGATGATATCCCTTAGCCACAAGTCTGGCCTTATACCTCTGTATTGTACCACTTCCTTGTACTTAACCCTGTAAACCCATTTGCTCCCTATGGGTGTCTTCCCATAGGGAAGTGGGACAAGCTCCCATGTGTTATTTTGTTCTAGAGCTTGTATTTCACTTGACATTGCTTCTGTCCATTTAGGATCCTTAGAAGCTTGGATAAATGATTGTGGTTCAACTGTTTTGTCAATACTCAATAGAGTTGACAAAATGGAATGTGGTTGGTGAAAGGTTAGATGAGTGAGAAAGTTAACCTGATAGTGTTTGGGAAGTGTGTAGATGTAGTCTTTAAGTTTGGATGGGGTGATTTTGACTCTGGAAGAGGTTCTAGTGGCGGAGTTAGTAGGAACAGATATAGGTGGAGGGAATGAGAGATGATGGAATAGATGGTTGTGAGGAGTGTTGTGTGGAGTCTGTGGTGGAAGAGGAGGAAGAATCTGTGGAGTTAGAAGTGGAAGTAGAAGGATGTGGTGAAGAGGATGAGGTGGCTTGTGAAGTGGTTGTGGTAGGAGAGTGTAGTTGGTGAGGTGGTGTGATAGATGGGGAGTGAGTTGTAAATGTTGATGAGATATGAGATTGAACATGTGTAGTTGAAGTAATAGAAGGGATATATGATGTATAGGTTACATCATAGGGGAATAGTAGTGGTGGATAGATGTGGTGGTGAGGATTAAGTTTTGAAAGGAAATATAGATTCATCAAAGGTTACATTTCTGCTTGTGAAAGGTTTGTGTGTATGTAGGTCATAGAGTAGATAACCTTTTTGATTGTGAGGATATCCAAGTAATGTACACAGTGTGGTCCTTGGGGCAAACTTGTCATTAGAGTGTGTGTGTGTGTGTGTGTATGCATAAGCCTAGCAGCCTATTATTATGAGGTGGTCTAAAGAGGGTGGTTTGTTGTATAAGATTTCAAATGGGCTTTTGTTTTGTAGGATGAATGAGGGTAGTCGATTGATAAGATATGTGGCAGCTAGAATGTAGTACCCCTATAAGTGTTTTGGGAAGTTTACTTGAAATTGGATTGCCCTTGCCATTTCCATGAGTTGCCTATGCTGTCTTTCTACCCCAACATTTTGTTGTGGAGTATAGGGACAAGATGTTTGATGAAGTATGCCCACAAATTGAAAAAATATAGATAGGGAAGAGTTAACAAATTCTAAACCATTATCACTCCTGACTTTTTTGATTTATTTTTGAAAATGATTTAGAATGTAGACATAAAAGATTTTAAAGATTGAGTTTACATGAGATTTAGTAGGTAGTAAGTAGGTCCATGTGGCCCTTGAATAATCATCAACAATGGTGCAAAAATAAGTACATTTGTTGACAGTTGGGTGTCTGTATGGACCCCACACATCCATGTGTATAAGATCAAACACACATTTTGCATAAGATTTGCTCAAAGTAAATGGTAACACATGATGTTTAGCTAAAGAACAGATAGTACACTTATTCATGGAATTACAAGAAGTAAAGGTTGGAATGGATATGATGTGTTTAAGAACAGGAAATGAAGAATGTCCCAGTCTTGCATGCCATGTGCTTGCATCACTGCAAAATTGTTGAATTGAGAATTGAAGGAATTGATTGAGGCTTGGGTGATTGTGTAGGTAGAATGTAGAGTCCTCCACAAAGTGTCCTTTGGTTTGTGGATCCTTTAAGGTCCTAAAAGGTACAACTATTAGCAATGAAAATTACTGCAGAATGGGTTGTGTTTAAGACCTTACTAACAGAAATCAGATTATAAGTGAAGGATGAGATGTAAAATACTTCATGAAGTGTGAGATTTTCATTTATATGAACAGATCCAACTGTGTGGACAGGTACCACACAGGTACATCACAACCATTTGGTAATGCAAAATTAACAAGTTTTGGGAATTTTCTGGTATTGTACATGAGTGAAAGGGTAGTGCAGATATGGTCAGTTGCCCCACTATCAATTATCCAAGTTCCAATAGAATCATAAATGTGAGTAGCAAGGACAAGTCTTGTAACACCCCAAGATTTTAAAAATAATAAAATAATCTATTTTTGTAGTTTTATCTTTAAAATAAGTTCCTATTAGTTTATTTTGAGAAAAGAGGATTTATTAGTTGGAACTTTAGTGGATAGCGGGTATTATACCCACCTATTTTGTTTGTAGGACGGCACATGCAAGGTAAGCCCTCCCATATTTGTTGATGATTTCTTCCACCCTCACACTCCATCCTTTCTCTAATTCATCATTCCAATCTTTCATCCAAACTCTAGTATTATCATCTCATCAAATTCTTCAAGAAAATCAAGATCCATCTTCTTAGTAGTAGCAAGTGAGAAATCCTTCCTTTGGGTTGGTGTGTGTGGCCGGTTTTATGAAGGAAGAAGAAGGGGGTTTTGGTGGACTTTCATCCTTCCATTTATAGTTTCCATCCAAGGTAAAAATCATTTCTTGTTATTGTTGAGTTCAATTTTAGGGTTCATGTGACCCAATAGATTTGGGGTTTTTATGTAAAAGATGGATCATAATGTTTGGATATAGAAATTGATTATGAAATTACTAGCAAATGATATTATTGTTAGAGTAAGTGGTTAAATGATGATTTTGTTAAGAAAATGGTTAATGATCATTTTATGTTGTTTATGAAAAGCTAGTAAAATGAGATTAGATGATGGAAACCAAGTTCCATAGAGAATGCATTTGAAATGGGTTAATGGGAACCATGAAAGTTGATTAGTTAACTAAAGACGATAATGATGACCTTATGTATGTGTTTTAATGAAAATGCTAGGTTGAAAGCATTCAAAGTTGCTTTGTGGTCGTCTTGTGTTGTAGTCGCATTGGAGGTGAGTTTTCTTGCATACCTATAAAGATGTGTTGGGTCGACCACAAGTAAGGGTGCAACCCG
>JAOXNX010000001.1:24663254-24673925 GCA_028566075.1 Solidago caesia | reverse complement strand
ATCATACGGTGGTCAAGACCGTATGATACGGTGGTTGTATTTGTGAGACCGTATCATACGGTGGCCTAGACCGTATGATACGGTGGTGCAAAAAAAAAAAAGAAAAAAAAAAGAGCCCAAGCTGATATCAGCCCAGGCTGATCAGCCTCAGGGGGAAAAAAAAATATTTTTGGTCTTTTTCGTGTTTGGTCGTTTCAAGTCTTATACCTGCACTTAATGGATGTCAGTTGTGGTCATGGCTCCATCTTTGTTCTGCAGCATAAGAGGACTTGGTTGAGATGATTTTGGAGTTGATTCATCCTTGCATTAGTAACAGAATTAGAGGTTTGAAAGGGAGTGTCCTCTTCTGCCATGACCAGGTTCACAGTTTTTCCTTTGTTATTGATTTGATCTTGGTGGGGATTAATATTTGTTGTGTAATGGATGACCAACAGGATATCCAACTACTTTGTATCAATCACTTTTGTAATGACCTCCCCTGTTGCAGATTGAGCACATGACTCCTGGTCTAAAATTGCTTCTTCTTTCACCTTCTTGGACACTTGCTTTTATCTGTGGATTGTTGACTTTCTGTTGATTGTACAAAGATTTGTTAGTGGCCACTGTTTTGAGTGCAGTAGGCATGACAAGATGTGGCGGTTTGTGTGCCAATCTCCGTTTCTCCTCTTGTCTTAGCATTAAATATGCCTTAGCAGTTTGTGGTAGTAGCTGCATGAGCAGAATTTGTCCTCTGATGTTAGTATAGCTTTCATCCAACCCCATTAGAAATTGAATGAGCCTCTTTCTTTAATCTCTTTCACCATTGACCTTGCCATTTTCACATGTGCATTTACAGGTGCAGGCATGTGGTGCTTCCAATGCATCCAATTCATCCCACAATCCTTTTAGCTTATGATAGTAGACCTCTATAATTGTATTAACTTGCTTTAGTTCAAATATCTCATTGCTCAATTGATAGATCCTATGTCCATCTAATTTCTCATAGTGATCTTTTAGTCCTTTCCATAATGTAACCACATTACCCACAAAACTCATATTGTTATCAATTTCCTCGAAAACAGTGTTCAAGATCCATGAGATTAGCATATCATTTGCCCTTTCCCAATGTGGCCTTACCACAAAATCAGGTCCAGGTACATCATATTCCCTATTTACAATCTCTAGTTTGTTTTTAGCACTTAAAGCAATCGATAATGACCTTTTGCATGAACTAAAGTTTTCAGATCCAAGCAATTTCTTAGAGATTAAGACTAAACCTGGATGATCATTCTGATGGAAGTAGAGAGGATGACTTGCAGAGTTCACATCCTCTACATTGTTGTTGTTTGTTTGTTGTACATCAGGCATCTTGTTATAGATTTTAACCTTCTTTTGGTGATTTTGATCGAATTTAATGGTGGATTCTGCTAAACTTTGAGTTTTTGTGCAGAATCAATGGCGGATTGATGACGGATTAATGGCGGATTATGCTAAACTTTGAGTTTTTATGCAGAATCAATGGCGGATTAATGGCAGATTGAATTAGAGTAATGGATTGTTTGTGAAATTTATGAGATCGTGATAATTTGCTTTGATACCATAAAGAGAAATGTGGAGAGAAATTGGGAAATATCTTTTGTATTGAATTCTCAAATCTGATTACAAAATGAATAAATCAGTGTTTATATACACTTTGTCCTATACATATAGAATCTATATCTATCTATTCTCTAGCTAACTTATAACAAGAATTCTGTTATGAATTTGTTACCTTATGTTGTTACTGTTACATCAAGTCACACACGTGCATTAATCTATTGTGTAGCATGTGTGTACTGCTTAGCTTCCTTATGACTTAGGCTATCTCCAATGGCAGTTTGTTGACAGTTTGCATATCGAAACCTCAGTTTGCTAGCATTGGGGCTTCAGTTTGCTTCTCAATTTGTTTGCTCAATTTGCTTGAAGTCAAATTGAAGGCACGGTTTGCTTGAAGGCAAATGTGGGCCAAGGTTTATATTTGAATTCAATATGTTGGGTTGGAGGTAAAATGTAGTTCAGTATGTTGATACAGTTTGCTGACGTGTTGCTGAGGTGGCCGACATGCTTGAGCAAACTGATGTTACCATTAGAGATGCATGATGCCTTCTACTTTGGCTTTGGCTTTGACTTACATCCCCTGCATTTTGTATTTGACCTTTATAATCTGCTTTGTCTGTGTTGTGTGTCTCAATAGAGACACTTTGGAGATAATGTATGCAATTGCCCATACAAAATTTGTATACATAATGTATTTTAATTTTTCATGCAATAACAAAACTATGAATTATTTGATCTTTATATAACAATCATGATTTTATTTTATTTTATTTTATTTTTTGAAATTAAAGCAAACCAAATATCATAAAAACTTACGGGTAACAACCATAAAAAGATTGACATGATAAATACTAAAATACTCGATCCATGACTCATACACATGACTCATACCATAAAAAGAATGACATGATAAATACTAAAATTAAAATAAGTTCAAGTCTTTTTGTTTTCGGCAACCATTTAAGCGACGTCTCATGTTGTTGGGAGTTATGAGCTAGTTCAATTTTTAGTCGGTTCTTCGGTCTCTTTCTAAAAGAGACTTTCTTTGTGATTCTTCGTTTTCATAAATCTTAGAGTAATTATCACAAATTTTAGGATTTTTATGGTCATTTTGTTTGGTGGATGGACGAAGATAGGAAGGAAATTTTTTTTAACAAGAACAAGATGTGTAATAAAAATGGCACATAGATGATGCATGAGAAAGGTAATAATCATCATCATCATAGATATTATAAGTAAACCAATTACACAAGTTTCTTAAAAAGAAATAAATAAAACCAAAGTAGTTCATAATATAGATCTGTTTACCTATTAAACGTTTTGTCTTTCAAAACATAGTTCACTAAGAATCTTACGAAATGAATTAACATCAACCTTTTTAGAAATCTCAATCACTTTGTTTGCTTCAAAATGGTAAAATTAAAGATCATTCAAAAGTCAAAGTGCAATAACATATATAAAAAAGAGTCAAATTTACTACTTAGGGTAAAAGTGTCACTATAAAAGTGAGTGGATAAAAACCAAAAAGCGAAAATTGTGAGAGTTTGTCAAACTTTTGATATCAAATGTAGTCCCACGAAAGAAAATAACCAAATAGCGCCTCATCAAAACTACAGTAATTAATTACTACGAGTTTATGATTTTGATAAGACGTGTTTGACTTAAAAACGTTAAGGAGCTTTTAAAAAAATATATGTTTAAATTATAAGCTAGTCGAAATAGTTTCTTAATAAAATTAAGGTTATAAAATTCAAAAAATACTCTTCAAATAATCGTATTTTATATGCTTAATTAAGTTTATTTTTATGTCAGCCTATATCTATAAACTTGAAATACATATATATTTTAACATTATTATGTAAACAAAAGTTTAGACCACTACTTGTAGAATATGGGTGGCAACTCTAGCAAGAACTAGAATATGTAAACCATGTAACTAGATGTTGGAGCTTATAGCTAATCCTATCTATTTTATTAAAATGTGCAATTTATTGTGTATCTGATATAACAATAACTATAACTATTAGAAAATACATAACTGCAAATTTGGTGATGGGCCCTACGCTATTAGAAAATACTAAGACTGGGAGAACAAACCGTTTACGGCGTAGCCAAGATTTGATCCTGAGATGGACGCATCAAAGTTGGGGGTGTTAACCAGTTATCCCTTCTGCCTTTAATAAAAAAAAATAAGCACAATATTTGTCTCCAACTCTTTTCTAAATAGTTAAATACATATAAAAAATAAAAGGAAATGATTGCAAAATAAAAATTAAAAAAAAGAAAAGAAATATATCGAGTCAAAGATCACATATGTCATTTTGTCTTTAATCACAAAAATTCAAATAAAGTCTTTTTTTTTTCTATTGTATTAGTTGAACTAAATTTCGTCAATAAGAAACACATATTTAGCACAAACAAATGAGGTGATATAACTATCATATATTTTTTAATATATTTAACACATTTGGGTATTACTGATTTGTAGATTATGTTGTATACGTTATATATCATAATAGATGTATATAATAATATAAGTTATATATTATAATAGATTAATGATTTGTATTACTGATTTGTATATAATAATCTTTATCTTTATCTTTATATATACTAAAAGACAACTGATCTTACAACTTATTGACCAATCACAACTCTTCATTCTTCAAAATTAAACATTGATGATGTCATTATTAATATAATTATAATATAATGTTAAAAGTTAAAAATCTTAATAATAATTATCCAAATATATTAGTATTTATATTAGTATCTATAGAAAAAGTCTCACCAATTTATACTTTTTTGTTAGCGGTCCGGTTCAATGGTTCGAACGGGCCGGTTTTTCCGGTTCGACCGGTTTTGATTATTTAAAAAAATATATATATTAATTTTTTTTTATGATTATGTGTATACTTTAATGTTATTTTTAATTGTTTGTAAACATTAAAACATATATTTTCTTTAGATTATAACTATTTTGTATTATTATTGAATGGATTGTAACAAGTTTAATAGCATTTATAAGAAAAAAAAAACCCAAACGGTTGAACCGGCCGGTCCGACCATTCACAGTTAACTGGCCGATTCGACGAAAAATCCAATTTTTAAAACACGGTGAATAACTCCTAAAACTTTAAATTAACCCACTTACTCTGACTCACTCTTCCGTCCTTTAAAAGAAAGAAAGCAAGAAAAAGAAAAGTCTCCCCATTCTTAGTCTTTCCCATTTATTTTTAATTTTATTATAAAAACTTTCTTTCTTCACCCATCCCGCAAAAACATTACAAAAAAAACACATTCTCTTCCCCCCTAATTAACCAAAACCTCTTCAATCAATAAAATCACATATACATACATGTATATATAATACACATACACAATATAAATCTATATGTATATGTATCTGAGTAATAATTAATAAATACATAATAATAAACAATCAAATGAAATGTAGCAGTCAGCAGCAGTAGTAATGGGAAGTGGTTTCTCATGTTTTAATCCATCACACGGCCATCACCGCCGTGATGAACAACCACACCGCATTTTCACATCGACTGAAGATGAAGAAAGCAACACCACCTTGGGACATTCTTTCTGTTACGTTCCCTCTTCTACTTGTTCTTTTTCTTCAGCTCGTTTCCTTTCTCCAACCAACTCTCTTCGTTTCATTTCCCCTTCACATTCTTTACGTTTTTCACCACCACCACCACCACCACCTCCACCTGAAACGACGTCGTCTCATCGCCAGCTTGTTAGAGCCATTTCTGGCGCTTCTGTCAGTGCTAACACTTTAACTCCTAATATCAGTTACAATACTAATAACAATAATGCTACTTTTAATAATAATAACGATGATTATAATTGTGTTAATAATAATAATAATGGGTTTGAGAGTACGTCGTCGTTTTGTGCTTTACCTTTACAACCTTTGCCTAGAAGTGATACTGAAACGACGTCGTCCGAGAGGGCCTTTTTTATGTCGGGACCGATTGAAAGAGGGGCGTTATCCGGTCCGATGGATTCGGATACTGGGAATGGGGGCAGGGTGCCGTTTTCGGCACCTTTGAATGGGGGCACGTATGTGAAAAAAAAGAAGAAGAAGAAGAACAAGGGGTTAAGGAAAGCGTTTCAACGCCCATGGGTTGTTCCATTGAGGAAGGACAATGTGGGGAGGGGGAGGGAGGAAATAGAGAGTGACGATGTGCAGTGGGCGTTAGGAAAGGCCGGCGAGGATCGTGTACATGTGGTTGTGTCGGAAGAACATGGGTGGTTGTTTGTTGGGATCTACGATGGGTTTAATGGTCCTGATGCTCCCGAGTTTTTGATGGGTAACTTGTGTAAAGCGACCCATAAAGAACTCGAGGGTTTGTTTTGGGATTCCGAGGAAACGTGTGTAAGTGAATTGTGTGAAAACGGGGCTAAAGTTGCTAGAGTGGGTTCGGATACGAAGAAGGTTACTTTTCAGACGGGGGTGGAGAGGAGGAAGAGATTATGGGAGTATCTTGCTCAAGATGAACCTGAAGACGACGGTCTTGATCTATCTGGTTCTGAAAGGTTTGCGTTTTCTGTTGATGATGCGGTTAGTGTTAGTAAATCTAGTTTGGGAGTTAGTAGGCAGTCGTTATTGTTATCAAAGTTGAGGAGCGGGTTTAGTAAACATAAGGAGGGTGGTAAGTTTTTTGCTTGGAGGTTTGGGTTGGATGGGAAAGATCAGCATAAGGAAGTGGAAAACCGAATAGAGGAAACAAGTAACGCTGGAAGAATGGGTAGGACTAAGAAAGTTGGTCCAGTAGATCACGAGTTGGTTTTGAGAGCGATGTCACGGGCTTTGGAAGTAACTGAGCTTGCGTATTTGGATATGACTGATAAGGGTATGGATCAGTATCCAGAACTTGCACTTATGGGTTCATGTTTACTTGTTGCGTTGATGAGAGACGAGGATGTGTATGTGATGAATGTAGGAGATAGCCGTGCGATTGTGGCACAACGACGAGAGCAGCCTCAAGAAGTTGGTTCGTCTGGGACAATGAGTAGCGGGGTGGTTGTAGAGGGCATTGTTGAATCGAAAGATGGTCTCGAAAAGAGGAATGATAATGTCCTTGATGTTCCTGCTCATGATATGAGGTTGATGGCGTTGCAGTTATCTACTGATCACAGCACGAGCATAGAAGAAGTAAGCTAACACGTGTTACTTTATGATGGTTACTACTAACTTCATTGAACTCTATTCTAAAGATTTAGTAGTAGCTAGCTTATGAAAATAACGAACTGCATAAATTCAGATCTATGTTGATCAGTTAAACGTTAAACTAGTCTACTTCCTGTAGTTACATCTTGCAGCTTTTCATTTGTGTTTTATCTTTCTTTCTTTTTTTGAATTTTTAAGTAGAACATAGAACTTAACTCATATATCATTCACTACTTTTCAGTATGCTATCTTTCTCATGGTTTGCAACGTTATGGCTGATCTATGATAATTCAGATCAGTGTAAATGCAAGGATTGGCTATCTCTATCTTACAATTTTAGTAATAAATTAACTGGGTTTGAATTTCCTTAAGATGGTCATCTTATTAAAAAGGTCAAACAAAGTGAACTTATATATTCTTTGCTTAGCATCATTAGCTTTTGATTCTTTTTTAACTGGCAAGGAAAGAATAACGTTGGCGTATTGGGAATATCATTAGTTTGAACCCATCTTTTTGTTGGTATGAGAGGGAGTAGACAATGTGAGAAAGCTTCCATGTGGCAGCATTCTTCTGTAAAGTGATAATTGGTGTATTATTTATTAGATGGTTACATCTTAAATGGATTTTTTTGTTCTTTCTGACCTTAATCATATTGTATAAACTATGGTTTCTATCTTGCAACTGATACAAGGTATCGCCGTAAGTTTAGTAGTGCATTAATCACAGAATCATCTTACAATTGCAGGAAGTCACAAGAATCAAGAATGAGCATCCAGATGACAACCAGTGTATAGTCAATGGTAGGGTAAAAGGCCGTCTGAAGGTTACTCGAGCATTTGGGGCTGGATTCCTTAAACATGTTAGTTGTTCGGTTCCATCTTTATAGCTCTCTCTCTCTTATTTGTAAAGTTGTCTATGAGGCATCCAATTTGGTCAGTTTACAGCTTAATTATATGTCCTGGCAATCTGGCAGCATATCCATCATTTTCTTTTGGTTTATAAAACAGCTTGCAAGTCCTATTCTAGGAAAACAAAAAATGTAAATAAATGATAATAAAAGGCATATAATTTTCTGATTTGATTTGGTTCAATAAATCTTGTGGAGAATGATATGCTGCATAAAGTCTGATCAACTTAGATCTCTGACATTGCTTATTTGATTTGGTGAATAAAATTTTGTGGAGATTTATTTTGCTGCATAAAGTATGATCAAGTTAATATCTTTGACTTTACTTGTTAGGAGAGCCATGTTATTGAAACCCTCGGTTCTTAATCTTAATATTTCATTCTTCCATGCATATCATGCTTTTAGTTATTGCTTTTGGATCGTATGATCAGTTGATATCCTTTGTTCTTGATGATTTTAAAGTTGTTCACACCTATTTTGATTTGACATATATTGGGTATTTAATACTTCATTCCTATTAACTCTAGAAAGTTCCGTAAATATACATGTTAGCTATTTTTAGCTTATTAAATGAATTTGTCTGATAAGTTGACTTGTCAATGATACAGCCAAAATGGAATGATTCATTATTGGAGATGTTTCGAAACGAGTATATCGGTACTGCACCGTACATATCATGTGAACCTTCACTCAGGCACCATCATCTTTGTCCTAGAGATCAATTTCTAATTCTTTCATCAGATGGATTGTACCAATATTTTACCAACGAGGAAGTGGTTTCTCATGTAGAGAATTTCATTGAGAAGTTTCCTGATGGCGACCCTGCCCAACACCTTATAGAGGAACTTCTTTTACGTGCTGCCAAAAAAGCAGGTAATTTTTCTCGCCTTCGATATTGTTATATGTGGCTTATGTAGTTTACTGATATTTGTCGAGTGTAATACTTGCTTCTGAGATTTAGGCTTTAGGTGATAAATATTCCGAGGGAGAACAAGCTAAAAGTATTCTATACAATGTGGTATATGGGGCAATATCAACCCATTCAAATGACAATCTGGCAGTTCAATGTCTCTTTTAATTGCTAACGGGTCAAAAGGGTAAAAGTGAACCGGCATGTACCATGCAAAGCGGCAGCAGCTAGTTTCTGCCGGTTTCTTTTAACTTTTTTTTTTTGAGGGTCTGATTGGTTTTGGTGATATCTGGTGGTCTCCCTCAGTTTCCGATGTCCGCAGGTGGTGCTGGTGGTGTAAGAGAGATGGCGAGAGGATGATGCGACACATTTCAGATAGTGGGGAAAAATTCTTTATCTAATATAGAACTATAGAAGTATATTTTTTTTAACCATAAAAGGAAACAGGTCAAACAGTCGAAGGGTAAAAGTTGGCCCAAGTATATGAAGGTGTCATATATAATCCTATGGAGGGATACTAGTAGATGACGGGCAAATTTTGTGTAATATTCTGGTTAGCATGCTGCCACATGAGGGTGTGGCATGGGACAGCTATATCAAGAGAATGAATCTCTTATGGGTAAAGTTCTGACCCAAGCTGGCAGGGAATGACAGATGGACTGATCTATGTAGGCCTGGTAGTAGTGGTAGGGGACATCGAAGGTCTGGTGACCCCTTGACGTTGTTGTGACAAATTTGTTTTAAGATTATAGTGTGGCCGGTGGTGTTTGGTTCAAGTGATATAAACTAAGGGAAAGTAAAGCACGGTTTAAGTATACATAAATACTAACATACCAAACTTCTCTGCCATATTTAAGAGTTTGTTATACAAGTTTTTTTTTAAATATATTTCCCCACTTAAAACCTATGCATTACGTGAGTAGACACTAAAGATGCTCACTAAATTAGGTAGTCATAGTCTGCATCCAAGAATGAGTTGTAATTCTATATCAGCATGGTCAGAATATCATTTAACTTTTGTTGGCTTGAATTATAAGGGGACAATGGGCGGTTGGTAATGAGTCAAAACGAAATCGTTAACAATTGTAAGGTAGGTCAAAATGGTTGGATCGATTGGGTTGACCCACCAGCACCTTTTCTTTGTCATTTGTATTTATCTTCAATGATACTTAAGATATTAAGTAAATTCTATAAAAAGGTAACCTTTTTACCTAAATTTTTTAAAGAATGGAACCTATCTAGCTTCGTGTATTTTAAGGATTACATTATCAAAAATCAATCAAAAAAAGGAATATCGTTAGTTTCATCCGTTAGTCGCCCATTAATCGTCCGTTAAATGCAACGTAGCTTGACACGTCATTAAAAATTTTACGTGGACTCCTGAGTTGGATCTGAAAACCCATCTGCGACCTGGGAACTCTTCCGTGTCTCCGAACCATTTATTCGGCATCATCGAAAAATAAAAAAAACGTCATTAAAAAACATTTACGTGTGTTCGAAGGAATAGTTCTGAGACACGCAGAAGAGTTCCCGGGTCGCGGATGGGTTTTCGATACCAACTCAGCAGTCCATGTGAAATTTTTAATGACGTTTCAAGCCACGTTGGCATTTAATGGGCGATTAATAGATGACTAATGATGTTCCCTCTTTTGATTGATTTTTGATAATGTAATCTTTTAAATAAACATAGTATAAATAGGTTCCCTTATTTAGGACATGGTTAAAAAAAAAAAAAAACTTTTTATGGAAATTGCGCCCATTATAATAACAAAAATTATATTTGCTAAGTTTATGATTTTCTTGATAAAGCTATTTAGTAGGCTCTAAACACTGATCTTGCCATGGATTACTGTTAATTAGTTCAGCATCTTCTTTAGCTAATTTTTTTTTTGTACCCATTCACCTTATTATAAGTAAAACATAGGGTTGTATTCATGTGAATCCTAAAAAAATGGTTGAAACTAAGGGACGCATCTGAGAATGGTTTGGATTTGATGGGCGGCGATCCAAAAGATGGTGGTGGTTGGATACGGTACGGGCGTTGCCCTTAGCCCAAAAAAAACGAAAATTAAAAAGTCGTCGAAAGTA
>JAOXNX010000001.1:24641535-24653550 GCA_028566075.1 Solidago caesia | reverse complement strand
GGGTGTAAAATTAGTTCATTAAGGGCAATTGGGTAATTTCTTATAAGTAGTAAAGATGGGGTCATTAAGGGCAATTGAGTCATTTTCAAACTCTTTTTTTCTAACTTTTCAACATGATGCAATAATCTTTATAATGTAGTAAAGATAACAGTATACTACATATTATTGTCTTAAATGGTTATTGTTTTATTACTATATATTCTAAAGACTATACTTCAACTATTTAAGATGTGTGGAAACAGTTAATCAACAATATGTGAATAACTTTGAAATTTAAATGTTTATAATAGTTTTTCAAAGCTATAAATTTGATACAAGATTGTAAATATGTATTACTATCACCATAACTATACTACGAAACCAATAATTACAAAAATATATAGCTTACTCTTTTGGCCACTAGATAATTAGTAATAAAGTAGATGTGAAATGAAGAAAAGTGAGCATATATATAAAGCTTGATGTTGTAGGTTATACAAAAAGTGCTCAAGAAACCACTTTTGGGACGAACGATCGTTTTATTACCTAAAGTGGGACTAATCGTCACGAGCTTTTTATAACACTTGACAAATAAAACATATTTCAATGATAAAAGATTGTGTTTTTGTTCTCTATTACTTTATAGACAGTTTTTTATGTTTTGAATTTGTATAGATTTAAATGTAGGTCGTTTCGGTACAAAATTACAGATCTAAAGAGATCGGAAATTTTAATAACAGTAATTAGACTACTACTTAAAATATTTGAGTATTATGATTTAAATGTTGAAACCTAAATTTTAATTTTACTTTTATACCATTATACAAGTTAAATCAAATTTTTTTTAAAAGATATTTATAATTAAGTATTACAGTATTAATAGAAAGTCTAAATATATAATAGATACAAATGAAAAAACTATAATGATCAACTATTTTAGTATATTATCAGTTTATCACCATTCATCTTTTTTTCCCCACCATCTATCTTAATATCTTACACCACCACTATCAATCAATATTTTACTATTTATTACCATGACTATGGTTCAAATAAAATAAATATTAAAGTAAAACAAATAAAATAAATATTAAAGTAAAACAAATAAAATAATTCTTTTCTTTTAACTGGAAAACGTTGTGCATCATGAAAATCTTCGTGCATCAGTGTATATACTTGTGTTCTATGAATCTTCGTGCATCAGTTTTATCATGATCCAATGGTTAAGATATTATATTATTTGTTTTACTTTAATACTTGATTTATAATTACCAAACTCTTATTACCATTTTGATTTTCTTTTTTAAAAAAGTTAAAACTTATAATTATATTGATTATAAACATGAATGTCCGAATGATCTTAGAAGCTAAAAACCCTGATGTCGAAAAAACTTGTTTAATGCCAATAATTCTATTTTGGGCCAGTTGATGGACGAGTAAGTATTGAATGATCAAGCAAGCGATCTTGTATGGCTATCGGTTATCAAGGGCGTATCTCTTTAAGGGTCCTGGGTCCCGGCTTTCTCTGTTTTTTTGCTTTGTAATGTTGTTTTATCTGTATTTCGTTCAAAAAATTATTTTTCTTAATATTATTTAAGGATCCTGTGACTTTCCTCAAGATCCGCCACTGATAGTTATTGTATACAAATATGTCTTTAGCTACAAGCTTCAAGCTATTATCATCATCCCTGCATAATACAAAAGAGGGAAGTTCATAATCAGTTGAGAGTATTAAAATCAGAAAAGAAACACAAAAAGTGAATCTAAAAACGAGTGAAAAAAAGGTGATTTTTCTAGTGCCGTGTTTAGCTTTTGGCGGGAATAAACGGTTTGGGTATGGGACCCACCCATCTTTGGAATTTTTAGGCTTTCAAGTTTCAACTTTCGGTGTTTTCAACGAGTAGTATTTTGTTTAGTTTTCAATTTCTTTCTTCCATAAATTTTATTGGTGATGAATTTAATTATGTTTCAAGTAATAATATGTTATGTTACAATCGTCTTTTTTACTATTTTTTTTTTAAAGTTGCGAATTACTCATAAATGTTAGGAGGTTTAGTATACATTGTCTTAACCGGGTCCGCGTTAAAGAACCCCTCACAGAATAGATGTTCAGATAAGTTTTATTGTGAAATAAATCATTTCATATCTCCAACTTACGTTACATAATTACATATTGTATGTTGTAAGAGTATTGTATTTATGTATTGAAAACTTGCAATTTAAGAAAATATAAAAATATGCAACTTAATTTGTGGATATATGTAATTGTAACAAAAAAGGAATGATTTTGTTAATCAAAAAATTGTTATTCATAATAGTAAGTATTCCTTTAAAAATAATGATAACCCGTCATGTGTAACACTTTTTTAAGTAATAACTATAGCCTTATAAAATATAGTTAGCATAATCCAAAAATAAAGGAAAATGATATTAATACTTTGTTTTTTGGCTATAAGGTTTAGAACATATTGATGCATAACTTTGACTTCTGGAGAATTCTTCTTTTATCATGGATATTTTATTTTATCATAAGAATAACAATATATATATATGATCTAAGCGTATTATTAAAATTAAAGGTTATATTTTCCAAAATGAATATGATAAAGATGTATGTTATTAAAAGTATCAAAAGATTCTATCAACAATTTGGCAAACAACGTTAACGATGCAAGAAAACTTAGAAATATAAATACCAATTAAATTGGCTTTGGTTGCAACAATGACATAAAGATGGCAGGAATACTTAATTGGTCTCGACGATGATTTTTTGTTGATTGGTTTAAAGTGAATTGAAGGTAGGTTTGTTCTTATGTGTAGTCACGTACACGATCACAAACAGCATAGTCCATTATTGCTTTAATTAACAACATTAATTGCTAATTAGTAATGTTGAAATTATATATCTCGCATGGTGTGTCGTAGTAATTTGTGACATTGTTGCTACTACTTAATTATATACTCGTATATCAAATATTATTATATTATGTTTTAGTTAGTTCTCTTAATTTTGCCTCTCTTTATGGTTCTTCAAGAATGATCTGTGTTGGGTAATTTATTTTGAAAGCTTAATTGCCTCACAAATGTTTCTGTAGTTCCATAGATATTTCAATTAAGTACATAACATTGGTGAATGGTGATATAGTTCCTTTTTGTTTGTTGGATAACACTTGGACAAGGTAATTTCTATTAAAAAGAAATGGAAAAACCGATAAACAGATGAGATTTTTCCTGTTTATGATCATCTGGAAAAAGGCGAGTATCTGACAAAGATTTACACAAAAGTTAGATTCGAATTTAAAACTTTTTATAAGGATTATTAGGTGATTTTTGTGGCGGTTCTTTTTTTTTCCTGAACGATTAATATTACATTATTTCTAATCCTATTCTTAAACTACCTCAATATATAATACTAAATCCACTAATGTCAGATATTGAACCATAAATTTTTACCCAAATGACAAGAACCCCTACCACCAGCTAAAGCCGGAATGGCTATGGTGGTTCTACTAAAAGGGAAGTGTTTGGTATAAGTTAAAGAATTAAAAATACAAAGTGAAAAACTATATCAATTGTTTTGGAATCAAAATAATATTTACTAATGAACATTAGTGGCAGTTTCTTTTTCTTTTTATTAATTGTTGTTCCTTTTATAAGTTTATGGACTACTTTGCCTCTCACAATTCCTATATAAAACCCCTATCACACTAGCTAGAACCTCCTACACTACAATCATACCTTCTTCATTGCACCAATCTTCTTCAAAGAAGAATCTTGACAAATTACTACTTCATTAAGTACTAACCAAATTATTCAAAAACTCTACAACTTTTTCAAACATTTTACCATTAATCTTTTTTGAATTTTAAGCAATCTAAAACTTGATCATTATCTTTTTTGGGGGGGATTATATATAATCATAAAAAAAAAAATACACATTGAAGTTTTTAAAGAAAATGATAGTGAACAACGGATGCATACTAAGGAAGTTATTTGCTATTCTTGAAAAGAAATTCTGTGTTGAGAAAAGTTTCTATTTCTGGATATTTCAAATTTTCAATAGATACAATTTGGCTACTTAAATTCTGTTATCTCTTAATTAACTAATTTGTTTTGCTAGCTTTAGCTGCAATTTTTCTAGATCATATAGAAAAAATTTAGGAAGAAAAATGGAAGGTGCATCATTGCCACCAGGGTTTCGTTTCCACCCCACGGACGAAGAATTAATCGGGTATTACTTGAAAAGAAAAGTTGAAGGTTTTGAAATCGAACTTGAAGTTATTCCGGTTGTTAAGCTATACAAGTTTGATCCATGGGATTTGCCTGGTAAGCTGCACAGTTTCATAAGTCTTAAGAGTTGAATTATTGCTCATTATAATCACTTTGTTACCTTAATTTGTGTTAAAGTTTGATTCTAGCTAGTTTATTATTTTTAAATATAGTCTTGGCCTTTATGTTTTAATATGTTATCTAATTAATACATGAATGGTGAATTACAGATAAATCATTCCTTCCAAAGCAAGATATGGAGTGGTTCTTTTTTTGTCCTCGTGACCGCAAATACCCAAATGGATCACGTACGAATCGAGCTACAAATGCCGGTTACTGGAAAGCCACAGGAAAAGACCAGAAAGTCCTAAGCCAATCATCTATTGTAGGGTACCGCAAGACCCTTGTTTTCTATCGTGGACGGGCACCTTTTGGTGATCGAACTAGTTGGGTCATGCATGAGTATCGGTTATGTGACAATATTTTTCATGGGACACCAAGTTTTCAAGTAAATTTGTTAATGAGTTTTGACCTCACCACCTTTAGCTATTGAATGCTTTTAAAGGGATTAGGTGCTAACTAACTTGATTTGCAGGGACCGTTTTCCTTGTGTCGTGTGATGAAAAAGAATGAGCAGAAAACAAGCTATTTCAAACGTGTACCGAGAACAAAGGGCACTGGAAGCAGTTCAAAAAATATAAACGAGCCAATGGGCAGTGAGAGTAATTTTTCAAGTCCTTTCACTTCTTCTTATCAGACAACGCCTATTTTAAATGATACAACTTCATTGAAGAGTCCTAATGATCCTTCTAACTTTTGGGTCTCACCTGCCTTAATTCTTGAGTCTTCAAAGGTATTGATACAGAAAACTAGATAGCGATAAATTCGACAATGATATAATTTCTTTTAATCTGTTTTTGGTAATATTCATGACAAAGCAGTAGAGATTTGGCAAAACTGGAGGGTGGGTCAGTTCCGATTGGGAAAGAATCAAAATGGGTTCAGCTCAAAACGGGTCAACTTTAGCATGGTTAAAAAAGGTTAGGAGGTTAGGGACACACCAACATTTTTATCTCCTTGTTTCAAACTTTATATGTGATTACTCTAGTAAATAGAATTATAGATTTTAGAAATAATACGACTACCATTTTCGTACTTTTTATATAAAATATATATATATAGGGTAGCTGTAAGGATTCCACTAAACTTTCGACTAGTTTGACCCATTCAACCCGCTCCTTTTATTGTCATTATCTTATTATTCTTATATCAGGTTTGATTTGTTATCATTAAATCACAATCCCAATTGAACCATTCTCACATATATAGATTAAAACATCCACCTATACTATTCAGGAACAATTAGAAGGGGGACAAGAAAGGAAAGGAAAAGGAGGAGAAGAAAGGCGAGATGGGAAATTTCTAGAAAATGACTTTCCGCAGCCAATGATTCCATGGCAGTCATATGACCAGTCTGGGTTTTCGTCAAGTTCATCATACTCGAATTTTACAGAGGAAGATGATCTGATTCGATTTGGGTGTATGTCACCATATTCGGGAGATGAAAGTTTGATGGGACTCTTTGGAAATGAAGATCATACTTTGTATGAAGGTTATGAGTGGACCAATTAACTCACTTATTGATCACATGTGAGAAACACACTGTCAAAACAATATTACACGGATTTACCTTAATCTTTATAAAATGAAACATTTAAGAAGTCTGTTTGTCTGTTCTAGTATAGTAGCATGTTTAAGGTTGACGGTCGTACCTTCTTTATGTTGCCGTCTAGTATACAAGAAACGTAGTAGTGACTTATGATCACTTATAAAGAATTTCACCAGGAGTTGATGTTATTACAGTGTGTATCATCTACATCTATGTATGCATAATAAGCTTCATTTAAGGAAGCCGTTTGCTCTGCAATACTTTTTCCAAATATATATAGTGTACTTTTCCTTTCAACGATACGCATTAGACTATATATAAACTTTAGTTGTAATTCAGAAACACTTGTTGTAAGTGCACATGTAATGTGTGTGTGCACGGATATTAATTTTCGTGGAGCTTGATTCGAAATAAGGCGGCTTGATATGCATTTTGAAAGTTGTTATGTGATACTATCAAATAACCAAAATCAGTTAAGCAGTAATAATATATAAAGCCAGAAGTAAAAAATAATGTCAATTTGGATATTCTTTTATCGTTTGTTTGAATTCCCAAATGTGATATAAAATGAAAATAGAGATAAAAGAAGAGTCTCAAAATTTGGGTTAAAAGGAGGTTTAAACAAGTACTAATTAATTCCTTTGACCATTATGAATTTGGTATAACTGTAATGAAACTGATCAACAGCATAACTACATAACATAATGATTATTTTTGTAATCATGAATCCAAATGGCCCTATAAATCTACTTACGGCTTATACTCCAACTCTTTACATTTCATATTGTTAATTTGTAACCACACTCTTGTGATCATCAAGCAGCTGGCCAGGAGATGGTTTTCCTATCTTATTCAATTTTGGGTATTGTATATTAAGTAAAAAATAAATATTACGCTGGAGCAAACACCGCACATGTGACAGGCCATGCCATGGACCTGCTGACTTGGAGGCTTCGGGTTCAGCTGCAGATTTGGTAAAAGGGAAAGCGAAGGATTCGATAGAGAGTGAATTGGTGGCTGATTATGTGTTTCCACCACCGAAGGTTGCAAACCACTAAGAGCACTCCTAATGGGTGTTGGCTTGGATGATGAAGGGATGATAAGGGCTGGCCGCTGGGAGTTCTCTAATGATGCTTGTTCCAGCTGTCCAGGCCCTTCAGTAATTCTACATTGAATAAGACTTCTATATATATGTTGAGAGAAGATGTCGTATTTGAATCTTGTATTGGATTATATTATGCTTGTTTTGTCGTGTGTTTGAATAATTACATGTTTCTAATAAAAATGCATGTTGATTAATCTGGAGTATACAGTTCTTGAGTTTCATTGTTGTGAATGTTTGATTACATAAAATTTCTGATCCAAATTATCATGCAAAGTTTCATTATTAATATCTTTATTCTTGTCTCAATTGTGAATTCGTACATTTGTTTGTTATGGGACTCAAAACTATAACTTCATGGTTAGCGAGCCAACTCACAACAGCTATGCTAGTAGGCGCGTTGCTGAGCCGCCCTAAACTGTTTGATCCACCACCCCCTCCCTGGCAAGTAGCAACCGATCATAATAACGTCTGATCAAGATGAGATAATTGAACACGTGGTCCTGTTCAAAGTGAAACCAGATGTTGAGGCTAGCAAAGTTGCAGCCATGGTCAACAGACTCGACGGCTTGGCCTCACTCAACCTCACCATCCACCTCTCTGGTGGTAAAATCCACAGCTGTCAGTCTTCATTGCTCAGCTTCACTCACATCCTTCACTGCCGTTACAGATCAAAGGACCATCTCCGAACTTACGCCGTTACAGATGAAAGGATCAATGTGGGACGGGTTATTGGCTCTGATAACACCCCAAAGCTAAAAGCAATGGTGGCGCAAGACCCCATGATGCTTCTAATTTTGTTTATAAGATATATTAGTTTGAAATCGGGGCGTTATATAGTTTTGTTCGCAAGCAACAATAATGTATATGTCTCAGCAGAAGAAAAATATGCACATACCACAACCAAATTGTATGTACTATGTAATGACATTACTAGCTTAATGACTATCAATCAAATACGAGTAGTTTACAACATCATAAGAATTAATCACTCTTAACTTTTGTTCTTCTAAAGGATAATACTGATCAAATTACTCTACAGTAATAGACGGCAAATTAATCTCCATTTTAGATTTCTCATCAACATTTAAAACCACATCATCTCCAATTTCAAACTCTTTAAAGCAAGCAACCCTCCCCAACTCTTCAACTTCTTCAATCACAAGATCAAGCTTGGCAACCATCTCCACCAGCAACGCAGCGAACGCTGCAAATGGCAATGCCTCCGAGAATTCCAGGCTCGTGATTGCAATCTTGCTTAATGTAGGCCTCAAGAACTTCCCCTCGGAATCAGCTGATTGTCTAGAAACCCGTTTTGATCTCCACTCGGATAATGCTGAAAATTCTGTTTTTACACTTGATAAATGCTTTTCAGGCTTTGATCTGGCTGTTTCTGCCACTAGAGCTAGCATGTTGGCAGTGTTGTTAGGGCCATTTGGCCCAAGGAAAAGTCGTGGTTGGGATTTTAAGGCGGTGTCAAGGTCTTGTAGAGCTTGATGGAGGCGATCGGAGAGTACTTCTGGGGAACATTGGCGATGGTTGCGAATGCTGTCGGCTAGTTCCATTAAGGCTTTTGATACTTCGGTTGCTAGACGAGTGCATGGATCTTTAAACAGCAGTCGGACGGATTTGGGAGTCTGAAAAAAATTTAAGGATCAAATTTGACGCAATAGTTTTAAATATATATAATAGGAACATTTGTATATTGTTTCTTAATTTTTGATAACGCTTCTTTTCTCCATATTACATCAAAAATGAAGAAAACGAAACATTTGTCTAGGTAAAATGACTAAATTGGCATGGTAATTTATACAAATACAAATTGATGCGGAACTTGGAGACAAATTCAATGTTGTTTCATAACATTAGTTCTTGAAATTTTTTAAGCAAATTAACTAGTTGTTTTAGGCCGTTTGTCCAGATTGGCCATTAAGCAAATTGTAAAGCGTCACGCGTATGTTAAATCAAATATACCGAGAAACAAGGGTACCTGTATCTCAGTTTGTAAACTTCCATGAAGAGCGACAACTGTATATCCAAAATGGCGAAGAACAGCTCCTAGTTTGGCATATTGTTGCCATGGGAATGGATTACAATGCCATGAGTGTCGTGGCTCCCAACTCGCGTGCAATGCCTAACGTTATTTGGATTTCAGATTCAACTACATTATTAGTTTGATTGAATCATGATGTATCACTAAACCTCTTAAAAATGAAACTAAACAACAAAAGCATCGTACCAGGGTTTCATCAGTTGATTTAGAGTCCAAAACAGATTTGTAATTCTTGTAAATTGGATCCTCTGTTAGTTTGTCTTTCCCTGCATCTGGTTCCCTATCGCTAAAGTATTCGTTGACACAAGCTGCATTTTAAATAAAAATGCCTAAATATGTAAACTATTTCAATTCATACGCCTAAAGTGCATACAATGGTAACTTGGTAAGCTGTACCATAACAGTTCATTGGGCATATATAGGAGCCGATAGTAAAATGACTTCTGCTTGGTTCGTTGTTATAAACAAATACTACAGTTATCACTTTCGTACTATAATCTATGGAGTACTAAAAGCTATTGTGAAATCGGCACTTGAAAGCTGTGTAATCACGTACGTACCTTCAATTGATTTTGCCAAACCTTCTAATTTGGAAACAGAGACATTATGAAGATCTTCTCCAGACCAAATTGGAAAAATGAAAAGGCTCATAAGAATGCAAACTCCAGAACCAATGGCCATGGTGTAGAGACGCTCACGAGCTAATTTTAGCACATCATCAACTCGATAGCTTGATATAGTTATCAGATTAAATGTCAAGAGGAATATCACAACACCATAATCATAGTTTTTTTTCACGCTTGGAAAAAACCTTAAGTACGTACTCGTAACTCCTACAAAAATTAATAACGATATGTTAATTATAAACATATATACACCTCTCTATATTGAGCTGACAATTTTAACCCATTTATCTTAATACTAGACTATTTTGGTCATGTTATTTAAAGTGATATGGATAAAATCAGAAAACGAACGTATTCTTTAACTCCTTGCTTACCAATCAGAAAAACTGAAGCACCTATGAAAACAGCATAAAAAACCTTCCCACTTTTTCTAGCAATAAACTCGAATAAGAACGCTAAGGATCCTGCTAACAATGTCCCGAGACCTCTATTCAATCCTTTGCATAACGTCGCCCCTGTCATAAGTATTAAAGTGGATTAGAATCTGTTAAACCAAATGATCAAAAATTAAATACTCCGTAATAATCATTGTATGTTTAATACAGTATTTAGTTATCGATGCTAAAAAGGAAATGATTTTTACCAGCAGTGAACTCAAGCACGACAACAACAGTCATGACAGCCCATATGACATTCTCCCCTACCCCTTTGTACAATGGTTCCAAAAGATATAGCAAAGACACTAACGTTAGTGATAACCCGACTTTGAGTGAATGAATGGCCCTTCGTGGATCATCATGGCCAACTTTCCAAACATCCCGACATGTCAAGGCTAGAAATATCTTTGTCGTCTCCATGTAAACTCTAGCTTGCTTCTTCAAAACGTCCATTCTGGAATACTTATCTGAAACAAGAGCAGATGTGGCTACAGAAGCGGCAACACCAATCGAACACACAGTAATTTAAAAATCCTTTTGCAGGAAAAATTAAATATAATGAGGAAAAATGGAATCAAAGTGGGATTGAAAAATGCACTTTGTTTCTTCAAAAATGTGTCCAAAAAAATTTGAAGGTTTTTGGCACCCTTGGCAATTTCAGGTTGGCTAAATTTATAGGTGTATGTGGGTGCATACGTGCCTTTCGTATACACAAGATTTTTCATTTCTGTTTGATAACTTTTGTGAGATGTAGATGGGAAATTAAATGAGTTAATTTATGTTATACATTCATCTTTAGCGTTTACCTCATTTGTTTTACTCTAAAAGAAAAACTTACTATCTTGATATTACTATCATATTTTTGCAAATACATGCCCTGTAATTATCTACTCTGAGTTAGACAAAATAACATATTTAATTTAATTATATATGAATAAAAATGTTTGATCACTAAATCATCTATTTTAAAACAATACACTCTCTATTTTTCATATCTCTTCCTCCACCATCACCGACTAGCGTTTATAGTTGGTGATCGATCACAACAAAAAAAAATATCATAAATCTCCACCAGGGCCGTCTCCGAGGATTTATGGACTTAGGCCGAGCAAAAAAAAAAGGGCCTGAAGGCTAGTTGCAACAAATTATATTATATAAACTAAAATATAAAAACGATGATAAATGTTATATGAATAAACATAGCAAAAGTTATTGTTCAAAAAATTTTTAAAAAAAATGCAAAATCATACTATTGAAATAACATATAGTAATAGCTAGCCGGGGATTCGTATAGTTCTTCTAGCATTTTTCATAGCAAATAGGTTGATCAACTCTTGAGAGTCTATATTATCTAAGATTTCATTCTCAATCGCTATCATTGCCAAGCCACTAAGTCTTTCTTAACCCATTGTAGATCGTAAGTAAGATTTTAGTAACTTCAGTTTCTAAATTTGAAGCGATTAGTAACCACAGATTAAATTTAAGTTCTAAAACAAACAATCAAAGATTAAACCCTTAAGTTAAAACCATTAGCAATCAAATCTAAATTAAGAACATCCAGTTATGTTTCTAAGGTATATTGTAACACCCCGCCAAGGCGGAATAAGCGGGATACACAGTTAATGTTGATGCATAGCACAAGTACAATAGATCACAACACAATTGCCATAGAATGCAAAGTATAATTACATCGTAAAGGGTATTAAACCCAAAAGACAAGTGTAATTACAAGCAGAAGTAGTCAGTCTCGCAGGACTGAAAGTAAAAGATGTTGCATCGTAATTACAATCCGTAGATAATAAATTAACCGCAACATGATGACCAAACACGCTGAAGACTCCACGAGACTCCAGAAGTATGACAACTGTGATATGATGAGT
>JAOXNX010000001.1:24612365-24629285 GCA_028566075.1 Solidago caesia | reverse complement strand
GTAAAAATTAATAAATTTTACCTATTTAAAATCCGTCAACGCTCCGGCTTCGGATGAGAAATCATTGATGTAAAAATAAATTTTACTTATCCAAAATCCGTTACCGCTCCGACTTCGGATAAGAAATCATTGGTATAAAAAATTAATAAATTTTACTTATTTAAATCCGTCAACGCTCCGGCTTCGGATGAGAAATCATTGATGTAAAAATTAATAAATTTTACCTATTTAAAATCCGTCAACGCTCCGGCTTCGGATGAGAAATCATTGATGTAAAAATTAATAAATTTTACTTATCCAAAATCCGTCAACGCTCCGGCTTCGGATAAGAAATCATTTGTATAAAAATCAATAAATTTTACTTGTCTAAATCTGTCAACGCTACGGATAAGAAGCCATCTAAATAAGTATTAATAAATTTTACACAATCAAGTTATTCAATTTTACGTATTCGGATAAGAGGCCATTATTCAATCTTTATAACCTGCAAATTTATGCTTAAAGCCTTGTATTTCATATCAATCATAAAACTTACATCCGAAATCACGCCGGATCGACATTAACAAAAACACTTCCGTAGCATACACACAAAACACAACATGTCCATGCAAAAAAAAAAAAGCAACAAAACACACCCAAAGCATCACAAATTCGCAGAAGTAACATACACATTATCTTTCAAGGTACATCCAAAAGAACATAAAAAGTAACACATCAAGGGGCATCTTCCGAGAGGGTCTCCGGTTCAATCTGCAAGATCTCGTCAGCAGGGACGTCAAGGCTAGAGGCCAGACAGGCGAAATACGGAAAGTCCCTCTCCTCTAGCCGATTCCCTGCCGAAATGAGATCCGCAAATGCATTAGGCTTGAAGTCCTCAAGCCCAGTAATATCCAGGTTCGGAAGTCTGTTGCGAAGCCTCCCTAATGCCCGGTGCCCCCCATAATCCATAGCATGTGACTGCACGATGCTTAGTTCCTTGTTGAATTCATCACTTTTAATGAACTTCCGGATAAGACTTGGTAAACCTTCGACCAAGGTCTTCTTCTCAAGACGGGAAGCCTCAAGGTTCCCTTCGATCAAATTCTTCTCCCGAATCAACACCGCCTCTCGATCTTGGCAAGCTAGCAAATCCCTGGCAAACTTGTCCATCTGAGCCCGGGCTTCTTCACACTTCTCCTTCCATTCTTCCTTCTCCGTCTTCACCATGTCTAACTTTTCCAAAGCCCCCCGCACAGACTCCAACTCTTTTTCCACCATTTCCTTCTCGCTTTGCTTGATGCTAATCTCAGCCCGAAGCTCCTCAAAAACTTCCTCCTTTTGCAGCCGTGCCTCATCGTTTTGATAGGCTTCCACCTTTTTCTGGAGTCTTCCATTCTCGCGCAAAAGCTTATACCGGTGATCATTCGCCAAACAAAAACGCCGCATATACTCCGCCTACGGATGTACACAAAGAACATACATGAGTACGATATATTATAATAATAGTAACAACACAAATATAAGAACAGAAAGACAGGCTCCGGAACAAGCAGGAGTACCTGAGAAGTGATAATGTTGACCAAGGCTTTATTGGAAAAATCAACAAAGGCACCATCTGTCATATTCTGTGCCATAATAGCTCTGGAGGGAACCATGATATTTCGGACGTAGTCTATACGCTCGTCCTCATCATTAAGGAGGGTCCGATGACGCAGCTGGGCAAAAGGTGGAGTAAAAATGCCATCTAGATCACCCCCATCGTCCTCCTCCTTGGGCTCCCCTTCCGGATGAACCTCACTGTCTGTACCTTCAGATGATGAAATACTCACCGCATTATCTTTATCAGAGGGGGCCTCCGACAGCAACTTCTCCCTAGCCATTAAGCCTTTGCCCCTACCAGGACCCCTTAATACCCTAGTTCCTCCCTCCGCAGTGGCCACACCCGACGACGGATCAATACCTCCGCCGCCGGAAACAGCCTTCACCCTCTTGGGCCTCGCATGATGTGGACCCCCCCCGGAACGCTTCCGTCGTCTCCTCTCTAAATCACCAGAACCACTTGCATCATTCTGGACATCTTTGGATCCCTCCACACTCGCACTCACAACCGGACCATGATCCTGAGGAACCACAACATCTACCTGCTGACCCAGAACTTGTGTTGGATTATCTTGACCTGGAACCTGTGTTGGATTCTCCGGACCTGGAACTACAACCTCCAACGAAGTCTCCAGGCGACGCGCAAAATCAGTAAACTCCACCTCCCGAGCATCCGGAGGATTCGGCGTAAAAGAGGCATCATCATAACCACTCTTCAGAAACTTGCCGAGACCCATAACTGAAATAATGAAAGTCAAGTTAGAATTCATCAAATAATATAAACCATGCACACATAAACAATAAGAAAAATGATGAAAGTCCTATGGGGCATACCCTCCCCGTTTACACTGACAACCGGAACAGCGGGATGGTAAGCCCATGTTGAAGACAAACTCGCTAGATAAAGAATAGGCTCCGGAAGAACTCGGTATCGAAGCGGATGACTGACCAAACTACCCAGCAAAACCTCGCTAAAACCTCCTGCCGGAAACGGATCAGACAAAGCACCCTTAGACTTCTTCCGCATCACGCCCGCGCACCTAAACTGTGGGCGAATGACCGAAGCGTCAACATAAAAAAACTTACTCTTCCACCCTTTTATAGACGAAGGAATTCCTGTTATACATTCACCAACGCCCGTCTCAGTCCTCTTCTCAAACGTGAACCAATTACCAGCTTTCGCTAACCTAAAAAATCGACGAAACAACACCACCGTAGCTACTCCGTCATGGGCACGACAAGCGGCCTCGAACATAGAAACCCTCAGACACCCAAACGGATTTAGCTGAGATACGTGGCATCGAAAATAATGAAGCACGTCTAAAAAGAAGTCAGTAAACGGCAACCTAAGATTTCCTATCTCAAAAGGTACGCAGTATAACGTAACCATTCCGGATGGAGCATCTGAAGCAACATGGTCCGGAGCAGGAAGCCTATAACGGAAGGTAGTAGGAAACCTATACCTTGACAAAAACCACGCTAACTCATCTGCGGTGAGGCTACAGTACTGCCTATCTAAATCACTTTTGGATGCCATTTAAATAAACAAGTAATGAAGAAAAGTAAGAACGAACCTGTTAAAGCGTAAAAGGCTAATCGTGCGGATAGGTTCCGGTTAAGAAAAGAGGCGAGAGCAGGAGAAAGTGTGAAAAGTAGCGAGAGAATGATGGACAGAGAAGGCCTTATATAGGGAAGAAAGTAGGAGACATGACTCCTCGAAAAGACGTTTCGGCGGCTCCCCTCGAATTACGACGCGTGTCGGCGATGGGTCGAAGTGACGTTTCGGCAGACCATCTGCAGAGCATGACACGTGTAACAACGTTTCTTTTCCCAAAAAAAAAAAAAAAAAAAAAAAAAAAAAGGGGAGGAAAGGAGAGATAAATAATAAGAGTTACATCTGAGTTCCGGAACATGCATGATAAAAATTATGCCCCCATTGGTGCTCCGGATATGCTATAAACAAAGAAATGAAGAAACCCCTTATTCTATTTTTTACTCTCAAGCTCGACGCCCCGCACGCGCGCAACGCCAAGCTGGGGGGCTTGATGATGTACTATGTCCGATACATCTCCGGAACACTTATGTACAACCCCCATATGAGCCTTCCGGATCTATCCGAAGGCTATACGATAAATCGTTAGTGGAATCATATGAGACAAACCTGGTCGTACGCGCACGATCAACTACATGCCAAACCCCTGACACCACGATCTCTGGGCAAGGGACGTACAACCAGCACGATCAGTTGGGGACCAGAACCAAAACCCCTTTTGCCCACTATAAATACAGACCTCAGGGTCTCATTCTACACACACTAGAATACTCACCCATAAGCTTGGTGGCGTGGATTGACGTCTGACACCGTAAGGGAACCGCCAGTAAGCCCGACCGAACCTATTCTCATTTCCTCCGTGAAGTCAAACCCCCTTTGATAAGCTAGGTGTAAGCCTGTGCTTAAACAATAATGTTGAGGGCTGTTGGGCAACAGCTCTCAAACAGCCCTCAACATTATCATATCTCAGTCTCTATCAAAGGATCTCCACAAAACCATTATCTTAATTATTTGCTGTGACGCGATCCAAACTTATGACTATAGACAGGGTTATCTTAATCTTAATTAAAAAGCCAATAAAGCAATTGTTGGTCTATGTTTTCATAACCAAACCCACCCACACATGCTTTCACTTGGTGCCCATCATTACTTTGAAACTGTAGTTTCATTAAAATTCAAAAAGCTACATCCCACCTTAATCAATCTACAACCTAATTAATTAATGGAGGTGCCCAGCTTTCCAAAAGGAAAAGAAAAGAAAAACGCTAATCCGGTGCTTTAAGTTTCTAGATGTGTATACTTCTTTATAAAAATTGTCTAGGACTTGTTAAATTATGTAAACTTTGGATTTGTGAAATACGGTTCTTACCCCTTTTTACCATTTCAACATTTCTTTATACGTAACTAATAAATGTATTTTATAGTCAATGGTATTAATTATCTAATTTAATATTTTGTGAACTTTTTAGAAATATTTCATTTCACATAATTATTTAATAAGTTTAACTCGTTAAATAAAACGAGTAAAACGATTCATGACCACCATTCATCACCTGCCACGAAGTAGTCGGTCCGTTATATTGCGCGGGCACAAGTTAGTATTCCTGTATGATTCAAAACAAGGTTATGATTAAATTAAGTTTGCTTAATGGGTACATAAAGTTGGACGTGTCAACCGTTTAGTCCAAAGTTAAATTATATAACAAGATATCATGCGATCGAGGCGACACTAGCAAGCATAAGGATCAGACAATGCCAAATGTCTTTACATCAAAATTAATCACTATTATGATTGTCGAGTCATTATGTAACTTTCTAGCTTGTCCATTGCGCTATTATTATAAACTAGCTAATCAACCCGGGTAATTACCCGGGCATGATTAAGAAAGTATAAATAAAATTTTCTACATTTGATTACATTTAAAGTAATCACAATTTTTATGTCACACATATTCATACTCGAACTAATCTATTCAAGTAATAAATAGTCACTCCCACTAAAATCATTTTAGCATGTTAATAACTCAAAACGTGTTAGTTAAAATTATATTAGTAGAAGTCATCCAACATATCATTTAACATGGATACTAACTCATAAAAATGTCTTAACTTGACCGATAAAAAAAACTCCACATAAATTTGTATTCAAAGCCAGAGCACTAAATTCATCTGATTGGTGGAATAAGGAAAATCATATTGCAAGGTAGGATTGCAAAACCAAAGTCGTTTTGAATGACCACATAACCAGCTAAGAAAAATATGTGTAATTCACTGATCTCAATTCTAAAACAATAGTATATCTCAAAATAGCAAGAAAAATATGTGTAATTCTAGTGCAAGACAGAGGGATTTCAAATACATCTAGTTCATAGCAATGTATATAACATTCAATTCAATAGTCTAACAACAACTCTTATCGAGAAACTTTAACAACCTCCTTAGCCGAAAGACCAGCATCCTTGAGACAAGTTAAACTCGGGTTTTTGATCCTCTCAATCAATCCATCAACTAAAGTTTCAAACTTCGATCTTGTTAATGTCATGTTAAGATGTTTTGTACCAGATGCATCTGCTGTTATGAATTGAACGTTGATATAAGTTTGAGATGTTGATGATAGTTCGATCTTTGCCTTTTCTGATGCTTATTGAAACCTCTGTAAAGCTAACTTATCTTATTAAACGTAAAATTATGACAAAATTTTGATATCAGTTTAAGAATTAAACTTAAAATTTTGACAAAATTTTTAGGGCCAACCAATTTTAAACCGCACCAAAAATTACACATCTTGGCCGGTTACCCAATTTGTCCATTTTTTGACCTTTAAGCATAACTATGAATACCCAACTAAAAGCAAGCCAAGCCCCCAACTATGAGCTCATATACACGGTGAAACGACTACATGAACACCTTTACTGGTTGCATATTGTTTTTGGTCATAGATTACCAAGCAATGTACTTAATATGACATATATTTAAACAGAAAGTGGATTGTAGTAAAATATTCTAGTAAAGAAGCTATAACAATAAAAAGTTTTACCTCTTTAGTAATCATGTTCCCTTAAACTTATAGGACTCTTACAACTTTACATCATGCCAAAAACAACATCAGAAGAGACCGTATAAACATAATAAGACATCCTAGAGAGACAAAATTAGCACTAACAAACTAATATATCATACACATATTGGCATGTATAGTGAGTGAACAGAATTCTTCATTCAATGACGCGATGACAACTATTTTTATTTCTTACAAAAGATGATGTTTTGTATAAATAATAAACTCATTAAGTAGTTATCAAAAAAGCTTCAAAAAATGGGCTGAAAGTGTTTCTAGATCAACTGGGTTGAACGTTACATAGTTCGACCCCTACCAAACAAATGACATTTTTTAACCCTATGCATTTTTCAGGTTACCAAACAGCATGACTGTCCCCCATATAAACAACAAAAAGTTCAAAATTAATAAAAAAAACGTAAAAATGATCAGTAAGTTTATCTAAGGAAGAAACACATAAGACAACCTACTTTACAAATAGCTTATTGCTTGCTATGTAACATGGCTAATGGCTTTGATCTCTTATATCCTCATATTGTTAATAATATTTTCTAGAAGGGATAACAGATTTGTTAAAATATCCCTGATAAATGAACCCGTGAAATATAGAGGAAAAACATGATATTTGCTAATTTCTAATACTTACAAATCATTTTTTGTTGTTGAGTTCTTTCTCATCATGTGAATCAAAATTCAAATGTCGAATAAAAACCGAATAACAAAAGGAGATAACTTTTCATACTAATAATAAGGACCCAATGATACATTAATCTAATTCTTGATGCAGAGATAAAATGAAATTACCTTAGTGCCATCAATTATGGTACTGGTGAGGCACTAATGAAGCAACCCTTTAAGGTGAAATTGAGACCCTACACATATAATAGTCAGACTATTAAAAAAAAATAAAAAGGGGGTAATTTCCAATAATAAATACTAATATTATATTTTGCTAATCTCCCAAAATGGGCTTACTCACATTCTGTGGGCATCGAGACGCCCCATTAGCCGAAGGTCAGGGGCTTCCAATCTCTGACCTTGGATTGCTCCTATCTGTGTTCAACAACACAGGCTCTCCTCACCTTTGCATCTTCTCACTAAAAAAACAAATCCGAATTTTCAGTCAATGTTCTCAGGATACATATTTACTCCTTTATTTTTTCCGGTAACCCAAAACTTCTTAGATGGAATAAATTTGCACCAATTAAACTCAACATTACCTCCTGGAGACTTGCTTCGAATTGCTTGCCCACCCGTTACAATCTAAGCTTTGGGGTCTCAATTCATCTAAAATGGAATACAATAATTTTTGGAGAAGTATATGATTAGGATCAAACATTTGAATATTGACCAAAACACGTATAAAGGATTAAAACAAGTAGTCCAAAACTTAATAGTTTGGAAACATCTCAACAAAACACGTAATAGAAAGAAGAGTAGTTAAACGTCCTTAGTTTAGCAATCCCCAATCATGGTCTTTATAGAAACTCCAAACTATATTAATCTCGGTGAAGTCTGACAAAGCACAAAAAGAAAGAAAAATCAGTTGTGACTTGTGAGTATAGTCTGTTTCAAAGCACCACGATTTAATTTTGAGGACCCATCATTGTGGTGCAGGGATTTGTATATATGCGGGTCACAAAATAAAATGGGTGAAGAAACGAAATGGGCTAGAGAAAGTGACTTAATTTGATATGGACATGGACTTTAACCTCAAAACCTCTTTGGTTGTTGGAACAGAAAGCTGAAATCTCAGTTTATCCAGTATATGGTCCTCCATCTCTTGAAGAATAAAATACTTTACATGTGATGCCAAGTGAATTTGAAAAGAGATTAGCACATTAGTGACAAACACATACCTCTCCTCTTGTGTAGGTGCTGTCAGTGATGAAACAGAACTCTTCAACACGTGGAGCATAAATTTCTTCGTACTTCCTTAAATCAATAGTCAAGAAATACATCTGATTACAAAGCAAAGAATCAACACGATACACAATAGTTATTATTAAAATTAATATGATCAAATAAACTCGTCAATATATACAATGCACAATGATGATGATAACATAATTAGGTAAATATATAATTACGATCACTGATAATATAAAAAAATTAATCAGATAGTTATAATAGGATAACAATTAGTCGTACAACTAAAATGCGGATTCAAGAAATTATGTGACAACTTACAGCCCAAATGTAAAATCCAACTAACAAACCAAAGAATAAATCCTAATGAACCAAATCAAAAACCCTAAAATAAGCAAACAAAAATACAAATCCTTGGGGAAAAAGAAAAATAGATTAGCGATGGAAAAAGAATCAGATCAGATTCTTATGAGATTATTCATTCGATGATTTTTGTATTTGATCTGATTTATTAAGATTGTATTGTTATTGTTATTCTTATTTAGTGAAGTTTCGTTATACGAAAGTTTTAGTAAGGAAAGGGGAGGGGCTGCCACGTGTAAAGCTTTTAAAAAAAATTTTAGCTTAAGGGATTCTCTTTTATTAAGAATAGAGAAGAGATTATATGACCTTGGATTCGTAACGACACACAAAACAAAAGTGAGTAACTGGAGAGACCGACCCTTAAAAATAAAAATCCCCCAAATCTCGTGCTTACACACATACTTATACTGATACTAATAACCTATATATATAATCGATATCGATATGTATCTAATGCCCAACACAAACACAACACAAACACACTGTGTCTTTTAGTTTAATACATCTTTTTCGTCCGAGATTTAAATTTAAATAATAAATAATTAAAAAAAAAGATGGGGTTGAAGAAATGGATGGCGGGACTTCTAGGGTTTGGAAATCACGAAACTAACCACGATCATGATCATAATCATAATCATAATGATCAGAACAATTACTCGGATAATGATCATCATCATCATCAACAAGAAGAAGAAGAAGAAGAAATTAATAATAATTATATAAAAAGTAATCGTAAAGGATTTAGTGTACCTGTTCAACAAATTGGCCCTGTTTTTATCCCTTGTCGTGCTGGTGAAGGCGGTCTTCAGGTAAAATCTCTATATTATATTTGAATTTTGTTTTTCTTAACGGCCAACTAAACAATTTATAGCCAGAACTTTGTCCGGGTAACCCGATGGCTATGTTGATAACCAATATAATCTAATGCATACTACTAGTTACTGTATTTGTTAATCTTAGATTTCCAGAATTACATCGGAGTATAAAAAAGTTTCAATTTTAGTGATTGAAAATGTATTCAACTTTAATCCAATGTTTTTATCATATGTATCCAACTTATAACACTTCTATTGCGTGTATCAATATTTGAAATATTGCTATTGTATGTACCCGGTGATACTTTTTCTGTTGCGGCATTTATATAAGTTGCCATGTGGCACGTGGCATCATACAAGTTTCCACATCAGCAAAAGTATCACTGGATACATACAATAACAATATCTGAATGTTTCATACAAATGACATAAGCGTTTTACGTTTGATACATAAAATAGATTTTGGACTAAAGTTGAAATAGATTTTGGACTAAAGTTGAATTGATTTTCGGATATTTTTCCCTTCAAAGTTTTAGTAGAATAAGGGCTGTAACAAAGTTTTAATTTGTTTCTTTTTAGTTATTTTATTAACGAATTTCGTAGAGCTGTATATTGATTTTGATTAGGATGAAAGCTAAACTTAAGGAGTCATGTGTGATAGGAACTTAGTACTGAACCAGTGTTATGAATAATGTATGAATTAAAGTTATCACTGTGCCGTGACCTTATGGGTCGGCCTTTTCTCATTATTCGGTACAAAATATTGCTTTGTTATCATCTTAGGGAAGTATATATCAAATGATCTCTGATTAAGCTATAATATTGCTATACTCAGGTTGAACTTCTATTTATATGTAAGTGAATTTTATGTTTGTTTATTCTAGTCCGTGCATTTTAGATGTCTCTAACGTTATGTAAGTATAGCTTGTTAATAAGATGGGGAATGGTGGTTGGTTGCAGTCCAAATGTTTGTATCATCAGGATATTTTTTAGACAGTGTGGTGTGATATATATATATATATATATATATGTGAATATGTGCAGTGTTTACATGATCAGTGTGTTGTAAATGTTTTGGATCCACTAAGAGAGTTGAATCAGTAACGTTATGGCAGTCACAAATCACAAATATTCATCTTCTTTAGTTCTTGGTGTGTATGTTTTATGCTAGTTTTTTTTTCCGCTTCTTTTATCATGTTTGTTTTCTATGTGTGTGTATGTGTGTGTTCATTGGTGAGGGGAATATTGTTACAAAAGGAACAATGTTACATTTTTCTATTTTTCCCTTATCTTCCTGTTCTTGCTTGGATAGTTGGAGGAAAGGTAACCTTAAATGACAAGGAAAAAAGGAACACGTTTATATAGGGTTTATGTTAGATAACAACCAACCAACTTTCACCATATTGTTGCTCTCTTAATTATTTTTTTGGTTAGTGTTTACTTTTTACACTTTTTATGTTCTATTTTAGCCTATAAATTTTGTGGATTTTTAAATAAGACAAATCAAGGGACTTGTTCGATTAATTAATTAAATAAATAAATATAAAAACCCACCCTATTTACTGCGAGTGTGCTTGGAGGAGCTCATATTCTTACCAGAAAAGGAAAGACACGGCATTCTTTTTATTTTATATAATTTATCAATGTGAGGCATTTTTTCTTTGTTGCGGAGGAGTTATATACCTTGTTTAGGATTCCATCCCTAGACATTTTTGGGCATATATAGAACCTCTTGCTTATTTTTGAATTTGACAACCCAAGAGTCACAGACTAGATCTGGTGTTAGTGCGTTGATTATCTTGAATTTATTAGTTAACCTTCTTAGCTTCAGGCATGTAAAGTGAGCATGTCTGTTTGAAATAAAAATTTTAAGGTGCGGTAGCCTATTGATGTACACAGTTAGCGATTAAGGTAGTGAAGTTAAAGCAGGAGCAATAATAACTGAATAGAAATGAGGGATGCCAATTATTGGATCTATAGATCTATGGCTTTGCATGCCACAGTTGATGAGGGCTCTCTAGTGACCAAGTAAAAATAATCTATCATTCACTTGAAATAACAAATATTTTGTAGAGTGTGGATTTGAAAGGTCACAAAAAGAATCTCTCTTGAGGGCTGAGTAGCAAAATTGCGGATGATGATTGTTGACACACAAGGCAGAAAATGTTGACAGTATACTAAACTAAATAGCATATGTGGCGAAGAAGAAAATAGGTTTAAGAGGTTTTTGCTTTCCATGAAATCATCAATTCCATTTCATATAAATATGGAATAAAATTTTGTTGATCAAACAATTGTGGAAGATTGTGGCTAACAAAGAGACTTTATGGGTGAAATGGGTCATTGAGGTGAAGTTGAAAGGAAAAAGTATATGGGAGGTGAAGTATAATCAATCTGATAGTTGGGGCTGGAAGCAATTGCTCGAGTTAAGAGATATGATTAAGCCTCATGTATTTTATAAGAGCTTGGTGATGGGAAGGATACCATGATTTGGTTTGATAGATGGCTGATATGGGTTGTTTAAATGAGGTTATTACCCAAAGAGATCTTTTTGAAGCTAGACGTGCTGAAAACTTAACTGTGGCTGACCTAGTTTATGAGGGGCAGTGGGGTTGGCCTACTGAATGGGATATAAGATTTCAGTGCTTGCATAATATCCCAGTTCCTAACTTGATTGATGGTAGAAAAGATGAAGTCGTTTGGATTAATAATAGGAATTGTAAGGTTTATTTTACAACTAAACAAGCATGGAAAGACTTAAGAAAAGATGTCCATCATGTTAGATGGTCTCATGTGATATGGTTCCCTCAATTAATTCCTAAGCATGCATTCATCCTATGGCTTGCTACTCAACAGAAATTAAATACTCAAGACAAGATGCTTGTTTGGTCGCCACAAGGGGATTTTAAGTGTGCTTTTTGCAAGGCATGTCCTGATTCTTCGACATCTATTTTTCCATTGTGATTACCCTAAAGAAGTTTGGAGACATGTTAAGAATAAGCTGTTGTTTAAAGGGTTAAGCACTGATTTGATGAGGAGTATTGATATGCTATCTGGTTATCCATTTAAGAAGGGCATTTGGGATGTTATGAATAGGTTGGTGTTTGTTGCTGTCGTGTATTATATATGGCAGGAAAGGAATAAGAGGTTGTTTGCTAAAGAATGCAGAAGTATTGAAGGGTTGATCACTGTTATTATTGATCATATAAGAGGTAAATTGAAGTGTATGAGTGTGAAGAATACTATGAAGGTGCGGAAGTTATGTTCTCTATGGGGAATGCAGTGGGATAACATGAAACTGAAATATGTTGCTGGTTAGCTTGCTGTAATTGGTGTTGTACGGCTTAATTGGTGGTTGTATTTAGAGGCTTTTGGTTAAGTGAGTTGTGCAAGATGATACTAGTTCCATTAGCTATATAGGTTTAGCATGTGGTTAAATTGTATGGTGGTGTTGCTTTGTCTTTAGCCACTGGTGACTATTGGAGTCTTTGTATTGGTTTGAATTATGATATATAAAAGTCTTATTTTTTGCCAAAAAAAAAAACAAAGAATCTAGCCACATATCTTTAGGAATAACTTAATTGCGGAGAACCAGACTTTTCTACTCAAACAAACCTTTCTCCTATGGCCTTGAGTGACATTACCATCCTCAATTTCTCATATGATCGTGTGGTTATAAATAAGTTGGTGTTATAACTCAACGTTAAAGGATTGGTCATCTATATCTTTATGTGGAATGGTCACATGTGTGCTTATGAGATCCTTTATTATTTTTCAGATTTCTTTAACTCAACGTTAAAGGATTGGTCATCTATATTTATTTGTTGTCTTTTTTCAAATATTAAAGTGGATAGACGCGGCCATTTGGCCTGGTTTTGGTGAATCAAAATGGGAAGGATTTTAGGACGGACTGAAACGGCTTGGGTCAGATTGGACCCGAAAACACTTGTTCATTTTCTATATGTTAAGATATAATCAGTGTTTTAGGTAGTATTACAAAAAAGATATTACGTAATCTAATTTGTTTGAATAAAGTTATTTAGAAGATGTATACATTTAAAATTCATTTCTGGAGAGTTTTGGCCCATTTCTGTATAATTAATATTATCTACTGACCCGTTAAATTTAAACTTAACCCAAGTTGATTGATTTATGAGTAATTTGGTCAAAATTGTTGTATCTAATCATAGATGTCCCAAGAAAATCACATCATTCTCATAAGTCATCAAAATCTCTATTATTATGCTATTAGCTTTCATTTTTTTATATTTTTTTTGGGTAATCATGGTTGTCCTACTCGCTTTGCGAGCAGACTAATTCCAAGAGCTGACTCGCTTTGCGAGCCCAGAGTTAGAGTAGGTGAGTCTCTGTGGCCACTAGGGTATCTTTTCTTAATGAACCAAGGATTGAACCTGTGACCTCCAGGGAGTTTCACCTTTTTGGAGACACATGCCCAACCAATGGACCACCACCCTAGTGTTTTACTATTAGTATTCATTATGGTCCACTAGATCATATTATTTTATTTTGAAGGTTCTGGATCTTTGACAAATAGTAAATGACTCAGGGTCTAGGATGGTACACAAAACGGCTCAGGGTTGATGAAGATGGAGATGTTGCAGATGAGTTTTTTGACGAGGTATTCTCGGAAACATCTAATACTGAAGCACATCACAAACATTTCCCCAAATTTGAAGTGAAGGTAAACACTAAATCTGCAAAAGCAAGAGATCCAGTTTTGTCACGTGAGGGAGCAATCCAGCAGGTTGTGGAATACCGAGGTCGGTCCTTGCTGGTCTGAAATGCGTACTGCTTTTTGCAAGTCCATGGAAGGTTATTGTCCAGGGTTATGTTTAGACGTAGAACTGTATATTAGTTGGAATTTAATGAATCTATATGTTTTAAAACAAGAATTCTCCATTGCTTTAATGGTGGTGCGTTGTGGGTTCTTCATGATTGGTTTAAAGGTCATGTTTTCCTTGATGCTTTACATCAACAAAATCTTACCTGCTTGCTCTTTCCAAGATACAAGAATGTGCCTTTTTACATGTTTGCCCATCAATTGATTCTTTTTTAAGGTTTACAAGTATTTTAGACATTTGATCGACTGTTATTATTATGGTCTCTTTTTGGTTGTTTTACTATTCATTTTATGATGAAAAGATTATGTTTGTTAAAGATTTATTTATCATTTATATTGTTTATGTGTAGGGTGGACTTGCATTCTACTATAGGGAAAAAAAAGCAACTTAAACTTGAATAATTTGATTCAGAAAAACATGTTTAACAACCCTAAAGTGATTAAAGTGATAATAGCAGCAAGCACATAAAGGAAAAACACAAATCGAGAGAACCAGAACCAAAACCAAATATTAATCGACTTATCTCATTTGAACTTTTCTTTTATTCAAAAAGGATATTTGAATTCTTAGATCCGCCACTATTTAAAGTTATGTGTTTGTTTAATTGTTTATATAGTAGGAAGAAATGGATGTGTTTGGTTATTGGTAGGAGATCCAAAAGCTTGGATTGTTCGATGCATGATTAAAGCTTGAATTTATCATTTTTAGTTTAATGACCATTTATATAGTTTAATTTATTTTACTACGTAATCTTCTTTTAACTAACACTATTAACAATTATCAACTTGCGATCAAATAAAAATGAAAATAAAGAAGTAATTTCAAGCAAAAAAAATATATAAAAAATCCATACAATAAAACTTAGTAATCTAAACTTCTGCTTTTAATTTGTACATTACGAGAGTCACTGTACATTATGAAAGCGTTAAATTTATCACTCTACTTTTAATTTGTTTATCAAGGTTATTCAACTCTTAAGAACTATCGTTTACACTGCTTTTTCAAAATTTACATGTTAAACTTAATGATTAAATTGAACAATACCTAAAATACGATGATCTCAAGTGCTTTAACCCGTTAGTGGAGGTATGTAGATGTAAATTTTGATAATTGTAGTGATAACTAATCGATATTTATAGAATACAATAAGGACTGATGGGGTTTTGGCTTGATCAGTGGGTTAGTAATAAGCCATTTAAGGACGTGTTCCCCCTACTTTTTAGAATCGAGTCTGATAAAAAAAATGTTTGGTGAAGGAAAGGTATAATGATAGTTGCAACAGGTTCGTGGGGCAGTGGGGTTGGCGAAGGGAACCGAGAGGCGATGTGGAACTAAATGAAACTACCAGGTTGTTTGGAATGTTGGAATCAGTACGGTTGGGTATTATTAATAAGGACAGGTAGTCGTGATTAGGAGGGATAATGGTGCATTTTCTGTTAAGGCAGTGAAAGAAAATTTCAAAAGCGAAATCGACTATATATAGTAACAGGTATGTTCTTCAATAGTCGAAATGGGTTTCTGAGAAATGCAATATTTTCATGCAGAGGGCCGTGATGGATCGGGTTCCTACTAACGAGACGGTTCAACACTTACTGTGTTCGTGTTGGGTAGCATCAGTGGTATGGCAGAAGGTTAGCAACCGGTGTAAGACTAGTGGATTCTTTATGTTTTCAGTTAAGGATTTGGCGGATATCCACAACCATATGGGTCTTGGGAGGAAGGCGAAAAAGTTCCTAAAAGGTGTCATCATGGTGGCTTGTTGGGGCATCTGGTTAGCGAGGAATGATCATCGATTCTCTAACATTCGGGTATGTCCGGAAAAGATTTTTCAAAATATTAAGTCATTGGGTTACATTTGGTATAGAAATAGATCTAGAAACAAAACAATATGTTGAAAAGATTGGTGTAATTTCAATATCTTGCAAGTATTCTTGTATTTTGGCTTCTCATAATTGTGGGGTTGACGTTAATAGTTACTTTTCAAAAAATAAAAATTATTGCAAGTAGTGTGATCTTCCAGTGCTTTAATTTAAATGACTCAAAAACATCTATAATTCATTAATGCCAATTGCCATAACAAAATCTTTTATCCTTTTTATTGATTGATGGTGATTACCATCACCATCTCCCCTCTTGCCATCTTTTTATGATGTGATATAAAAGGGACAGAAAAGAAAAAAATAAATAAATTAAGTTGTATAGCAGTCTTTCACCACGATCTCACTCCATTGATTAATTACTTGATGACTTAACTAATGTTTGTTTATTTTTGGTTGGTATTCTGTTTTTGTCTTTTTATCAACTTGCAAGTATTTAATAAGCCACAAAGATTTAAGTTCATTAAATACTATATTACTATTATAAAATAAGACAAATATAAAACAGAAAACATTAAACGCTACATTTTCTTTGGTTAATTGGGATGCTTGTCATTAACTCATTATCACCTCACTTAGACCTATCATTATTGATGTGATAGTTATAAAATAAAAATACATAAGGGTACACGGAGTGGTCAGTGGGTAGCCATATCGGGTTGCCTCCATACCGACGATAACACAGCCGCCGGTCTTGATTTTATGGGTTAATGGGTTGGACGGAAGGCTCACAAGCCGGTGGGCATAAAATAAAGAGAGAATGGGAGGAAGCTCCTTGTGACTGTTTTTTTTGTCCCCTTTCATTTTTTTTTAAAATGTATTTTAATCCTATATATATATGTGTGTGTGTGTGTTTGTGTTGCAGGTTATATATATATATATATAGTGAAGTGATCAAGTGAGAACAAAAAATAAGGATGAGAACTATGAGAACCACTAAAAAATC
>JAOXNX010000001.1:24594976-24606829 GCA_028566075.1 Solidago caesia | reverse complement strand
CGGTCCGGTTTGGTTTAACCGGTTTGTTTAATTTCTAAAACCGTAAACCAAACCGTAAGAATGGTTTTTGAAAAAAGCAAACCGACGGTCCAATTTTTTGATTTCAACCCGACCAATCCGTCCAATTACTTCGGTTTAAACGGTTTAGTTGGTTTCGACCAAACCATGTACATCCCTAATATAGGGGTTAGATATGTCAAAGTCAAACTTGGTAACCACCAAGTTTGAAGTGTCAATATTTGTGTGGCTTCCCCAATCGACACCACCAAGGGGTGCGACGGCTTGAAGCTAGGGTACCACCACAAGATCCATCATGTATAAATTGAAGTGTCTTGTATCGATTGTAACATATAATTTGATTCAATACAACGATATACTGTAAATTTACTTCCTCAAATGTCAATCTCTTTAACGATAAACAAGAGTAATGTGTTAATGAATCTTATCTTACTTAAACCTCATGAAGCTGTCAACAAAATACCTTATGTAGAATATATATAGTAATTTGAATTAATGTGTTTAGAAGGAACATTATTGTTATCCACATGCTAAACATTATTTTAGTTCACAAAAATAAAATAACAATTATCATAAGACTTTTTCAACCAAGGGGTGAAAATCAACTAAATTGCGAATCTAACCATAAGCATTGAAAAAAATATGAACACAACTTGTTGCTTGTATGCTAGTGTCAGATGCTCTTAAGACAAACTAAATACCAATAAGAAACAAAAAACACACCATATGACATATATCCAAGTGAATCAGAACATGCTCATATACGTACAGCGCAAGATGACCATAGCTAGCTAGCTAATTATAATCCTAGTTTCATGTGTTCTAGGTAGTGAATCATTATACGTTTCGTCAATATATAGTGGCCAGACGAGAAATTCCAATGCATTGGATGTGATTTCTAGTCGCTTGTACAAATTAAACATGAATTAGTGATCCGTGTTAATTAGAAAATTAAACATGAAGTGATCCGTGTTAAGTAGACCGGCCTTGAACTAGCTTTTTTTTTTTTTTGAAAGTTGGCCTTGAACTAGCTTAATTCACATATGAAGTAAGACATGTTAGCTAGACCTTGAACTTCACTTATATATGAAATAACACGGTGCTCATTAAGGATTTATTTAAGAAAAGCATTAATTATTGAATACAAATACATGAAATCAAACTCTTACATGTGTATGTGTGCGCTTTGTGTGTTGGTCGTGTGTGTGAGAGAGAAAGAAGATTGAAGGAGATCGAGTAAGACCATGAACACTTAATTAGACAACATGACATATGGGTTTCAACAAAAAGATAACAGAAACTTTGATGGCTAGGGAACATGCATATGTTTCTCTAGAAACTAAAAAGCAATATATATGTGGCACATATAAAGATGGAGCAAATTTAGTAAATTATGCAACCAACTATTCGTCATTATGCTAACATATATGAATAACTCTTTTATAATTAAGCAGATCGATGATGATACAAGAAATATAATATGAATAGTTTTAAAAAGATAACTTATTAATCTTGTTTATCCCAACTGTTTTCTTGTCAGTCTAAATATAAATATAAATATAAATATAAATAGGATTGTGTTAATATTATTTGGGAAACTGTTGATTATTTTAAAACAGTAATCAGTTCAACAAAAAAAAGAAATAATTACGACACTTGAAATAACTACAAGTCAAAAATAATTGATTTGAACTTAATTAATTGTATATAGTACCTGTAGATTTCTGGTACTCTATTTACTGAAAACAATGCAAGAAAAACAAAATCAACCCATCACCCCAAAACCTTAATTTCATCATGTTCGATTCTTAGGAAACACAAAGTCTTAGTGCCATAAATATCAACTACAACACATTCTGAAAAGGGAAAATCCCATGTTTATGACATTTTTAGAGAGAGATCGAACAAGAAAGATTTAGAAAGAGGGAGATCATAAGGTAGGTTGTTGAAGATGAACACAAAGATAACTATTTTCATAAAACCGAAAGAAAGAAAAAAGTCAAAAACACAAAGAAAAAGAAAAATGGAAACCCCAAATATTACAAGAGAAGAAAGAAGAAGATTAGATTGTTGCACAAATTCTTGCTGACCTTTGCTTGTGATCCAGATAAAGCGATAGCTGGTCTTCTTTCTTTCTTTTGTGAATCCGATTGATGCAGAGTTGAATCTTTGTGGATTGTGATAGCGAACCACTCTAACAAGCTATCTAACCAGATCCAAATTAAACAAACGGCTAATTAATGATCCAAAAACAAATCAGAATTGATTGTTGTTGGTTGTGGATCTTCCACCTGAATTACTTCCTCCACCCCATCCATCTACGGGTAATTGAACATTTGGTGGCATGTTCATTGGTAAGTTGAAGAATGGTAGCCCAGAAGACGGGTCTGGAAACGCGTTATTGCCATTAATCCCACCACCACCTGCGCTACCGTCTTGTGAAACTTGTGGTTGGATATGAACCCCATCAACCGGATTTTCCTCTTCTTCTAATGGTAATCTTTCATATGCAACATTTGTGAAGGAAGAAGCAATAACGATAACCGGCCCAGCTGCGGTCAACTCTCCTACCACGTTCCCACCCACAACTTGTCCTTGACCGCCGGCCAAGAAGACAGTCAAACTTGTGGCCCCGGGTGGTGCAGGCGGAGGCAAGAAAGAACCTGATAACGACAAGATCTCAAACCGGCCTTGAAGTGATAACACTGACCCCGGAGCAGATGGTTGCCGAAGACTAACGTTAGTTACTATCCCACTTCCAGATAAAATGCAGATACCGCGTTGTCTTTTCCTTGCATATGTTGCAACTGATTCAAATACATCATACCCGTTACCGATTTCTAATATATGAGCTCGTAGGGTGTTTGCGCTTTCTCTTGTGATAATGACGGGTGGTTTTGGTTTGTTTTTTGATCCGGGTGGACGGCCTCTGGGCCGCCTACCAGCGCTATCACCACCGCCACCGGAATTAGGAGAGATGAGATCAAGACCTTGATGGTCTCGACCATCATCCTCTTCTTGATGGTTATAGCTGTCAGAGAAAAGCTGGTGGTGTTGGTGATTATTTTCAGGTTGACTTGTTGGGAGTTGCAAGTCAGAACGTTGGAGTTGATGAATATAACGAGAAGCGGTGCCTAAATCTAAGCCAGCCATAGATATATATATATATATATATATATATATAAATATATGATAATTATACAATTTATGAAAAGAAAACAGTCACAAGCAACAGAAAACAAGGAAATTATAAAAAATTCAACAAGGAAAATATATAAAACTTGATTATTTAAGAGTTTATTTAAAGTATATAATATGATTATGAAAAGGGAAATTATAGAAAAACAAAGATCTGGATGGATGTTGAACCCTAGAGATTAGAAAACAAAGGGATATATGATATGAGTGCAGAGAAAGGGAAGAGGGAAGGAGGTGTGAGGGGGACAAACGCAGTCATTTCTCACAAGCTAAAAGTTTAAATATATGCATAAACAATTACAAAGTTGATTGATATTTAATAATTTGTTTTATATCATTTATTTTGCTGGGTTTCAAGAAAAGAGAGAGACTTTTGATGCTACAATTAATATTGCTACATACAAGTAAATAAGAGGGGTGGGAGTGGTGTACGATTAGGGTCGTGGTTTGGTTGACACCGCACGGCTACGCTACCGTTGGCCGTACGATTTCATCAAAATATGTGTGAATCACGGTGAAAAAAGCCGTGTGCCAACCTCACATCTAACGGTCATATGATCGTTTAAATGTAGCCGTTGGACCCATTTTAAATTTTAAAAAAAATAAAATTAAACCTCCTCTCTTTCTCAACCATTTTACTTATATATACACTACCAAATTACTTTAAAAAACTCACAACCAATTTCAAAAAAAAAAAAAAAAACACAACCATTTCATAAACTCACAATCATTTTATCAAAAAAATGTCATCTAGCTCGTCCGATAGCATTCCAAGCTACTCATCCGATGAGTTATCCACGGGTAGTACGCTACAATTTTTGAAAGAGGCTTATCAAATGCTTGAAGACACGGCAACCTCTAGCGGTAGTAGGATGCAAGTGGAACGCTTTCGAGTAGTAGGTCTCCAAACTCGAAAGACTACTTCGTTGAACACCCAAAGTACAACGACAATCACTTTCGTTCAAGGTTTCGTCTTTCTAAAAGCTTGGTCTTAAGAATTGTTGGTGATATTGAGGTGAGATGCGAATGGTTTCAAGAGGGAGTGGACACGAGAGGGAAATATAGTTTCACGGCTTTACAAAAATGCACATCGGCCATTAAGCAACTCGCAACAGGTAATCATCCTGAACAATATAATGAATATTTATGCATGGCCCAAAGAACCTCACGTGAATATCTTGATGGATTTTGTAACTCGATAATTGAATATACGGTCGAGAGTTCTTACGTAGCCCAACAAGTCACGACGTTGTACTCTTATTCCAGGCACATAAATCGAGACATCACATTCCTGGAATGCTTGGTAGCATTGATTGTACACATTTCATTTGACGAGCTTCTCCTAGAGAGTTGAAAGGCTAATATAAGCGAGGTGATCACCAATAGCCGACTAGTATGCTTGAAATTGTAGCTTCACATGATTTGTGGATTTGGCATGCGTTTTTTGGTCCTCCCGGGTCAAACAACGACATCAATGTTTTAAATCAGTCTCCATTATATCTTACTGAGCAAAATGGAACAACGCCAAACAGTTCATCTACTGTAAATGGACGATTTTACAAACGTGGATATTATCTTACCGATGGAATCTATCCTAATTATTCAACGTTTGTTAAAGCATATCTGTATAACGAGAAGCTACAAAAGTCAGCAAGAAAGGATGTCGAGCGAGCTTTTGGTGTTCATAAGGAAAAATAGGGTTTTCTTAGTCGTCCTCTCCGGGCTATGACCGTCAACAAGATTGGTAAAATCGTTTATGCATGTATTATATTGCACAATATGATTATAAAAAACGACGGGAGGACAATATCACTGGTTCATATAATGGATCTTTCGGTCGAGTCGGTTTAAGACGAGAATGTATTACTGGAGTTACTAGATGAAGATATTCATCACCGTCTTTGATATGATCTTACGGAGCACGTAGCGGTTCAAGATTTAACGTACCTCGATTGACACGGACGAGGCTTAGTAGTTTTTATATTTATATTTTTGTTATTTTTTAAGAATTATGCAATGTTATGTTTTTCTATTATGCAATGTTATGTTCTTATTTTGATATTTTTGTTATTTTAACTAATTGAAAAAAAATAAATGAGGGTATGGATCTCACCATACCCACTTAAAATTAGAGATTAATTTGACATGACAACTTTTGATTGGTGAGTGATGGGGGTAGGGTGAGGGTTCGATCTCGTCATCTCACCACTCCCACCCCTCTAAGAGGGCTTATAATGGTAACTTACTCTTTATTCATTTTGTTATATCAGATTCATCTCATCATTTTTATATTGATTTCAAACTCATATACCATTACCAACAATACCTCATTATTTCCTCATCACTTTATTTTTTTTTTCATTATCCAGCCATTTATCAAATTAAAAAATAATAATAATAATAAATAACGGCTTGGATTGGTTGGGGTCCCACGGGCCACAACCCCTCTTCGATTAAGCAATGAAACCAACCGATTTCACAAATCGACGAGACGCTGCCTATGGCGTCAGTTTGGAAAAGAAAAGCAATGCATGTCGACGAATATATATATTTATTTATTTTAAATGATATTTGTTATAGAGATGATAATCTTTGTTAAGAGTTTATAATAAGGGTTTTAAGCAATTATATGTTTAAGATTGTGTGAGAATAATGAAATTGATTGTCAGATTATTTTATGAATATATGCATTTATAATTTTGTTCTTCTAAAAGATCAAAGTTAATAAAGATTTGACCATCTTTTTTTAAACAACAAAGTTTTGACCATCTAAATCTAAATAATATGAAGAGAAAAAAAGTATAAAAGCAGGTTCACACAATAAATACATGTATCTAAGATCAATAATAAAATACCCTCTTATTTCCGATCACATCATAAACTCATAAAGTGTGTAAGAGTTAGTCAATTGCCCGAAGGTTTCAAGACAAAGTTCCCCCATTTGACATGAAATGTTTACTTTATTACTTTATCTGTATATATTTTTTTTTTTGAAAATTGAATTTCGTCCAATGTTTCGTGTCGCGATTCGATAACGGGAGGTCTAGCTTACGCTGTCTTAACCGGGTCCGTGCTAGAGAGCTCCCTCGAAGCAGAAATGTCTATTTCAAATACCCGATGGGGGAAAAACTCCCTATTAATCCGTTCGGAGGCACGACAATTAATAGGGGTAAACTTTTGCCCTTTTAGGATTCAATCCGGAGACCTCACCATCACTAAGGGACTTCCTAACCATTGGACTAAGTCCGCTGGTTACTTTATCTGTATATCTATACTCTTCTATATTAAATTTATTTTAACATTTTCTTAAATTAATATAATATGTATTCGTCACAATTATTCATCTTTAAAACGTACATATATATTTTTTTTTCAATCTCTCATCTTTTATCTTATTATTTTTAATCTCAACCCTTTATTTTACTCAACTATCAATAATTTCAACCATATAATAATTTATTGTATCTAACATATATGCTAATATGTGTAAATATAGCCTAAAGATGGGTAAAAATTATATGTTATCAAATGATTACCATCAATTGGAACATGTTGAACTAATGAGCTAATTAAATAGCATTTAAACTTTGTTTTTTTAAGCCAGTGTGTAACTTGAATATCCAAAAAATGATAGAATCTTGTTTATAGACCTCTAATTGTATCAAGCTATTGTCGTAAGCTAAAATATATCATGTCACGTAGTTTGAGATGCGAAACAAGTGTGTCGCTTGGTTAAACAATTTAAAAACTGCTAAATGAAAGAGGCAATACTCAACCAATGCAACCTTTAATATATGCACGAATAATAATTTGTGATGTTTGATTGGAAAATTGGTTATTTTAATTGGAGTGTAAATACTGCTTTCGAGTATGGGTGTTGCTCCTAGACCCTACGAGGGGTGTTGCCCTTTAACCCATAAAGACGATATAACCCCCTTGAATTCTCAATGAGCACGCAGTCTATAATAACTAACTTGTAGTTCAGTAGAACCCGATCCTTCAAAATCTTGCAAATCTCAGTCTGATAATTAAAATAATGGAATGTCGTTCCAAACACTTTGAAACTTGAAAAATCTTTGGTGTATAAATAAGCCTTGGAAAATATAAATTAACACGCCATATATCAGCTCATGATCGAGTGATGGTTTAGAAATCATTTTGTCTATTTTCGTCAAGCTCCCATCACATGAGAAATATATATCCATCTCTAGTGACACTACAATTACAGATCATAGATAATTTAACAAAGACTTGTGTTACTATTACTAATTTAATATAGGCTTATGCAATGTTAAATATATATGTGATGTACTTTTTATTAATTAATTATTACTAGTTAAGGCACGCACAAAAAAAAAAAAGACATCGAATAAAACATATATTATTCTAGCTATTTTTATCGAATAGTTGATTGTAAACTATGGTTTTTTCTCGTGCGTGTTCTAGTATTAAATTCGTATAATCCCATATGTTGGTTAAATTTAAAATTGAAATAGTATAATAGTAATGAAATATTTAAATGGATTATCTTATTCAATTTTAAACTAGATTTTAGGTCCGGGTAACAAACATAAAACATTATGTGTAAAAGTATTCCAAACATTATTATTTAGTCATGGAGTGGATTAAATGAGTTTCATTGCATGTTGAATAATTACATATTAGAACATTATGTAATGTAAATTTAATTATTACTAGCTAGTTAGGAATTGTTCTCATTGGTAAATTAAAGGGTTTTTTCAAAATCTTATTGTACAATTAAGATAGTGTAAATTAACATTTTATGTAAATTATACAAACAATTACAACAAGTCAACAATACCTCATTATCTTTTTTTACTCATCATCAAACCTTGATTAGTCAACTTTATTATATGTAATAGTTAAATTATAAACAAAAGTAAAAATGTCATCGACAAAAAATATTATCAACATTGATTAATCGGTTTATCTCTGATGCATCAGTTTTATATACTGGTTTATACAAGTGTGCTCTGTAAATCTTCGTACATCAGTTTTATATATTTGTACTTTGTGAATCTTTGCGCATTAGTTTTATTCATCTTGACCATGATCCAACGGTTAAGATCTTATCATATTTGTTTTACTTTAATACTTGTGTTATAATAACTAACTTCTATGTGTGTGTGTGTGTATATATAGGTTATAGTTTAAATAAAACAAGTATTAAAGTAAAATAAATAAAACAATCATTTTCATTTAACAGAAAATCGTTGCGCATCATGAAAATCTTCGTGCATCAGTTTATATAATTGTGCTTTATGAATCTTCATGCATCGGTTTTATCATGATCTAATGGTCAAGATTTTATCTTATTTGTTTTACTTTAATACTTGTTTTATTATAACCAGTCTATAAATATACACATGGAAGGTAAGAGTCAAAGTTTTCCTTCTCTTTTCCATCGGTAATTCCTAAAGATCCATTGTTGAAAAGGTTGAAACGAAATTGCTTTTATGTATTTTGGTTGTTTTTATTTTTTTAAGCATCCAAAGTGTGGTGTGAATTGAAAGATGCATAATATTTTACTCGATGATGATTTAGCGCGTGGAATTATTAGCGGTTGGGGAAGAACGGGGATCTCTCTATGTTTATTCTATGTTACAGCTTGTAAAGTCACCAATTGGCTAAAGCTACGTATCACCAAATTCATCATATATCTCTATTCTCTACCCCTTTGTTTCTTCAATGCTTCAAAAGGTTAATAGCAACCAATGACATTGACTCACTTATTTTTTTGAACAAAATTGACTCTCACTTATTCAACATTATACAATCTTGTACATTTGTATTATGGGAGAATGTTATATGCTGCTAACATTATACATGCTGCACACACATAAATATTTTAATGATAAAAGGGGACCCCCCTGAATTTAATGTTTCCCCTCACAAACATTCACTAACATCACCTAACTATATACTGTTAACATCATATAAATTATCCCCTTGTATTATATCGTGTTTGTTTAATACGAGTACTTGTTACCATTTTAGTATTTTTTTCCAAATTAAATTTCAGAGATTTATTAAAAACTGATGGTTTTTGATTTGTTGACATATTCAAGGTAAGCAACTTTTCACGTACTACTTACGTCGAATTATATCTCTTTTTGTTGGAATTGAATTTAGGAATTTTTGTTTAAGTAAAGTCCAATCCTTTGAACCAACCATTTGATTAATCAAAATCATATCTAGTTCTTAAAAGTACTATGGGATTCGAAAATGACATAAAATTGATAAAAATCAAAACAAAGAATTAATAGCCAGTAAAAAAGATAAAGTTGAAATTTAAAATTTTTGATCTTAAAAACTCATATAGTTAAACTAAGCGTATCCCTTTTGAATTAAAATTGATACTACCATATCAAATTTCCCTTTTCAAAGACAAAAAAATGTTATATAATAATCGCTTGAAAGCATAATTACCATTTGATTAATCAAATCATATCTGGTTCTTAAGAGCTTCTTGAAATTCGAGAATGACATAAAATTGATTGAAATCAATACAGAGAAATAATGGCTAGCCTGAAGGGTAAAGTTGAAATTTAAAATTTTTTATTTTAAAAAATAAAAACTCATATAGTTAAACTAAGCGTATCCTTTTTAAATTAACCCGGCCTACTACCATATAAAATTTCCCTTTTCAAAGACAAAAATGGTTATATGATAATTGCTTAAAAGCATAATTGTTTAGCAATCTATACTATGACTTATTACTAGTTAGTGTTATCTAACAACAACATCAAAATTAATCTACAAACAAGCTAAGTAGAACATCTATGATGATTAAATATTTAAAGGATTAAAAGAAATAGACTAAAAAAACCAAACCATTGTCGGTCAGTTATATGTAGGAATGTCAACGGGTTTGGGTTCACGGGTTGATACCAAACCCAAACCCGACCTGATAATAAAATTGGGTTAGAAATCTCAACCAGAACCTACCAACCCGTCAATCTGAACCCAACCCACAAACCTATAAAAAAAAATCAGGTTGGCGGGTTGGTTTTGGGTTGGTTTCAGGATGGCGGTTGATTTCAGGTCAAACAGGTCATATGGATCGTGGGTTGGTGGGTTAGCGTGTTAATTTCAGGTCAAATGGGTTGTGGGTTGTCGGTTCAAATGGGTTGGTGGGTCAACGTGTTAAAAAAAATTATATAAATTAAAATTTTTGGGTTGGTGGGTCGACCTGTTAACCCGAATGGCCAACCTGAACCCGACCCGAAAAAATCAGGTTGGCGGATCGAGATTTCACAACCCTAATCCGGTTTTTTTTCAAGTCAGGTTTCGGGTTGAGTCGATTATTAACAGCCCTAGCTATGCGGATCAAATAGCATATGAACCTTTTCTAAACTGCACGTCTTTTTCTGTCATGTAGCTCCCTCCAGGAATCGTAAAGGCTTTTCATAAGCATTTTAGTAGATACTACAACCGTATGTCCCTGTGATGGTAGGTTAGTGGCGGGGGACTTTGATTGCAACATATATAAAACTAGATGTTAGAAGTTTAAATCCTGGTAATATATCTCTGTAACCAAAATGTTATTCAATTTATCTCTTTTATTTTGACCATATAACCTATCGGTAAGAAACTCGTAAATCAATAATGAATCATTTATCCATACACCTATTATATAGAGTTGGTATCAAGTAAGAATACCCAATAAAAAAAAAGTGATCTTCTTTATAGTACACTGATGTAGATTGCTACATATGGACTTGTACGTAGCGTATAGGTCCAAAAATCTAAAAGCTTTCACGAAAAAAGTGATTGAATTGCTTGAAAGGATGCAGGGAATCCCACGAGCAGATGTCTACCTATAAATCACGTACAGGCCTATACGTGGTGTATAGGTATCAAAATTTTGCCTATAAATCCCTATCTGCATTCGCACAACCACACCTTAGTCGAATGTTCCACACTCCTAATAATCGAGCTGTATTCTAACTAGTCGATGTCTTTTTTTTTTTTTATCGTATTTGAATAATTATTTGATGTTGTGTATGGCGGTTGATACAAATGGCTGTATGGATCTTTTGATGGCTGATACAAGTAGGATGTTTAAAGTTTATGGCTATAATTTGTTGCGTTTAGTTACTTATATATTCACTAAGCATTCACTTATGTTTATACATGTTATGGCAGTACGTAGGTGCAAGTCGTTCAAGTGGACAAGTGCCAAGGACGGACAAATAGAAGGCAAGGGAGTGATAAAGGGATGAGCCGTGGATTATACCCTATAGGTTTATATGTCTTTTATCTTGAATCATGGAGGTATTGGTTGACTTGTTATAGTTATGCCCATCTTTTGGTGAAATGGTAGGAAATTAACCTTTTGAACTATTGTAAAAATGGATGTAAATAGTGGGTCGTGGCATCTTTGTGATCGATATATAGTCTTTAGAGGTTGAACTATGTCAAAATGCATGTTTTGTATGTATATAAAGAGTTCAGGAAAAAGTGATGGTCAAAAGATAAGTTTTGTGTTATGCAAGTAGCGTGTGCCGCACTTGGGGTTAAATTCGGATAAAGGTGCTGATTGATCACCAAACCGAGCTTACCTACGAATCAGGGTGTTTGTGATGGAGAGGATTGTTTTGTATGTGTGTTGGC
>JAOXNX010000001.1:24549260-24579309 GCA_028566075.1 Solidago caesia | reverse complement strand
GGGTTGGGTTGGGTCGGGTTTCGGGTATCTAAATTCAAACCCAAATAAATATTAAGCAAATAAATTTGGGCTCTTAATATAACCAGGGTATACCCTTTTACCAAAAAAAAAAAAGAAATTTGGGCTCTTGTTCATCTGAAAACATCACCATGAATGTATTTCCATCCGGTTTTCTCTTGGTCATCTGCTGCCTCTTCGTCATGCGCATACCATTTGCATAAACAAGTAAAAATGGTTAACAAAAAGATAGTAAAAAAAAAAAGAACAAATCTTTATCTGAACAAAGGCATTTGATTTCTTACTTGACAAAGTCATTCCTAAGGACTCGTATAAGAATGGTGGCAAAGAAACCAGTTAAGAGGAGGACTGTGACACATGAGTTAAACTATAAATATTGTTCATAGTAGTATAGTTTTACGAATAATAATTATCAAATAGTTATAAAAAAAAATAATAAAAAGCTTATTCTGGTGACCCAAATCTTTTTATGTTTAACCCATTTACCAAACCATATAAAAGATTTGGGTTCGGGTTAACCCAAATAAACCCGAATAAGGTGACCCATATGACCCAAACCCATTAGGGTCAGATCGAGTTATTTGGGTATGGTTTTTTTTGACACCCCTAGCTAAAATAGAACATTTAATGAGAGAAACTAAATGCTAAATCGTTAAGACTTTAAGGGCCGTTTGGTTCGGTTCCCAAAATGTATAAGAATTTGGTGTAAAGAAAATTTTAAATTCCATTACGTCAAATTCTCACACATTCTGAGAACCAAATGATCCCTTAATCCTCTACCCGGCAAAATAAAAATATTTTAAAGACAAATAACATATGGATTTATCAATAATAATTAATAAACCTATGGATTTGATGACTAATAAATTATCAAATACATAAAATAATAATAATAATTATTATTATTATTATGTTGTTATATATTAAAAGCAGCAAGCTCTTCAATTTTTCTAATAGAGTTTACCCCTATTAATTGTCGTACCTTCAGGCGGATTAGTAGAGGGTTTTCCCCCATCGGGTATTTGAAATAGGCATTTCCGCTTCGAGGAAGCTCTCTAGCGCGGACCCGGTTTAGACAACGTATGCTAGACCTTCCGCTGTCGAACCGCGACAAGAAGCACTGATAAAGAAATTCACCTTTCAAAAAAAGTTAGGCTTAATATTTTTTATCAGGTAAACAAAAAGGTCAACGTCATCGATTCAGTCATAATTTAAAATACCATGAAAAAAATATAAACTAATTTTAGCCCCAACACCCAAAAACAAATTAAAACCTGAAACCACACATCTCTCCATGAACTTGCAATAAAAGTGTTTCATTTGTAAAAATAAAAGCCCAAAACACAATTACACATAAGCCCAAATTTGACCCATAATAAAAAGCCTATATATATATAAATACACAAACATCAACATATAATCAAAATCAAAAAACATTCAAACAAACAAAAAAAAAAAGAATGGCAAAATCCATTAAAGAAACATTGGGAGAGCTAAACAAAGAATCATTTGTGACCCTGTTAACAAAACTGATCGGAGAATCAAAGTATGTTCAAAACAATCCGCCGGAGTTAATCCCGGAGGAAGATAGAATAGTGGGTCATGTTCTTGATGTACTTGGCCCATATAGTACTAAAACTGGGGGTGGTCCATTGATCATTAACCATGTTGCTTACAAACCAAAAAGAGGGAATTTGATAGTCGAGTATCCTGGAAGTGAGCCCGGAAAGATTATGTCTTTTGTTGGAATGCATATGGATGTTGTCACTGCTAATCCTACTGAATGGGTTTGGCTTTTCTGTATCTATATCTATATCTATATATTGTTATATGTATATGTATATGTTTTTTTTTTTGGTAATTATTATCATATATAATTGTTGTTGGATTATGATGTTGGAAGTGGGTTTTTTTGTTTGTTTGAAATCTAATGTGAAATTTGGAGTCAAAAATATTAGAGGAAATGATCCGTAATACATATTTGTTAAGAAAAAAGTTTTCATTTTGCTCCCTGAAGTTTATTAAATGTACATATTGAATCCCCGGTGTGTGAGAGGTGAAGTAACTAAGGTTGCGTAATATTGCAGTACGGATTTTACTTTTGGTCATCTAAGTTTTAGTTTAGAAAGGGGTTTATGTCAAAAAATAACAATAAGCTTTATCATAATGTTCATCTTGGTAATTATAAGTTTTTTTTTTGTCCATTTAGATATTATAACTTTATTTGACATGCTAAAGACTAATTTTTTCCATTTTAGAATTGTAAAAATGTTTATTTGTCAAAATTATCTTTTGCCACATAACCAATATTAGCGATTTAAATGGTAAAATTTAGGCTTAAGTAGGACAACAAAGTTATAATTACCTAAAACTTACCTAAAAAAAACTTATAATTACCAAGACGGATATTACGGAAAGTTTATTGCTAATGTATGACATTTCCTCTATAAAAATTGCAGATTCCAAGTATTTGACTTAAATCTTTGTATCGGTATTCTATTTAAGTAAACCATGTTATTGAATTAATTGTAGTTAAATCTAACTTAAAGTTTAAGTTAAAAGGATTCCCTTTATGTCAATATGGAGTATTTTTCATTCTATGGTAATTTGTTTTTAAGTAACAAGAATTTATGCTAATTTGCTTTTAAGTAACAAGAATTTATGCTGATTTGCTTTTAAGTAACTAGAATTTATGCTAAATTGTTTTAACGTAACAAGAATTTGGAATCTGCACATGTGTTTAAAGTCTTAACATTCACAATTTTTTATGTTTGTTTTGGATTGTTCGGTGTCCGTCCCAAAGTTATTCTCCACTGAACAAAAAAATACGGTTTAAGAAAAATGTGATTGTTGCATCCTACTTTTAACTAAAGAGATCGCATTACCCTTTGTCACTTATTTAATGTTTCTTGTAGTATAAATTGGGTGTAGTATGGGAAACGTAGTCCTTTATGGATATCCATTTTTAGTAGTAGACATTTATTTTGGGACAATGTAAAATAGTACGGTGGACAAAAGATTTTGGAACAGGGGAGTAAAAGCTAACTAGAATTTATCAGGTTTTGAGTAGTGTGGGTGTTAAGGAATCCTGTTAGTTTTTAACATATCAGTGGTTGAATAGATTATGTTTCTGTCTTCCTATGACATTTGCAGCGAAAAAATAAAATCGAAGTTTTATGTTAAACATATCTGTTTACCAATAATATTTGCTATAAATATGTTTGTAACGTTGAAGGGCATTTGGATTTGCATTCTGAAGCTGATTAGCTTATGATTGCAACTTGACTTTAATGTTTCATATGGTCTGCAACAACGTTAACTATCTAATAGCAGAAGTTGTCGAACACGCAAAAATCTTAATATCTATTTGATTATGCGCAACTTAAAACAATGGAACCCCATCCATACACTATCTTGCATAACCCATTTTATTACAGCTGATTAGATTTTGATTGTTATTACTCAACTAAATTTTAGTCCCTTGTCTACACATGGAGAGGTTAAAAAGCATTAAACATTTATTTTGTATGATGTCATGTTTAATGATATTCTCTATCAACATAAATCTCGAAACTTTGTAGTTAACTTATGAGTTTGTTGATTCTCTCGATTATATATACATTTTGTTAAGTTCAATTTATACCATAAAGCAATAATGATGTTTAATAAAAAAGGAAATTGCTCTGCCGTTCTAAAAAAATAAAAATAAAAAAGGAAATTGCTAATATTATAAATATGTTTAAATATGAATAAATTATACCATATTGGTAAATATAATGTTAGATATGTTTAAGTTAAATATGAATATGCTGATCTCATGTCCATATCTATGTGAACATGAATAAACTATATTCCTTTATTTATATTTTATATATTAGTTATGTAATGTTTATATCCTTATTTATGGTAACATCTTTATTTTTAATATTAGCATTTTCTTTGGGAGGAAAAATTAGTTTGAAGTAATTTGTATTATGATTGGTCAATTGATAAATTGAGCATTGTGATTAGTCAATTGATTTTTTGGCCAACTCTCTTTTATTAATATTTTAAGATAAAATTTTACATAATCCCTTTCAAAACGCACTTCCAAGTTACCCTTGATATGGGTCCAGTGGTACACAAGACTATTACTCACATTTTATATATCATTCAATATTGAGAAAATACAGGCGATTGTTTGGGTCAAATCTGTGAATTAGTTTTCTGTAAAGGGCTGATTCGAAGGCACTAAGCAAAATTCTAAGTATTGTATCTTCATCCGTGAAAGACTAACTAGTTTTGCATTCAGGATTTTGATCCATTTTCAATGAGCATTGATGGAGACAAGCTTCGAGGGCGTGGAACAACGGATTGTTTGGGACATGTTGCCCTTGTAACCGAGCTTATGAGGAAGCTTGGCGAAACGAAGCCAAAGCTGAAGTCCACTGTGGTTGCTGTCTTCATAGCCAGTGAAGAGAATTCTTCCATTCCAGGAGTCGGTGTTGATGCTCTTGTAAAAGATGGGCTTCTTGATAAGTTGAAGAATGGACCTTTGTAAGTCTATTTTCTCTTTCTTTCTATCTATCTTTAAGCATGAAAGTTATTATCCCTTTGTTTCCTGATGAGTTAAAATGTGAATGTGAGGATCACGTCAAATCACGTGTATCTTCTACAAAAGGAAGTTATGATTAATTTGGTGGTAGCTATAGATTTTTCCTGTAGTATCATATTAGATCAGTACCAGGTGGCAATTTTTACTAATTTACTTATGAATGGGTCAATTCGGATTATTTTACATCATTGATAGGTCAAACAGGTAAATATAAAAGCTGGCAAAACAGGAAACGGCTCATATAGGTCAAGCAGATCAAAGTTCTCCTAAGTCAGTTTATTTTTGAAAATGAGCCTATTCTCAATGTGTAATGTTTGTAATCATTTTTGACACACTATCTGCTTGTATTACAAAAAATGGCTCATTTGGACAAACCCAACCCACCCATTTTGCCAACTCTAATTACAGTAATCATTGTAGTGGTGTGTGTTTGTGGACATAATGGTTGAGGGTCTTATGCAGTAAACTATATATGGTTTGTTCAGGATTTGTAAACACCTGAACTTCTTTGGTAAATTCTTTAAGGGTTTGTTTTCGTCACTACGCTTTAAGTTTTTCCCCCAATATCCCTCAATTTCGTGTGAGGGTCTTCTCTAAAAAGCTCATTCAACATGCGTAAGACACTAATTGCATCCATACAAACCTATATATCCAATCAGCCATATTCATAATAGCTTAACAAACACACCTTTAATGTTTATTTGCATTATAATTAGCCTTTGTCAAATTAAAACGAATTCTTAAAAAAGTTTCTAACAATTTACCTTTGATATCGAAACAGATATTGGATCGATACAGCCGATAAACAACCTTGCATTGGTACTGGTGGTATGATACCATGGAAGCTTCATGTTACGGGAAAGCTTTTTCACAGTGGTCTAGCACATAAGGTATCTCAAATGCAACAAGTTGCATTTGGTTAATTGGTTATATTATGAATTCATTTAGTCATAATGATATTGAGAATAGATGCTTGGCCTAACAATTAAACTACGAACTTAGATATTTACAATAAATGACAAATAAGTAAACTGACAATAGTCCTAATATACGCCCGAGGGTTAATTACTAGAAAGATAAACATTCTATAAGCAGATTGCTAATTTACAAACAACGTTGACAGTTGGTCAATGTGAAATTGTTTTTATTTTGAAATTTACTTATAATACACGCAATGTGGCGGTTTGGATAATCTAATCAAGTAACTACATAAATTGACTTGGATAATTTACCAAATAGACACCTTTGGCCGCTTAACTTCTAGTTCCCTAATTAGAAATTTGATCACTAAATACGTAATATTTGCATTCCTCGTGATGTTAATCACTGTTTCCTCTATAAATACTTGGTAGGCTATTAATCCTTTTGAGCTAGCAATGGAGGTACTCAAAGAGATTCAAACGAGGTTCTACAAAGATTTCCCTCCCCATTCTAAAGAACAAGCTTATGGATTTGCAACACCTTCAACTATGAAACCAACTCAGTGGAGCTGTAAGTCCTAAAAAACAAAAAACAATCACCTTACGATCCTTAATTTGAAGAGTCGTTTGATATTTTTCTTCATTTCTTTTAGACCCCGGAGGTGGAATCAATCAAATTCCTTTAGATTGCACAATTTCAGGAGATGTTAGGTTGACCCCATTCTACAAGTAAGTTCATTCATTGTTTTTTCTTGAATTGACATAGTGTAATGAAGATATTAGCAATTAGCGTGTCAATGTAGTAACATATTGGTTTAATGTAATATTTTGATTGCAGCGTGCCAGATGTGATTAAGAAGCTAAATGAGTATGTAGAAGATCTGAATGCAAACATAGAGAAGCTTCCTACAAGGGGACCTGTGTCAAAATACGTCCTACCAGATGAAAACCTTAGAGGGAGGTATGTCTGTACATTTCTCTTCTTTTCTAATTTCTATAATTTGAACCAGAAGTTGAACAAGAGGCACAGGTCGGGCAGGTTGTATGACAAGGAATGGGAGTCAGATAGCTTTTGTACGGGTCACATGGGGCAGTTTTGGTTGCAAATAAATATTGTATGCCCAATTTCTTAAATCCTGGCTTAGAAAGTACATTTTGGGGACTTTCGACCTGTCAGATCTATGTGGCCCGTTCCCTTTTTAGCCAACCTTTTTATTTTACCATTTTTACCTATCATTACCTTAATTCGCCCTATTTCTAAGTAATTGAGTTGAAATTACGACCACTAGTTTCAAGGTAGCATTAATACCTTAAACTCTCAGAAACTACACACTTTGAGTTACTGTAATAACAGGAAGAATGTAGCATTCTTTCTTGTATTCTGTGATTTGACTCTAATTTTTTTTAACGTCAGAATTGAAATTTCATTTGATGAGACATCATCTGGAGTTGCATGTAACCTCGAGTCTCGTGGCTTCCATGTGTTGTGCCAAGCTACCAAAGATGCCGTTGGCCATGTCAAACCGTACTCCATAACTGGGACTTTACCCCTTATACGAGAACTACAAGTGAGATGCAATTTCCAGTTTTTATTGTTTTTTTCTTTTATGTAAATTTCCTTTTTCTAACTGTAATGAACCTTTTCATTGTAAACAGGATGAAGGTTTCGATGTTCAAACTGCAGGCTATGGTATGTTTTTGTTGCCCTTACCAGACTTACGAAACAAATGTAGAATACAATATTGCTAGACTCAAAAGCTCTCTTTTCTTTTTACACACAATTTTCATCTAGATGTGGCAATATTGACTTGTTTATCACTTTATCAGTAAATGGGTCAATTGGGTTAACTTTTTCCCCAACAGGATAAATGGGTCGAAACTCGCCCATAATGCATTGAAAAATATAACCCATATAATTGTTTCATTAAAAGTTTTGACTATTTATTGTAATAATTGTTAACACATTATTTTTACACAAGTCTAAATCTTATTAAAAAACTGACACCATCCGCCTCGTATTGCCTCATACTAAAATGTGACCCCTTAATGACACAAACATGTTTTGATGTGTTATCCAACCCGCCTATTTCTCCACTTCTTTTTTTCCATCAATAGTTGTCTCAGTTCTGGTTTGGCTGTCACTTGTCTGATCCAGAGTCTCTGAAAGTTATGTAGCTGGTTTTTTATTTTGTTTATTTCGGAAGTTCTAGGGGCTATAGTGGCATTCAAGTATGTTCACAAGATTATCTAGAATTTTTGAAAAAGTGAAAGGTTTCTTTTAACTGCAAGGATATTGGATAATATATAAGGGTAGTTTTGGCATTTTACTTATAGTCAACCAGTTATGTTTTTGATGCATGAAATTTCATAATTTAACACCATTGAATGACTTCGTTTGAACAGGCTTGATGGCTACTTACCATGCCAAAAACGAGTATTGCCTTCTCTCGGACATGTGCCAAGGTTACCAGGTGTTTACAGGGATCATTGCCCAGCTAGAAGAGTGATGTTTCTTCGAGCTCTCTTTTAATTCAAAATGATATCACAGAAAATGAAACGAAAACGAATGCATCTACAAATAATTAGTATTTAGTTTCTTATAGTTTAGCATCTCGGATTCTCTGGCATTATTGTTATTTTTCTTTTGACCTTTTTGATGCTATATTATATACCAAAGATTTTCATTTAAAAAAGCTGGTGAAAAAATTGTGTTTGTTACCTTTTGTTTAATTAATAACCTCTTTCAACTCACAAGTTTCTATCAGCTTTTAACTAGAACAATAATTATTTTACTACATATTATTCTATGCAAGTTGTTATTTGGCTAGGACAAATTTTCATTGACATGTATGTAACAGGGTTCGTAAGAGTTTCAAGTTCACAAACTAAAAAAGAAACATTTATAAACAAACATATACAGTGAATGATTCACATTCACATATGGTAGGTACAATAATGAAATACAATAACTAAGGTGAGAAATATCTCATGGTTCAAATGTAGGAACTTTGTCCCAAGGAGTGTTAGTTTTTGCCTGATACGCAACTCTTTTGAAAAAACTTCGATAAGGATCTTCCTTGCGCTTCTCAATTAAATACGCGATATTCTTTTCAACCTCACGTTTTATTTGCAAGTACAATGCTTGTGAAATTTCTTTGTCGTTCAAAATCTTCTCCATTCCCTTTGTTTTTATAGGTTTTCCAAACAGATAATAAAACCGGCCAGGTATTTTAGGTATAACGAGTGGAAAATGAGCTGGTTGGTTAGCAACCTCCCCTTCTTCAGCTTGCCTATTACCAGAAGACAAAAAAAAAATATCACTAATATATACCATATTCTTCTCGTGTCTTATCTTTACTTTGAGGGCAGTTTTGATTTAGTTACTCTTAAATGGATCAATTTGGGTTATAATCCATTTTTAATGGGTAAAGTCACAAACATTAGCTAAAACGGAAACATAATGAGCTGGTTAAATGGGTTAAATCGCTTAAGTGTATCTAATATGATTAAGACCTTCTAAATCATATTTAACAAAGTAATATGTTATAAACCAAAAAGATAATGTAAGTGGGTCAACCCAACTCCACGCCAGATGTACCAACAATTTACGTTTTTTGGACCCATTACCCGACCCAATTGGTGTATAGGGGAGGTTGAGATTGAGATGTAGACAACCTTACCCCTACCTAAGGTAGAGTGGTTGCTTCCAGGTTCTATCTAAGATAGAAAAGTACCTCCGGCCTTTGAAAAGCATGAGGATAGAACCCTTGGGTGTTAACCACTTGATCCAACCTTGCTGGTTTTAACTACTCAGATAACTATTGACCATGATTATTAGTACAAATAAGTTGATAATACATCTTGGCCCATAAGGTTCTTTCACTGCTTTTACCAAATGATATTTCAAATACTTAACAGATAGTCAAACATTTCACTTAATCATCTCGACTAATCAGACGACGTAGTTGCATAACACGAAAAATAAACATGAAGAGAAATTCAGAGTTACCGTAAATGAACTGTTTTTTCATTAAGCTCCTCTAAATAGTTATTGACTCCAGGAATTTTCATCATATCGTCATAATCTAAGATCATCTGTAAAAAGTTTCGGATATCTAAATATCTAACAGATTAAGATACATGGATAAACAATGAGTCAATGGTTCATAGTGTTCAAGATTATATATTCATTTGTGCTCAATATTGAGGTTCTTTGCTCTTAGTCCACAAGTTTCCTTTAGCTTGTCAGCAGTAAAGGGTGTTCTTGACATGTGATCAATAGTTAAAACACTTTTATAACTCCGTGTTATGCCAAACGTTGCAACTTTTTTAAGAAAAGATAGAATGGTTGACTATAATATCCATTACACACACCCTCTACTGGTTTTCTCGTGTAAAATTTTAGTATAAACAACTGATCATGACATTCTAGAAAAAGAAAAAGAAAAAGATAATGTATAAAAAGTTGATAATGCTTACTTCTGATATATCATCTTCCCCAATGGATCCAAAAGGTATAATAGTAGCCCCGAATTTTGCTGCCATCCTCACAAATTCTTGTTGTTCAGGCCAAAATATCTTGTGAACTTCACCCTAAGAAGAACAAAAGCACAAACAATATGATTACTGAGAATTCGTAATTTGCAAAATGCGAATTAAATGAAAATATAAGGAAATGAAGTGACAGACCTTACGGTGGAGGGCCTCACGTGAGCCACCAGGATAAAGCAATATGTATGAATTAGCTGAGAACAATTTGAACATATTGATTGCAGTGACGGGCAATAATCCAAATACTCTAAACCAAATGGAAAGGTGTGGTATCCCAGAGTCGTTATCAAGTGTAAGATTTTGTGGGTGACCTAGCCCACGTAGCATTCTGTGTTTTTCTTTCAAAAACTGTAGATACAGTATAAAAAGATCGAGCCCCATGAGCATGTGATTACCAACAAACAATACAGGGCCATCATTTGGAATCCCGGTCAATCCACTCGCTATTGTTCCATCCTCCAAAGTTGAAAGCATTACCGGACTGGTAGCAAGTTGGTACAACCTGCATTTCGTTGTTTCAAGACAGCGGAAACAACACTAAGAATGTAACAGCTCACAAACCATAAGCATACTTGATTAAATTAAGGTTAATAGTTTTTCCCAGAAGAAAGAGGAGCAATTAGAGATGGCAAAATGGGTGGGTCGATCAGCTTAGGTAATGGCTTTGGGTCAATATGAATTACATTTTTTACCTTTCTGTCCAAAATTCCAATATATATATATATGTGGAAAAAACTATCAGCTATGATTGCACAAAGTTATATTATTTCAATAATAATAAAGGTTTGAATAAAATATATAGGAGTTTTTATGGATTTTAAATACACCTTTGGACCCATTTCACCCGTTCAACCCATTTGACTTGTTTCTTTTTAAGCTGGGATTTTAATTTTACCCGTAGAACCAATAAAGATAATGCATACAGTGAATCGACCCGTTTGTAAGTAAATGGGCCATAGTTGCCACCTCTAGTAAAATGAAAAAAATAAAATGAGTCATGAATAAGTTTGTGTTTGACTACCAGTGTCCTTCAGATTCCTTTTTATACTCTGACATACTGGGAGGTATATAGTCCTTGACCAAATCATGACTTGAGGTGCGACGGTACTTTGTAGAACCTTTAATTATCGTTATTAACTTATAATTACTTTCCTGCACTATCAATACAATTATACGAATAAGTCAACTAATATATATTTCAATGCATTCTTCCTTGGCTATTCCAAGAAGAATCTCATGTGGTCATGTTCATATCACCAGAAACGTTGCCATTTAAATATATTACCAACAGGGGTTGGTGATGGTTGCCTTTTAAGATGCATATTCTGCAGTTCTGTAATGATTTTGCGAGCTTTTGCGCCTCATCTTTACTAGGGAGGAGCTTATCTCTATTACTGAAATGATATGTCAACAAATTAAGAAACCCAAATGCGTGATGATGAAATACTTCAACATTTTACAAATTCCAGAATTTTTTTTTTTCCATTCCATTTTTAGACATATTGTGCAAATACTTTCCCCACATGAAAATCACGACATTTCGTAAACCCTAAATAGTCAAACAAGTATAATGTGACTGAGGCTGGTATTTTCTAAATCATGTTTTAGTCGCTTATAAAGTTAATGACCGATGACAAAATGATCGAGGCACATGATCAACTTAAGGAATATCTGCATAAACTGAGGAAGACAGGAACCTGGCCAACACCAATATTTCAGCCGTAATGGCATGAAGATAAGAGTTAGCATAAGTGGCAGCTGACTGAAATAGCTTTAATCGCCAAATAAGAGTGTCTTTTGGTAATATATCACCTATATCCTGACAAGGAATAAAAACATTAGCAACAAGCATAAGTACATTACAAGCTTATAAAAAGAGGCCACATACTCGTATTGCAGATAAGTAGATTGAACTCAAGGCACCATAGAGTAAATTAGGCAGAGACTCGAGAAGGAAAAGTAAAGTTGGCAATCGTGACCTCTCAAAAGAAGTTGCTGAAATACATAAAAGAGCAGGTCAAATAAACAAAAGATGGCATTTATGACCCATTTATAGATAAGTCAGACAGTTTGGGGTATACTTTGCCAGGCTAATGGGCAAAGTTGTAAAATTTCACTAAAATAAAAATAGATTGAACGAGTCAAAGTGGTTGAAAGTCGCCGAAAGCGTATTCATAATGCACAAAGCAACCTAAATTTTTGCATTTCAAAGTTTTGGTTATCATTTGTAATGATAAAGTTCTTAATCATATTTAAGACATTAACAGTTATAGAACTCAAGAAAATAAAAGACAAAAATGTTTATAGTCGGCCAACAGCCCAGTTTGTCACCTCTAGAATGAATGTATCTAGCAATGGTATCAGAATTTAGACAGGAGGTTAAAAAAAAATGACCTGGATTTACTAGTATAATTACTAAGTCGATTGTGGGATTACGAGCAGCAACCGCAAGAGCTAAACATCCCCCAAAGGAATCTCCAACCAGATAAATAGGCTTCTTCGAAGATGCAGAATGCTCAAATCTCACACTTTCTTCAACCAACTGAACCAAATCTTCGTACAACACGGTTCATGAATTAATACAGTATCCTTGAAATTCATTTGCGATGGCTAATTGTTCAAAATACTGATGAAATATATAAATGGAAAACATTCATCTTAATCGCCAGAGGTATATAGATGGAAGCAGATGCCAAACTAGTCCACTTTTTCATTTTGCCAAAAATAATCTTAAGAGTAAAGAGTTTTTGGTAATCATTATATGAATATGAACACGTCACAGATACAGACATTAAAATGGAAATAAAGATGAATACCTTCAAGTGGTGTTCTATCTTGGACGGGAATATGCAAAGATCGAACTTCAAAAAAACTACAATCAGTTAAGTAGTACGAGTACTTTTTATAAGCCAGCATTGCAAAATGGTCGAATTCATATGATTCAACGAAAGTAGAACACTTTTTATATACAGACGAATATCAAATGCATGATGAACAACAACAAAAAAAAACTTACTTTCCAAGAGCTTTCTCATGCAAAATGAGTCCCAATCCAAGACCATCCAAACCTGTACACATGAACTATATTATACCACACAGTCACAAACATTCTAACAGAATGCTTATCATATTAATCAAATACCAAGTAATAAAACTCAGATTACCCGGCAAGTACAAAAGAACTGGTGAATCATTGAACGGTCTACCACATGAAACGGGACAAAACCACCGTGGTGGTCCTCCATCAGGTTTACTGAACTCCTTGGCTAATTTATAAAAGTCTTCTTTACTTTGACTCCCATAGCCATCATCCCACAACGCTTCTAGATTTTCAAATTCATTTTCCTTTGTCTTATTTTCGACAACTTGATAACTTAATGGTTCAGACAATAATACTTCTGGAGCCCGAACGGATAAACTTCTAACAAGAACTGTTGGCCTAGATTTACATGTTACATTCAAAGCAAGACAATGTGGAACAGAAGAACTGTTTGTAGTCAGGATCATTGTTTCTTCAATGATTAGTTGAATATGGTTTCGAAATGTGTGTGTGTATATATATATATATTGTTGGAGTATTAATAAATACACTAAGAAGAAACAAAATGTGAGGATATAAAAGATTGTTAATACGATATGTTTTAGGAAGGAATTTTGCGCGGCTGAATATTTTGACAGCTAAATGATATTGTTTTTGAGACGTATATGAAATAAATTGATAAAAATAATGAAAGACAAATATGATTAGAATATGCTTGACCGAATTATACTTAACTCAACCCAAATGATAATATGCAGGGCAGAAACTTTGATATATTGATTTAAGCTTAGTAGCTTACTTTCACTTACAACTTTGATAAATGTATGTTCTAATAACTTAATACATTTCTAAAAGCATAAACATATTTTCATCTCCCCAATAAGCCCACATGGCATGGGCTCATCACCACGCCGTGACGGGGCTTCCATGCTGTAATCAGTGTGGTCACCATACTATCACCATTCTCGTTATTGTGTTCTAGTTAAGCTTTTTATGACACATAAACATCCAGTTAAAGAGTAAAGACCAGACCATATAAATTCTGGTGAAGATCTCATACTTTTTAGTCTTGAATAACTTAGTTAATACCCATGTTAAAAAGGTTGGATTATATAACCCTTTCTCGATAATTTGCATTTTAACATTGATGTTATGGCCTTTTTGTTTCCCCACTTGATAAAAGTAAAAAGTCTCCGATCATGCTTAATTGTGTTATTAACTCATGAGTCTAAGGAGCCGTTTGGTTCATAGAATGTATGGAAATTTAGTGGAATTGAATTTAAATTTTTTTATGTTAACCTAACATGACAAGGAAGAAAATTCAAATTCCATTCCGCCAATTTCCATACATAGGCTCCCAATATCTAAGGTTATAGTATTAGATCTTAACCTCGATTATGTATTTGATGTACGTACAAAAGTAAAGTTCAAACCCTCTATAAACTAAGTCTCTCGACCCACAGTAATAACACAAAGTAGAATCAAGTGGCTGCTTTTCATTTAAACTCTGTACACACAATTAAGTGGGTCAAGCAAGAGAATTAAACTAATTGCAAGCTTAATCCACGTAATGTCAACTTCTTCTGCTTCTGGTATGACTTTCAACTCGTCTTATCCATGTACGTCATGTGATTGCTACGAAATCCAAAAATTTTTATGATCGATGAAGAAGTCTACATGTGATATATGGAACTGGATTATAGAATTTCATGCTAATTATAAATAAATGGTTAAGATTAAGACTATTTAACTTTTATGTCTTTATTATCTAATAAAATTTCCTGCATGGCATGTTCTTACTCTTATAATGTTCTTCCTAAAATAGGAGTAACTTCTAGCTAGCTGTATTTATGCCTAACATGAACTCTTTTAATTACAGTAGTTATTTGTTTTGGTTTTAGTTTCTGACTTTTACCTTTTACTTTTGGTTCTAGATTTGAGATCTTAGTTTTTAGTTCTTGGTTCTTGGTTCTTGGTTTTTGGCTTCTAATTTTTAGTTTTTGGTTTTGGATCTATGATTTTTGGTTTTTGATAATCAGCAGCTTTTGTTCATTCTAACATAATTATCTCCTTTCAAGTTTCACCATCACTGCTCTCATTTACCAGGCCATAATCACACCTCTAAAATTGGTCTGAATAGCAACTGATCTTACAAACTATAGAATTATGAGAGAGTTTGTGAAAGAATTCCATTTTCATTCCTTGGAAATGAGGCCAAACTTGGCTTAAATACAAATCAAAATGTAACTATGAGCTAATTACAAACTAGTCCTCTAAACTAAGATAATTACAAAATGGGATAAGTACCTTGTAATGTAACTAATTATGGCCTAATGTAATCAGCTATGTTTTTGAATATTGTGTGTTGGCAACTTGTTAAAATATCCAAATCGTGTAACCAACCGGCTAAACGCTTGTGTGAAGCAAGTTGCTGCCACATAAACTGCCATGTAAGTGCCAAGTAGGATGCCATGTAGGATTCAAACAATATACATTTGGATCAAGTATCATCGTTCAAAAATTCAAGAATGAGGCAAATATCTCCTATTCTATTATCATCATCAAATCCTAGATTACATAAATACACATGGTATATACAAATACAAAAACCCATTATTATCATCATCAAATTCTAGATATCTACATACATACCCATACGTCTATTTACTAAAACAAAAGCTTAAAAAACACATCAAATTCCAACAACCTTCGTTTTTTGATAACCCTCACTTTCAGATCTTGAAACAATCGTATAACACAAGTTATACCTACCCAAATAGAAAATGAAAATCATAACAATAAACCATCAAATCACATTAACACCTTTCAAAAAAATCAAATCACATTAACAGTGCTTGAAAAAGAAAACTGGTGGGGGAAGAGTGGTTGCTACGGTGGCTGGGTCCGACCTCCGACGTCGTGGTGTCCGGTGGAGTTCCGGCCTGAAGATGCGTTCTTAACCTTTCTTCCATTTTCTTTAAGTTTAGGTTACCGCCACCATTATTACTACCACTATTCATATCCCCGCCACCACCACCATCTTCCACCTCCGGCAACTTCTTCATTAGCTTTTTTCCGGCACCATCACCACAACCGTCTGTATATATATATATATATCGGGTAAGGTTCATGTGAGAACCATTCACATATGAACATAGGTAATATTAGGTATAACTTGATATGTTCATATGTGCACGAATTTGTTCACATATATCAATCACATATGAACATCAAGTTATAATTTAAAGGTTCTCATAGTTCTTCCAATTCAAATGGTTCTCACATAAATCTTTTCCTATATAGATCTATATATGCGGTGGTAAAGAAGTTGGTATGTGTTGACAATAATCTAGATCGATAATCTGATTGTGTTTGTTTTTCTTCTATTCATCATCATCATCATCAAGATATATAAATACCGATTGTGTGGGTGTGTTTAGTTACATAGATGAGTTTTTGTTTTTGTTTTATATTTATATTTAAATCCATTTCATCAAGCCACAACAACTTTTGACTTGTTTACCGACAACCTTTTCAGTAGGTAACCTGTTACACGATTTGAACATTTTAACAAGTTATCAACACACAATATCCAAAAACGTAGTTGGTTTCTACTATAAACATTAGGTCATAGTTAGTTACATTTCAGGATACTTATCCCTTACAAAATTACATATAGTAGACATAGCATGTGACGGAACGACGACAAATGGGTCCAACTTATTAGAGAACCTCCAAACAGTATGACATAGCCTGTGACGAAACGATGACAAATGGGACAAGCTGCCCAATCAGAAACTGAATAAGCATGAAAACTGATGTTCGTCGAACTGTTGAGTAAAATGCCTTGAGCACTTGTACCCTTCAAGTATTTCAATAAATGTTGAATACCGTCCATGCAAATTTGCTACGGATTTTGCATGAATTGACTTAAAGTCGGAACCGCAAAAACCAAATCAGGATGCGTGTGAGTTAGAAAACTTCATATGTTGAGGAAGATGAGTTACAGGAAACAAAGTAAACATTTATTCTATCATTCATTGAGCTTTGCGGCCGACTTTTCCAACCAAACAACACATCCATCCAAAGGTAAATAACAAATGGCACTCGTTCCATTTGGTTGTCGTGAGAGTTGCCTTGTAGTTATCTAGAAAAATTACCCCTTTTGTTTGTTTTACCACGAAGGAACCTCTTGTCTTTTTGCAAGGAGTCTTGACTTTCCAATAGTAAGGGTTTTCCATTCAACCTTGTTTGTTTTTATCATTGCCCTTTGCTTATGTTTATTCCCCATGTCTTCTTTTGACTAACTATATAATATATGGGAGGTGATATTAGTACTATTATTTTTAATGGATCTACCATAGTTGTGTATTAATGGCTTGTGTATTCAGCTGTATAAATTATATAGTGTGATACATCTATCAGAAATGATGGTATCAATATCATCTCTCATAATATATGATATAATAATAATATTTAACCATAGATATACGCATCATGCATTTATAAATTATAATAATATAACCAAATTTGTAGTGAGCTGAGGTTCATCTGTGTAGACACATCACAAAGGACATAAAAAAACACGAATGGTTAGTGTTGTATTTTGTTACCAGGGTTTAAGCATTAATTTTCACCTTCCAACATGTATTTTGGTTTGCTTTTATCGTTTGGATTTTCATTTCTTTCCCTACTTTTAAGGATACTATTGATAGTTAGTGACATTTCACTTAGATCATCTTTAACCAATCACCTTTTTTTATCAACACTTATTATCACTTTTTCTTTTTCTCCTTATCATTTACCTTCAAATTTAATACCCCACAATACTTCACAATACAACATAATACCCAATCAAAATTAAATAAAACATACAAATAATATAAATAAACAAATGGACCCCACTATCTCTTCATTCACCTAGGTGAATCAATTCACCTATACCCCATCACTTTTCTATTTCATCTACACCCCTTTAACAATTCACCTACTATCCACCCTTTTTCACCTATCTTTTCACCCTCCCTTTAACAATGCTAGTATTACTTCAAACTATATTGAGGCACCGACCCACAGTGAAAAGTGGCATATTCGAAATGGATTTTCAAAAGGATAAATAGATGTAACAAGCCCAAACCCGTCGAATTTCACCTCTTTAATTAGATTTCTTTTACGTGGAGAATTTCTATTATTATATAGGTAAATTTTGTATCTTAAGCTAACAAGGGAGATTTTCCCGATAAAATTTTTGTATCTTGTAACACTTTAATAAATCAAATAAGATATCTTTAGCCTTTATTAGTTGATTGAACCATTCATATTATATTCTTATAATAATCTGTTGTATTTGCATCTTGAAGGTGGGATAAGGGCTTTGTGACTATAAAGTCTTGGGTTCGAATCTCACAAGGGGGTTTTCTCAAAAATTTAGGTGCCCTCATGAATTGGTGACTTGATATTGGAATATTATCGGGTAGTACCACTAGTGACACGATAATACTCCAGTGGTCCGTCAGTAATCAAAAAATTTGTCGTTAAAAAAAACACTGTAACATAACATAACATACCATTTTATATGCTTACTTAATTACCGTTGAATAATAATATAAAATAATAAATATACTAACGTCTATTATCACTATCTTCACTATAACACGGGTACTCTTTCTAGTATTAGTAATGATCTTTTTCATTCCTTAATCTTAAGCACACAACATCTCTGGAGTAAAATGGAATGAACCTTCATGAGGGCCACACCTTTTTCTTTCTTTCCAAGCCATTTTGACCTTGCATTCCTTCCATTATTCCAGTCTTATTAGGCCCATGCCTATAGGGCGTCCCTCCAATCGTCTTCGCCATGCGCCTTAGAAGACGCTATAGGCAGCAACCGTCTAGACGCCGGCGTCCTTGAATGACATCTGTGGGGAGAAGTCGTCGGACGCATGCAGTGGGGCCGAGAGGAGCGTGTTACCAGACCCCTAAAAAAAACACTTTTTTTCAAAAAATTTTAAAAATTAACGACTAGGAAGCCCTTTTTTTTTTTTACCCTTTTCACTATAAAAACAAAATCATTTCAACCAAATCAATACTATTTCACTACAACTAAAGCCATTTCATTTTCATTTTCATTTCCATTTCCTTTTCCAAATGGCTTCCTCTTCATCGAATATTAAACATATGACAGTCGATGAGGTGAAGGACGCAATCAATTTTGATATCCTAGACGACAACCTATTCAAAGAAAAGCTTATGGCAATTGTTTGAAAAATACAGCTGAAAAAGGCGTGGTGCGCACAAGTAATAGAGGAACTACGACCGCCGGGGAGGCCAAATTCTCAGCTTCAAATACTTTACATTACATATCTTAAAGAAAAAATTCAGAAGGCGCAGTTGACACTTAAACAATTGCCTCTGGTGCTTACACGTTGTGAGACTAGATGGTATGGGCCGAAATGTGGGAACAAAATATCGGTGAAAACAAGTCGGTCGATGATGTGAAGTGCCCTGTGTTTAATCCTAAGGAGTATGCACCTTGGTAGTTTTTATTTTTTATTTTTAGGATTTGCATTTTTTTTTAGGAATTGTAATGTTTTTTTGTTTATTTTTAGGATATGTAATGTGTTTTTAATGTTTTTTTTAAGTATTTTAATATTATGTAGTGTTTTTAATTTTAGTGGAATTAATATAATATTTTGTTTAAGTAATAGGAAATAAAAATATTTAAAAAAATAAACTAATGGCTATTTTTTGTTTTTTTCTTAACTTTTCCACTATAATTTTTTGCTTGAGTAATAGGAAAATTTTGTGTTTAAATAACATGAAATAATAAAATATTTGATGATGTGGCGAAAAATCTCCAAGAAGTTCCTCCTATAAATAAGGGAGTCTTGTATGATGTGACGTTTAGATGACAGACAAAAAGAGACAAAAAGCTTGTTACTATGCAAAGGCCTCAAATGCAATTTTAACAAACCTAACTAAATAACAAAATATGTTTTTATGTTGTGTCGAATATGATCTAACATGTTTTTATACTTTATGTTTTGTTTTTATGTTTTGCTTAACATGGTTTAATAGGTTTTTATGTTTTATATTTTTGTTATTTTGTTATTTTATTTTTAGTTTATTCAAGTAATACACTAGTGACAGGTATGGTCACTCTCTACACGTTTATTAAAAGTTTACTTTTTTTTTTCTCTTTTAACCGGAGGTCCTTTTGGAAGCAATTTCTCTACCCTTGAAAAAAGATATGATTGTCTATATCTCACCTTTCCGTACCCGTTTATGTCAATTGGCTCGAACTATTTCTTGTAGATGGAAAATGGTGGATGTCAAACGACGCATCGAGTCGGGTCAAGGTAAGCTTTTGTTTAGAAAGAGACCTGAAAGTAAAGGTACCAATATCAATGTTTTAAAAACCGGACCGGACCGGCCGGTTCGCGGTCGAGAAACCGGTTTTTTAAACCCGGTTTTTTAACGGTCCGGTTCAATGGTTCGAACCGACCGGTTTTCCGGTTTTGGCCGGTTGAACCGGCCCCCGGTTCAACCGGTTTTTTTTTTTTATTTTTAATTTTTTATTTTATAGTTTTTATGATGATGTGTATACTCTAATGTTAATTTTAGTTGTTTGTAAATACTAAAATATATATTTTCTTTGGATTATAACTATTTGGTAATATTTTTGAATGAAATGTAACAAGTTTAGTAGTACTTTTAAAATAAATAAATAAAAAACACCAAACGGTTGAACCGACCAGTTCGCGCACGATCGACTGGCCGGTTCGACGAAAAATCCGGTTTTTAAAACATCGACCAATGGTATTATTAACTGGAATCAGACCAGAAAATGGATATACGTCATATATTATCCCAAAAAACCAAAAACAAAAACACAAATCAATATAGGGTTTAACATTCAAACCAACCCCCCCTCTGTATTGTGCAGATAATATAATACAGTAAAAAATGAGTGATGAAGATGAAAATGGCAGTAAAAACAATAATAAAAAAGTGGGTTATGAGAGCTACGTGGTGATACACAACATAGCAAAGAGACACAATGTTGGGACATTAGCTCGTAGCGCCACCGCATTCGGCGTCACAGAGCTCATTCTTGTTGGCCGCCGTGATTTCAACTCTTTTGGGAGCCATGGATCAACTTCTCATGTCCGTTTTCGCCATTTTTACTCGCTCTCTGACGCCTGTAAATTTCTCAAGGTCTCTCTCTCTCTCTACTTTATGATTTTCTGTATATACTAGTTGAACATAGAAATATTTATTAGCTCGACTCATTAGAAGCAGGGACGCCCCATGGATTTTAAAGACCAACAACTCGTACACATAAAATCTTTATATTTCAAAGACCCTCTAATTAAACTCGATTATATGCGGGCAAAAAGTTGATATTGAAAAACCGGATGCCTTGTTATAAACCCGATGCCATGTTCAACTGCTCATCTTGCACTTGCTCAAAGCCACCCATGATTAGAAGCTTGAATCCACCCGTGTTTGGTCGCCACTTAGGCTTGCGAGTATAAACAAGCTTTTATATAATGTTATAATTACATCATTATAGAAAATAGTTCGTATAAAATAGGGGATGACAAGCCTGCTGCTAGCAGCATACATGTTTTTCCCAATAAATATATTTAATAAATGAACCGAGCTCTAAAACAACTACTCGAGATTGGCTCGGCTCGTTTACACTTTTACTTCTTTTTTTTCTCTATGTAAAAATGATTGCAGGAAACAAACATTTGGTTTTCAATTGAGGGTAAAATCTCAAATGACAATTGTTTGTTGCCTACAAATCATATTTTACCAAGTACAAATCACCTCCAGCTAGTTATAAGTACAATCCGTGGGAATTGTTTGTTATATAAGTACAATTATATATGAACAAATGAATGTGTGTTGTTTTGAATGTTAAAAGATGTGAGTCGTGATTGTAAGTTTCTATGATTGGTATGATATTTGTAGAATGTTTGCTATATTATAATCGGTGAAAAAATTGTAAATTAGGTCAAATATGTTGCCCGCCTTTAAGAAGGTAAGGCATTGAGATTAAGAGAAAATGGATGGTGGTAAACAAACAATAAGTATGAAACTAAAATTGAAGGTTTCGGTTATAAGAATGAAACTTAAATGTTTTATACAGAAATCTGAGACAGATGAAACAATATGAAAACCAACACAAAACACAAATCTTATTGGAAAGTGATGTTTTCAGTTTGTATATGTTCTCCCCTCAAGCTCAATTTGAAACATTTGGAGAATTTTACAGGAGAAAGATTGTGATATATGTGGTGTGGAGATTACTGACAACGCGACCGCTGTGAATGGACACCCGTTTAAGAAAAGCACAGCTTTCCTTCTCGGTAACGAGGTATGACAATCTTATTATTTGTATTTTTGTTGTTTTTAAGTTGGTATTTGTCGTAATAGACATGAAGAGGCGAAAAGCTAGTCATTTCTTGGTTTGAAATTGCGTGTGGTGACCCGAGCAACAGTGGCGAGGCGAGCGTGGCGACCGCCACATGTATACGTGGCGACCACTCTACAAATACGTTAATACTCTACCTGTAACAATTAAATACCAAAATATAACTTACCATACTACAAGAAAAACAATAGTTTGTGATTCCAAATCACTAAATGATAATAGTTTGCGATTCTACGTCACCAAATGTATAATCAGTAGAAAAAGTAGGCTAAAAAGTGGGCTTAAACAAAAAAAAAGTGGCCTAAAAAAGTTATAAACCTAACGTGTTACATTTAGCGGTCGCTACTCGCTACACGTCGCTACGGCCGCTACTGAGCGCTACACGTAACCTGCTTGCCACACACGAGGCATGGCGCCCTAGGGATCGCCACACGCTACACCTCGCTACAAGCGTAGCGTAGCGCGCTATTTTAAACCAAGAGTCATTTAGCAAAGTAAGTTTTCATAATATTATTAGACGTGTAGGCTCTAGCTTTTAAATCATATATATACATATTACCAAGAAGAATTGTGTTTTACATGTTTATATATTATACTTGTGTTCCTACGTAAGTCTTCTTTAGGCTATTAGCGACCCAAATCACCACATCAGCCTGTAAATCATTTTTGTAACAAACTTTATATCAATATTTTGACAAGTAATAAAAATGAATTGCAACCTTTTATTTTCTATACTTTTTAGGAATGGAAGGAATACAAGTTTACTGCCAATGTAACCTGAGTGATTTCTTTCCTTGCTTAAATTGCAATTCTATTTACACCATTGATTTATTTCTCCACCAGAAAGTATGCACACAAAGCTTCATGAAAGTTTATTTCTTGATAAAATTTGATCTGTCTCTTAAAAAAAATTCTTATTTGAAATCAAGGACTATACGTTCTATTTTGTTTGGATTATTGAGCTTCTCTTTGTCTAAAAATTCAATACTTTCATTAAAATCAAAGATATCATTCATAATGGGATATAAAAACATATTAATAGAAAATTCCCCTAGTTTATTGTGCGCAAACCCAATGATCTTGTCCAGACATTGCTTTGAAATCTTGGATCACTATTCTGATGTTCTTCACTTGTTACCATTTTGCATGTCGTGTTTTCTGTGAAAATTAAGGTGGCAAATTTGACAATTACCTATAAATGGGTTGATTCTGGCTATATTTGACCATAATGGATCAAACTGATTATAATTGTAAAACCCCTTACGTCACTTTATTCAAAAGTTAGATTGTTATTGAAATATTATAATTTTTTAATTATGCTCGACAAACTGATTATATCAATAAAAAATTATAATTTTTGGTGGATAGGTGTTTCTGCTTGACCCAACGTGTAACTATCCACTTTGACTAAAAACCCCGTATCCCGTTACTCATCACGGAAAACCCACTCAGTCACTCAACCACCCATTTTGCTAATCTAAGTAAATTTGTTTCTGTCCTTTATCTAAAGTGTGCATCACGCCAAAGTGTACCTGTTATTCTATTTCAGGGAAGTGGATTATCTGCTAAAGAATGTGAAGTTTGTGATTATTTTGTTTATATTCCTCAATATGGTTGTGGCACTGCTTCTTTGAATGTCACTGTTGCAGCTTCCATTATTCTACATCACTTTGCAGGTAAATTTGCCTTAATAACTTCAGTTTAAGTTAGATTTGAACACAAACTGCAGTATAGCTTGGTCCGAAATTTTTAAAGTTGCCTTTTAAGTTGCACCTTCCCATTTGTTTGCTCCAACTTTAAAGGCTTTATGATTAACTTAGCACTATGAATTTCCAACTGAAGATTGAAAGATTGTTTTTGAGGTACTCAAAATAGATGCAATTTATCTCTGTAAAGTCCGACAAAAGTGGTCAATTTAAATAAAGTGGTTTGCATTGATAAAAAGAGGTTTGTCCAGAGTAATTGGTAATTGAGGTATTTTGTTTTGAATGTGAAACGAACAGTTTGAGTGACAGAAAGTTATCATTTTAACCTTGTGTCTGGAACAAGCATTGAACAGAAAATGAGTAAATGAAAGTTCTAAATAACAACAAAATTATCAATTATGAGTTATACAAATAAACACTCTGCATATAATGTAATTGTATCAGCTTAATAACTAATAATATAATCATGACATTTACAATAACTTGAGCTGTAAATATATAACTAGACATATCGACAATTGAACCAAAACATATGATGTTTTCCTACAAATATATTAAACCCAAAAGATGAACTACAACCTTCAAAGCTTTAATGGATATGCTCTTTAGTGATACATATCGAACCAAAATGGTGTTTATGATACCATCTTCTGGTTTTTTTAGATGATTAAAGGCAAGTGTACAAACCCTTCCACTTTTAAAAGACTTGTTAAGTGACACGTGGATATGAAGGATAACCATCCACCGTCAACCGTTCCTTTTATTAGGGTGTCTAGCTCTTTATCCTCTTTGATAGCAAGCTGTAGATGTCCTGGTGCTATAAGCTTTGGCCTCAAATTTTTGCTACCCAATAAGGCACTTTAAGTTTTTTCTTCATCAAGATCCGATCTGATCCGTTTTTGTGATCCAGCATATCAATATACTTGATCAACTCATCCAATAGATTGACCTATTCAAACATGTAATATTTGGGTTGATACATTTAAACAAAAATATTATTTTTGTTGCAACTTTTTCTCCACTCTCACTAAACACTCTTCTCACAACGTCAACGTTACTCTCTTCCACCCTCCCCACAGCCTACACCTCCCACCTTTGTTACTCTTCACTTTTTCTTTAAGAAATCTCCCTACATTTTTTTCTTTAAGACATGATTAATGAAAATTTTCTAGTGTGTCTGCAGTCCAGACCTTTATGAAATATATTTTTATAAGGACCACCAAAATTATGATTGATTTTTGTGACAATGTGCATACATTTCTTGACAATAAGTTCCAAACGCGCGGAAATATTTTTAAAATGTGATTTGTTTCAGAATTCAGAATACCTTTATGGTTTTAAGATTGATTTTAACAATTGGTGAAACTTTTAAAGTAGAACTTTTTTTTGCGATGGTAGATATTTTCATTGTTAAATACAAGATCTTAAATCATAAGTGGTTCTATGCTGAAAATATGTTTAGAATGTGAAAAATATCTCCTACAAAGAACTTTTTAAATTTTGAGTATGTTCATGAAATCAGTTTAATAAATTAACTACGTTTTAGTTATTTAAATTGTAATTTATCATATAAGTTTATTGTATTTTAAAGTAAGATGCAAAAGATTTACATAAACTAAACAAAAAATAATGTTTAGTTTTAAAACATTGAGTCATGGATGGGGTTGTGTTAGGCTGGGGTTGGTGGAAAAAGGGTGTTGGTGGGTTTGAGGTGGTGTTGAGTTTAGACTTTAGAACTATAGAACTTAAAAAATAATAGGGTTGGTAATTAAAATACAGTAATAAAGTTATAAAACATGTTTTTAAAGTCCCTATCTTCAAGTATCTAATATACATGCTTGACATTTTGATTTATGCAGTGGAAGTAAGTTATAAAATTTGACTATAATCCCACTAAATTACAACATATCAGTTCCAAAGTTTGCCATCTTAATTTGATTCTCCCATATTGCTTAAACTTACGAAAACAAACCAGAAAGGCACATATTAGTGTGTAAGCCTAACTGCATAGGGAGTTGATGTAGTCTTTCATCGACAAATATACCACCGTCAACATGTTTAAGCTCAAACTAATACATAGCTTTTACAGTTCTAGTTATTATGTTATGTTCTGCATTATATCATGCTAGTCTAAATCACAAAGGTATGAGCCCCACGAATATTCAAATGCTTTCATCCTGCATTTGCAACAAATAAGCAAATATACATATTGAATCTCAGTTTTACAAATGAACTCGAAATTTAGTGTAAGTCCAACCTTAGTGTCTAATCTACTATGATGGACTAATCATTCATTTAAATTGCACACTCGTCCCTAAACATGATAAACATCCTTGTCTCCGTTGGTCCCTATTTTCATTCATTTGAGTTTACTGAGAATTGGAGTGTAAAAAGTTAGGTCTAGAGGCTTTGGCTCCAGTTCTCCAGAAACAGTGACTTTGCTGCTGTTCGGACCACCTTTTTTATTGTCTTAAAATTTTGTCAACTGATTTTGGTTCTTTTTTTAGCCAAAATTATTTTAAACATTATTTTGACGTCATTAAGGGTGTTTCAGAACCAAATCTCATCTCCAAACAATTTGGAAACCACAATTTTTTATTGTTTGTAAAATACTTGTATAAATTCATTTTTTGAGCATTTCATGAAAATCACCATAAATTATTAATATTTTCACACCCTTAGATCCAAAACATCATAAATTATTAATACTCTCACACCCTTAGATCCATCAATTATTAATCATCATAAGTTAGTAATTAAACTTCAATGCCCGGATTTGAACCCGGGACCTCCTGAGAGGCAAAGGCTTCCACCTCCCCCTTGGACCACTAGACCAAGAGCTCATTGGCATGAGAGAAATTCAGAATTTTAGAGGTGTAAGGAAGCATGATGCCATGTCACGAAGAAGTTGTCATGTCCCTAAGAAATTGTTCATAAGAACCAACATAGTCATCATCTTTATTATCATCTATTTTGAGATCTAACTTTCATCTTGGAAATTATTTTATATATACAAGTAACCTAAATGCAGTAGTCTGGTAGATTACATCCTGCATCTTTCATAAAATATGAAGTTTCGACAAGAACTGAGGATGTCAAACCGAAGTGTTTGTTAGTAAGTAATGATTTTGTGGTATATCTATGTTCGAAATCAAATCTTCATATTAAAAGAAGAGGCTATGTAAGTGTGGAATTCATGTGTCTCTCATTGTTTGACCTGAGAGTGATACATGAATAAAGATTTTATATATGATATCAACATCAAAGCTGTCTTATAAATAAATATAAATCTCTCGAAAATTCTTTATATCACATATCACCCATGTCCCAATAAAGTAAGCAAATGTGTGAGCAACCTTAAGGTTCCATTGTTCTCAATCATGCTGGTCTTATGTCCATATATGCTTGCATCTAGTAAATAAGGTCTGTAGTTACATCTTATTTTCTTACAACATCATGCAAGTCAAACAATAAAAAGTTACAAAGCCAGAATGAATTAGGTCTAAATCTCATTGTGGCAAGTTATCAATCACTCTGAACTAGTTGCTGCTCTTTATTTGATGGATGTTCTATTGCTTCAGTTTGGGCAGGATTCCCTGAGCGAACCCGTGAAGGGAACAAGTTTGTGGTGGCAGAAAGACCCGCTCTTAAAATGGGGCGTAACATCTGCACTGAATCAGCAGAATCTGTAACAGAAGAACGCAAGCTTAAAAGAGAGAATGATGCCATAAATGGTTTTTTTGATGAAATGGAAGAAAATGATTCTTCTAATAATAATCTTCTTAATGCTGTTTTTGGAGATTAGTTTATAGAAACTTTTGGGCATAAAAGTACTGGTCGTTTCACTTGGCTACTTTGAAGGTTGAAAGTTCAAGTTTTCATAGTTAACTGGGGTGAAAGTTAGACTTAGTTGTAGGAGTTTCATTACGTTGTTGGAGTGGAAGGTAGACTTGGTCGTAGCAATTTTATTACGTTGGTGCTTCGTGAGCTGAAATTTTGGATTTGGTGTTAGGAACTTAGGATGCTGTTACACCATTAGGTAAAATGTTGTTTTTGTGAAGCTAAGCCGGATGTCAAGGTTATTTGGTTTTTGGAATGCTTATATAGATTGTTGTACTGTATTTGTGTAATTACATGATTTTATGAGATATATTTTAATCGGTGGTGTTCGGTTTGTAAATAGGATCGGAAAGGAGAGATTGAAAGGAGGAACAAGATATATTTTTAACTGAAATTTACTAAATAACTATCAACAAATGGTTACAATTTACTGTTTTGATTCTTTCTTGCGACGTTCTCTACATCAGATTATCGAACTATCGAAGTATAGTTATTAAAATGAAAATAGTCTTTATTAATTAACAATAATAAGCAGATAATGTAGTTGTGACTTGTAAATACATAGAAACACTAGATAAGTATAAATATGCATACAAGAAAATCTTTCTGTAGCTTAAAATGCATACATGAGCAATTTTTTTAATTGATGGGATGGGGAGTGATATCTCCACAATACTTATAGTTATACACAACGCTACATGTTTTATACGAGGTGACAAATTTAGGAATTAAGCTAACGTGGGTCCTTGACTCAACCTAGTTTATGCGACAAAATGCGGTTTCAATGGGTTGGGTCGGGTACAACTTAGTACAAGTGCATTGTTATTATGACATCATAAAAAATACTCGAGTTTGAGTTTGGGTTTGATAAAAATTTGACTTGAACGAGTTGGAACTCGAGTTTGCGCTCAAATAATTCGATAAAAGCTGGATTCTCTAACAACCATTTACTATCGTTATTTACTAAATAATTCTTACATTATACACCTTACTATAGTTGTACAGTTTATTATAAACTTATACGATGCATGAAATAGTTTTCATGTCAACGAACAGTTTCTATAATTCTATAATAATAACTAAATTTATAAATTAAAATATTATCATGTAATAAAATATACTTTTATTAATTGAATTGTTTTGTCATGAATAAAGTGTACATATGGCCATATGGGCTTTTAAAAACGTTTAAAAATACACTGGGTCTTTAAAAAAAGCTTAACCCTAAGTGAGGAAAAAGTAATTAGCTGCAAGTTCCCATTGTATTCCTCATATACCACTGCAATGAGTGCAATCAGTTTCGCAAGAAACAATCGACGTTTAATTGAATAATTATTTTCATTCATTTATAATAGTTTTCCTTGTCTTCTTCATCTTCATCATCCAATGTAGGTACTGGCCAAATTTTAACATAGGTCCTTAAAAAAATTATCACATCATCTCTAAAAAACTTTCAAAACTAAGGTAGGTCATGTGAACCCCCGCCTACCAACACACTAAATATGCCCCTGTATATCTATACTTTTATATAAAAATTCTCCACCCCACTACCAAACAGAAAAGTTAGAAAATTTCTACACACGAAATTACCATTATACCCTTAATGAATTAATTTACACCACCAATCCCTTATCTTCTAAAATATCTCCACTACCCTTATACATCAATTACATTTACATCAATTACATTTACATCAATTACTTACACCCACCACCACCAACAGTCCGCCACCACCACCAGTCGCGGCCACCACCACACCGCCGCCGCATTGCGCTGGTACAATGCTAGTATATATATATATATATAGGAATTGGTTCAGATAAAATAACTATTAATGTAAAACAAATAAAACAATCATTCATTCTTAATTGAAAATCATTGTGCATCATGTTTCGTTATCAATAAATCATGAAATTCATCATATTAATTGGTTTTAGC
>JAOXNX010000001.1:24479209-24491669 GCA_028566075.1 Solidago caesia | reverse complement strand
AATCCAAAATTGCACCTAAATAACTCAAAAAACAATCACCATGTAAAGAATAATCAATGGTTGATATTGATTTAAAATTTTTAAAAGGGTTCCTAAATGTTCCTAACCTTTTAGGGGTTCCTAAAATAACTTTTCACCTACATCTAAAACTAAAAAATAAGTAAATCAAAAAACAGGCTTATTGAGGCTTTACCGGGCTTAGGCAGGGCCGAGAAGCAGGCTATGTTAAAGACAAGTTGGGTCAAACCGGGGTTAGGCGGGCTAAGAACCGGGCCGCGCTTTGAATCAGTCTTTAAATGAATATATTAACTAAAGGATTCTTGGTCGGATCGGATAGAACCGAGCCTTTTCTCTGAGCCAATTTGGGCCAGGTCATAGGCCGGTCTCTGACTTAGCCTGATTTGATCATATCCACCTAGATTGGTTGGACTGTGACCCATTTTGACGATATCTAGCCATGTGTGATTTTTGGAGTTCACTACCTAAAAAAAGTGTATGGTGGCAGGAATCTTCTAATCCCGTGTACCGGTTTTGGTATCTATACATTGTCACCCTACAAGGTTAAGTACACCGGTTCATTCTGCACTCATGGGAACAAAAGTTGAAAATATGGACTTGATATTTCTAATGCTAATTTAATAATATCAAATTGGATAACATGATGACAATTTTGTGTAAATACACATATACACATAAAATAAATGTGTAAATGACACTTTTAATAAAGCTTACGAGCAAGCTTCTTATACTTGAGCTCAACTCTTTTTGAATCGAGTCGATATTGAGTAACTCGAAAAAGGACTTGACTCAATTAGACCTTTACTCACTTTTACATGTAAAATTATCAAACAAAACATATAATAACAGATTCAGGGTAAATTAAGTGTAAAAAAAAAATATGTATAAATTAGACAAATCATAAATAAAATCGTTAATTAAATTAGACATGCATAAAATTATCATCTTTATATTTCTTCTATATATTTATGTATTAAACGCATGTCCGCACGATGCAGCGGCGATGATGGTGGCGGCGGCGGTAGCTGCGGTGTGGTGGTGACAGAGGCGAGTAGTGTAGGTTATTGAATATAAAATGGGGTAGTATAGTTATTTTAGGAGTTAAGGGTAGATGTTGTAAATTAATTTCATTAAGGGTATTATTGGTATATCAAGTGGAAATGTTGAAATTAGTGAATAAAGGTAAATGGTAAAATAGGTAGATTGATTCATCATTTGAGAAAAGAGGAGGGGTGTTTGCTTTATATAATAATACTAGACCCATGCCCGCACGATGCGGCGACGGCGGTGACGTTGGTGGTGGCGGCGGTGCGGGCGGCGGTGGTGATGTGGTGGTGAATGTAAAAGTAATTGATATAGAAGGGGGGTAGTGTAGTTATTTTAAAGGTTGAGGGATCTATATTTTAAATTATTTCATTAAGAGTATTATAGGTATATTAGGTGGAGATGTTTAAATTAGTGAATAAAAGGTAGGGACATTTTAGTCTTATCAATTCATCTTTTGAGGATTTGGAGAAGGGGTCCGTTTTAGATATAGATATAGATATAGATATATAGATATACATGTATTTATCACGGAAACATGTCATAATAATAAGTTAAACATTATACATCCAAACCAAGATTATCAATTTTGAAATTAATAAAGAAATAAACATTTTTAGCGGTGTAACATGTATTTCTCTGGTATACGGATCTCATTTTGTTTGTATGTTTCTGTTTGGTGGGGGTTCTTGTGTTTTGTGTTTTTTTTTTCCTTTCTGAAGGAGGTTTCTTTCTAATCGATCTTTCTGCCAAAAAAAGATCGATTTGATATATCAAATAATAATAATAATGGCTTCTGATCGATTCACAGATAAAAACACCATTTTCAGGAAGCTCAAATCCAAATCAGACAACAAGGTTTGGTTTTGTTTTTGCATGGTATTTTATTTATTTATCATGCATATATAAAGTTAGTTTTCATGATTGTTTATGAATTATTGTTGTTGTTGTTGTTGTTGATTTGATCAGATATGTTTTGATTGTAACGCGAAGAATCCTACGTGGGCGTCTGTTACGTACGGTGTGTTCTTGTGTTTGGATTGTTCGGCTACACATCGTAGCCTTGGTGTTCATATAAGCTTTGTTAGGTAATGTTGGTTTGACTTACTTACGTTACGGAAATGTGATAGTTATGTTGTAGAAATATGAAATAATCAGGCTGGATGCATGGCAGATTTAATTAGCTGAATATATCACTGTACGTGTTGTTGTTGTATGAGAATTCAATGTTGTAATTCCATCGAGTGATTCATGTGTTAACTAGACTAATTTTTATTGATAGTATAGCTAGGAAGATTTTGCACATGAGTAAATCAAAGACTAAAGAAAAAGGTTTTTAAGATTGAATATTATCTATACGTTTGTTCTTAAATCGTGTGTTTTCTCATGTGGATAATTAAAGCGGGATGAAAGAAGTAGTTTATAAGCATTTTATATAAATCTATACGTTTGTTTAATTCGTGAGAAATAGACTGATAACTATACTAAACTAGAGAATAAGCATTGCAGATAGAAAAGAAGAGTTTATAAGACATGTGACAGCTAGCATTTACTCTTTCTTTTTCGATTTGTGAACTCAAAATAGGATATATGTTTTGTAACATGGGGAGTATTGGATGAATTTCTTGTTGGTTTGGTGGAAGAAAATCTGTCCTAGTAGTATCTTACTTGTGTATCCGTCATTTTTCTGCTAGACAAAAGGGTCGTTCAAGCTCTACTTGTATCATCTTTAATTATCCTGTTTATCTAGCTTCATTGCAGTAATAATATATTACTCCGATATGATAGGTTGTGAACCAAAGGCAGGGTAGTAAACTAGTAATTATATAAAAAAAAAGGGATAAGGAAGGAACCTTGTCCTCAGTACCGCAATGGTACCCATCACCACAACAGTAAGAGGTATGATGCCGGTAAAATGCCTTCACCTAATACCCACAATGCTATGGTCACCCCAAGGATCGAACCCCCGTTGTTAGACTTCACAATTAGGCCCAGGCTGCATTGGCAACTGGTACCATTCCATCTATGATGGATTGGTAGGGTAGTGATTATACGAAGAATCATATACAAAGGTTAATAGTTTGAGCAAGAACAATGTCAATTTTCTTTTTGTTTGTCACTAAAAATATTAGTAGTGAAAAATATATGAACAGGTGGAGGGGCAGAACTAAATTTTCTTTTCCATCAATAAATTATTCCTATACTATAGTGGTTATTGAAGTTCAATAACTGTTTTTTGAGCAAAATCAAGCTGCAATTTCTTTTCCATCAAGTTCTTTTGATGGTTTGAAAATTGGACATAAAAACTGGTTTAGCAGTTTTGAATTTTGATCAAGTGTCGGCGAATGAATTTGCTTCATGCCATTTTTTCTGAAGCTCATCATCTTGTTAACTTATGTAGGTCGACCAATTTAGATTCATGGACTCCTGAACAACTAAAGATGATGAGTTTTGGGGGTAATAATCGTGCCCAGAATTTTTTCAAGCAGCACGGGTGGACTGATGGAGGGAAGATCGATGCCAAGTACACCTCAAGGGCAGCTCAGTTATACAAACAATTACTAGCAAAAGAAGTTGCAAAAAATTCTGAAGAAGCTAGCTTGCCATCATCGCCTACTGGATCTCCTAGCTTCACACCCCACGAATCCCCAAAAGAAAGCTCATCGGTGAAAGATGACACCAATGTATCTGCTCCAAAGAAACCTCCTCCAAAAATTGTTACAAGCTCTGTTAAGAAGCCTCAGGGTGTGAAAAAAACTGGGAAGCCTGGGGGGCTTGGTGCAAAAAAGCTTAGTACCAAGGTAGATTCCCTTTTGCCATTCCACTTAAGAGGTCGTTATCTCAACACATCTGCTTATTGATAAGTCGACTTGGGTTGAATTTTATCTCAAATGGGCCAAATGGGTCCACTCAATAAAGTTAGTTGAAAGGGGAAGGGGTCAAATGGGTTGAACTTCCCACAAAGTCTATTTATGAGTTGTTGAGTGACTTTGTTGTTTTTGAAAAATATGAGCCAGAAAGTATTTGGGGGTCAACCTAAACTTGTTCAGACCCATTATCCAACCCATCGAACTGGCCACGTTGCCACCTCTAATTTAAGTTATTATAGTAATCCTAATTGAAGTGTTTAGCGTTACTGCAATTTTATTGTTTTTTCGTGTCAATCACGTTATAAATCTTTTAGGGATTTACGAGTATTTGTTTGTACACTTTGTGCACATTAATCAATAAGTCTTCATCACTAATGAACAGAAAAATGAAAGCTTGTATGACCAGAAGCCCGAAGACCCAGTTCCACAAGTGTCCACATCAGCAAGTAGTATACAGCCATCAGCCGTAACACCTTACAGCTCTCGTTTTGAATATGTAGATACTTTTCAAGATGCAGAGACAGGATCAGAAGGCGTGAGTTCAATCAGTCATGTCAGACCACCCAAGACATCCAGTTTCTTTGGAGAATATGGAATGGACGGTGGTTTTATGAGAAAAAGTAGCTCAATGAAAGTCCAGGTATGCAAGTTCATATACATGTTAGAGTTAATTAAGAGAATGTGATATGATTTGGTGTGCATTTTGAGACACGCACAGTTGTAGTTGTTAATACCGTTCTCTTAAGAACATGGTTATGCAATCTTTCTCAGTTGCCAGATAATCCACATTCATATAGGAGTGTCTTATTGCCTTATGTTAGTCATCATGCTGCAACATGATTCTTGGGTTTTTTTTTCAGGTTTCAGAAACTGATGAGGCAAGGAAGAAGTTCTCGAATGCTAAATCTATTTCCTCGGTCCAGTTTTTTGGGGATCAGAATAGAATTAATGTTGATAGTCAACTCACGCTGCAAAGGTTCTCGGTATGTATTTACAAATTACTGGGATTCTTCATTTCAGTTCTCATGTCATTGTCTTAGCTTGTAAGCTGCAGCCTTTAATCTCTTCTTGCAACTCAACTACAGATTTAATTAATAAGTTTTTTAAAGAAAGCATTTGATCGAAATTTTTGTATGAAATGCAATAAAAAATGGTTCTACTTAACATGTGTTGTCAGTGTTGATATTACTTTTACTTGGACTACTTAAAGACAATAAAACAAGGACTTTATGGACTACAGGGACATATAGTTGTTTTGTTGTGCGTATTTATGCCTGATTGTGTGATTCACGCTATTGAAACAGATAAATTTTGTTGTGTTGTAGGGGTCAGCGGCCATCTCAAGTGCTGATCTTTTTGGTCATCATGAATCGCCAACTTCTAACGTTGATCTTAATGCTAGTGACCTTATCAACCGGCTGTCGTTTCAGGTACACTTTGTGCTTTAGGTGGAAATTGGTCCGAACACCAGCTGATCTGATCCTTATTTTCATGCTTATGGGTTAAACGGGTAACATTCCAAAGTTTAGCCAAAGGGAAACGGCTCAAATTTGTTGACTGGGGTTAAAAGTAGCCCAAATTGTATTGTAGTTGAGTGATAGTTTCCATAATCATATTTAACATGTTATTTGTGATTAAGTAAAAAATGTTTGTGGCTAAACCAAAATGACCTGGTCCACCCCGTTAAACCTCCCCGTTTAACCACCTATAGACGAGAAAACTTCACTCACTTATTGCATAGCAGCTAAGATTTATAATGTGATTCATGTGGTTTGAATAGGCACAACAAGATATATCATCTCTAAAGAACATTGCCGGAGAAACTGGGAAGAAGCTTAGCTCCTTTGCATCGACTTTAATGAATGATATCCAAGACAGAATCCTGTGATGTAATCTTAATCTTGTAATACCAAATTACGAAATAGATGTCGCCTAGGGAAGGTTTTGGTTACATGCAAATAAGGTCTCAAAATTCCTTATGTTTTGTAGCCTGGAAATTTTCGTTTATGCTTATGCTCTTGGCCTTTATGTTTCGTATAATCTTACTGTTGCGACCTTGTTTTCTTTCCCTCGAATATATTTGGATTCAGAAGAAAAAAAACATTAAACCAAAACCAATATTCGGATTCGGAAGTAAAAAACACTAAAACAAAACCAATATTCGGATTCGGAAGTAAAAAACATGAATGAATACAAGAGAATTTATTTTTATTCTATAAATCAAGATTACAAAAATCTGACTTATAGCGAATCAATTTTGTCATGTAAAAAACTATGTGAAAATACTGAAATTAAATGATGAAGACAAAGCATAGGCTATCTCCAATGAAGCTTCTAAAAACACCTTTTTACTCCAAATTCAGAATCTTAGATCAAAAATTTTGCTCCAATCTTTGTTTCAAGTATAGAGAATTTTTTGAAAAAGGTTGAATATTTTTTATATTTAGTGTACCGCTATTTAAGGCTGTTGAATGATTCGATTTACTATTTCTCTTATTTCTTCGATCGAGTTTCCTCGATAGCTTAAACCGAAAAGCAAATTAAACTGAATTAATCAGGAACAAATCAAACAAACCAAATATGTTCGAATTCGATTTTAACAAAAACTAGAAATATGTCCGTGCAATGCACGAAATCCGAATGTGTTTCAAGTTGTTTAGTAAGGATACATGGCTAGAAGGTTGGGGATGATGGCGGCCAGTTTCATCGACCACCGACTTGGCGGTGTTCGTAATGATTGTGCAAGAATGGAGTTACAATGCTATAAAGTTATTATTTATTTGAACATGTATTGTTACGTTAACCTCTTTTAATTTATAAGAATAAATTAAATTTATGCTTTTAATTAATTTGAATTTGTTTTGAGTAAATAAAATTGCATTAAATGGTATAATTTTAGGCTTATGATTTTTTTTCTCGACATCCTCCCTGCTTAACTAAAATACTAATTTTAAAAACATTGCAAAAAATATCACGATTTTTCTTGCATCTATCCCAGTAAGCAAAATCAAATTCGAACACTATATTAATCTGGTACCACAAAACTATTTTCATAAAGTACAACCAAACAGTCAGTCCTTGTGTGGAAGTGGGAAATGAGTGGGAGAGCAGTGGTGGTTGGAGGGAGCATATCAGGAGTATGTACCGCCCATGCGCTGCTGTCAGCTGGGTGGCAAGTGGTGGTCCTTGAAAAAACCACAGCTCCACCAACAGGAAGTCCAACAGGGGCTGGCTTAGGTCTTGATCCTTTATCTTTAACTATTCTCAATTCATGGCTCCCTCAACATCAACTTCATCTTTTTACCTTACCCCTCACTATTGATCAGGTCTATCTATCTATCTATCTATCTATTAAAATCCTCTCTCTCTCTCTCTCTCTCTATATATATATATATATATATGTTTTCCCTTTTTATTACAAATTACTGTATAATACTTATATGTTTATATGTTGATCAGGTCAGGTCTATATATTTATATGTTTTCCCTTTAATTGTTCTAACAGGCATAAAGTATTGTACCTAAATAAACGAGTAAATGGATGAGGTTTTTCTTGTTCACTTTACTCAAGGTGGACGAGTGTTTTTGACTTAGATTTATGCGGCCTAACCGGGACCATTTCCAAACCCTTTCCCTGGCCACCCCAAGATTTTCATAGTGATGTTCAAACCTTTTGAGGACATACATCAGGACACCGTGACCTCTTGTATCTGAATATTTATCCTTATTGGGTTGTGTTCTTTATTTTATTTTTTGTTATTTATGGTATATTTATGTGTGTATGGACATATTAACCATAGCCATTAGTTAACCATAGAAAAATCCTTAACTTTAATAAAATCTGAATGTTTTAAATTTCGGTAAAGAAGCTATTAACTTTGTGGTCGGCCATTTGACGCACAAGTTGTTTAGGAGCTCAAGCATTGCCTACCACATATTTGTTGTCGGGAGGGGCGTGTGGACTAGTCAGCATTGTTGGTAATCAATGTTACTACAAGAAATGTTATGGTATAAGGAGTTCTCTAGGAAGTAAACGATGCATATACGTTTTTTTAAGAATATGCCGAGTATACCGTACCTAAAGTCTGTTTTTTTGGCGTGACAGAAAGTAGGTTAGGCATATATGGATTTAGAAGTTGAATTAATGGAGTACTATTTTGCTTATAGGATTGGGTACAGGGATGAGGTTTTCCAAGTTCAGGGTAACTGGGGGAGGGTGAGTCCTTGACTTGGATATTCGTGGCCTAATCTCGTGACCATTTCCGTCTTCCGAACCCTTTTCCTTGCCACCCCAAGATGTTTACCTAAAGATGCTCAAACTTAAGACCTCTTGTGACTTTGTGAGGACATCAAGACGCCTGATGACTAGGCTACCTTGGTGGTCGTTATTATTTTGCTTACAAATTAGACGTAATTCGCCAAAAATTGTTTAGAAGGTAATAGTTTTTGTTTCTTTTTCTTCACAGAATCACGCTACTGACTCAGAGAAGAAGATCAGTCGTGTTTTGACAAGAGACTTGAACTTCAATTTCAGGGCTGCATATTGGTCTGACCTCCACAGTCTCTTATACAATGCACTACCTCCAGATATACTATTGTGGGGTCATGTTTTTCAGTCCTTTTGTGTAACTGATGACAAGAAATCTGTTAAAGTTCAAAGTAAAGTTCTTCAAACAGGCAAAATGGTTGAGGTTGCAGGTGATCTGTTAGTTGCAGCAGATGGTTGCCTATCTTCTATTCGCAAGATGTTTCTTCCTGACCTTAAATTAAGGTTTGTAAGCAAAGAATCATCTTTTTCTAGCTTTATGTGCTTAATAATGTGGGGTTAACAATGATGTAGGTACTCGGGTTACTGTGCTTGGAGAGGGGTGTTGGATCTGTCTCATGATGAAAAATCAGAAATTTTTGTTGCCATGCAAAACGTATATGCCGATATGGGGAAGAGCCTATACTTTGACTTAGCCTCTGGAACTCACAGTGTATTTTACGAGCTTTTGAACAAAAGGATCAATTGGATCTGGTACGTTAATCAACCGGAGCCACAACTAAAGGTGATTACTTTTTTGGAGAAAATGTCACTAAATAGTGACCAAGTTTAACAGTTGTTGATGTGAAACTTCTCATAGCACTCAACTTCCTTCCTAATTTGTCACTAAATAGTAACCAAGTTTAACACTTGTTGATGTGAAACTTCTCATAGCACTCAACTCCCTTCCTAATTTGTCGATTTGACTGAAATACTTAGGGGACATCCGTAACTATGAAAGTAAGCAATGATATGATCAAGAAAATGCAAGAGGAAGCGGAGCAGGTTTGGGTGCCTGAACTGGTAAGAGTCATAAAAGCAACCAAAGAACCATTCTTGAATGTCATATATGATTGTGATCCTTTAGAGCGGATTGTATGGGACCGTGTGATGCTTATTGGAGATGCAGCCCACCCAACAACACCACATGGTCTAAGAAGCACAAACATGTCTATATTGGATGCAGCGGTTTTAGGTCAATGTCTGGCGAAATATGGAGCTGAAAACTTAAGCAAGGGTTTAAAAGAATACGAGTCTATTCGAGTGCCTGCCACCTCAAAGCAGGTTCTACATTCAAGAAGGCTGGGTCGGATCAAACAGGGTCTGATTTTGCCTGATAGGAACATTTTTGATCCAAAAAATGCCACTCCAGAAGAATGCAGAGAACTTCAACAGAAATATATGCCTGCGTTTAACGACATCCCTTCTTGTTTGAGTGCGATGGCTAAAAGAAAATATAACTCCAAGCTGTAAAAAGTTGTATGACTATATTGTATATATACAGATATAACTAGGGGAGTTCATCCCTTTATCAAGGAACTAGTAAGGATATATATAGCGTGTACCACCTACATTCTCGATGTTAATATAAATGCAACTTATGCTTGAAAAATAAAATGGACATGCACTTCCCGAAAGCTTTATTTTTATATAACTTTTATAAAGAAGAATATAGTATACTATTTATTATACAGTGTTAGCAGCTGAACACCTCCATTATGGTGTTTGTGGTTTTATTTTTTTCTTTAATTTTCTGCTTAATAGGTCATTATCTGCTACAAAAAAGTACTTCACAGCAGGATAACTTTATGAATAATATGAAATACTTTCCAAAGAAATTGCTTCTCCATAGTTAGAGCTCTAAAGGTTGGTGGTATTACTATAAATCACAGTTGGAGTTATCATTTTCAGATTACTAGGTTGATTACTAACAATTTTCATATTAGACAAGAGGCGGCTGATTTTGTTGTAGCCGTGTTCCTTGAAGGCATAGATAGAGATACGTTTAACATTCCAATAATATAGCTAGTTATGCAATTCCTTACTTCAAAAATATTGTGGATTTCTCGCAAAACCTACTATAGCGTAAAGCATGCGACTTACATCCAATGTAATTTGTCCAAGGTATTTGTAAGTTCCTTCTATCATTTTGCATATACATGAATAACGGGTGTCTGCATCAGCAAACAGTCTAATCTTTTTCTGATTGTTTATGGTTGCTTATTGTTCCATGTCAATTTAAAAAAATATATAAGAAAGCAAAATGGTGTCTGCAACACTCAAGAACATTAAGAAAGCAAGCATTTGCCAGATTAAGTCCTGCACCCTATATATTTTGGAGATCAAGGGAGTGTATTTGTTATTAGGCCTCTTCCTATCCTGACGCAGTCATCCCCTCGTCTTGACTGCCACATCAGCTTTCTCTCTCCAAGACACACCCAAGAACTACCCCCTCCCTATCATACCCCCTTCATCATCTCATCCCCAATAAAAAAACAATTAAACACACTCACATACACTAAAGCATGGCCCACATAAACTCGTCGAAACGTTTCCAAATTACGACGACTTTTGACGATGACGAGGTCAAGACGATTTGGTGCCTATCCTGACGAGGATGACAAGCTAGAAGACAGACATGACGAGTCCCTTAGTGAAGGGCCTTAGTAGAAATAACGAAACCTGTCTAGTAATTATTTAATAATGACAATGACACACTTAGAAAAATAATATAAAGTATTACGAATATAGTATGTAATAATAATAAAAAAAACTATGACAATAAAATATTGTTAATATTAATAACAGTATAAAGTGTTACAAATAAGAGGTTTGCGCCACCCAATGGGCGGGGGCGGTTTCTGAAAACGTATTCGTTAATGGGGCGGGGGTTAAAAAAAACCACAAAGTTTTTCAAGAAAACATGTAGTTGGTTAAAAATACAACAAATGATAAAATAATAATAATAATAATAAATAAATAAAGTTGTCACGTGTTAGTTAAAATATAAAAATTAAAACTTTTGTCCGGAGTTACTATAATATGTATACCAGACCACAGCAAATAAATGGCTAAACAATATACCATGAATCGTAAAAGTCCAAACCATTAAAACTATAAAAAAAAAATCAAAAAATCTAATTAAAAAAAAAAGGATTTGGAGGAAAAAAAACCAAAAAAAAAAAGTGTGCCAAAAAAAAAACAAACACCACAAACATGTTACTATTTTTTACACATATTTCAATGAATTGATTTTAATATATATAAAATAATATGACACATAATAAAGTATCATTTTATGTCATTTGCCCAACTATACGACCATTCTTAACCGTTCACCTTCTTCACCTACATTTTTTTATGCCACATCAGCTTCACCATCTCATCATCATCACCTTCTCTTTTTGCCCTTAACCATTCACCTTTAAATTTAATAGTCACTCTACTCCACAATACCTCACAATACCCAATCAAAATAAAACAAATAATATAAATAAATTAAATTGGACCCACATCTCTCCTTTCACTTAGATGAAACCATTCACCCATCCCTTCTTCATCTACCTCTTTCACCTATGGAGCTCAACACTTCACTTATCTATTACTTCTTTTCACCTATGGTCTTCACCTTTCCTTTAAGAATGCTCTACGTAACTAAATAAATAAATTATCAAAGAGGAGTCGAGAATTTGCGATAAATGGGACCAAAATGCAATCATTTTGTAGTAGTCTAATTCACCGAGTCATCATTCTAGATTTCATTTCAAGCCCCATGGATTTGGATGCATCCGTCCTTCCTTTATTATATGTTTCTTTAGCTTACTTATACATTTCTTATTTTTTTTCTTTTTTTGAACGGACAAAAAGATTATTAATAAACTTATGATATGATTTGAACATAAATAGACTTATTTATCAAATATCATTGTCTTTGTCATTTAAAAAAATACACAATAGGGATATACTCACATTTTTGGTATTGCTTTTGTCATTGATTGATGTATTGTATTGTAGGTGGATTTTTGATGCCATCCAGCTGCATCAATTATTCAATTATTTGATCTATTTTTCAAGCTAATAATAAAAATTAAAACCTTATCCATGTCACTTTCATCCCATCCGTTTATATATATATATATATATATGGAAAATGTTATATGCTGCTAACATTATACATGCTGCACACACATAAATATTTTAATGATAAAAGGGGACCCCCCTG
>JAOXNX010000001.1:24430778-24441438 GCA_028566075.1 Solidago caesia | reverse complement strand
TAGCACAGAATGAATACTAGAATGAGCGGACACGTCTTAGGAACCTTGCACATAAGAATAGATACGATTAATATCTCATGAACGACTAATGTTTAACAATTAATAATTAAGAAATGTCAATACCATAAACGTTATTAAGTCTGAACTGAACTAAGTCTTTTAAGTCTATTGTACGAAAAACGTCCTTGAACTTTATTTAAATTCAGTTAGGACCGAAACTGTTTGAACCGAAAATAACAACCTTTAAATTCGGTTGTTTGACCGAAACTAAGGACCGAAATTGACCAAGTTTGACCGAAACTATAGACCGAATTTGACCTGAGCTTTGACTGAATTTGACCTGAGCTTTGACCGAAAATCTTGACCGAATATAGAACCCTTTGACCGAACCAAATCCAACACTTTGAACCGAACCCAATTGAACCAAAATTAAGTTTTCTTGAACCGAGACTAGGACCGAATTTAAGCTTATGATCATTAACAATTTCATCAAGTCTTTATAAGAACAAATGGATTAAAATGCTTTGCCTTGAATCCTTTTATAAACACCAAAGTTTAATATGTGAACAACTCATTTTTCGGTTCCATTTCTATCCGAAATGGAACTTGAAATACATAAAAAAATCTAGTTTTCTTCATTTGAACATGACATTTTATGAATTCCAACAAGAACATATAAGAATTCATTTGCTAGAACACTTTTATAAACTCATGAACACATGACTTTTTGATGTACAATAATAGACTTTTGATCAAGGAAAACATAGATTTTGTATAGAAATACATTAGAACATAATATACCTTGAAGAGAAACACTTGAAATACAAGATTAAACTTTCTTTTTGAACAATATTTGGACCGAAAATGCTAGTAATACTAGAGAGTAATTTGTTTTCACACTTTAAAACACCTACTAAAATGATTTATTTACAAGAGAAAATCTTTAAATAGGATGTACTAGAACTTGACAACACATAGGTGTTATGCCACCTTTTAACATGAACAAGACAAGTGTACTCTTCATGCAAAACATGAATATTTAATTAAGTTAGTGGAATGTCTCAACATAACCACCTTTTAATTATTTTCGGTCAAACCTTCATTAGATTCGGTCAAAGGACCGAATCTGAACTTGTTCCAAATTAGTTTGCGCGATAAAATGTTCGTTAACGTTTTGGCATTTCGTTAATTATTAAAGTCTAATCGTTAAACATATGAGGACTAAACATCGAATTTAAACTTAATTAAACTCAATAGAACGTACATTGAACACGAAAGTAACATTAAAACAAATTCACAAAAGACTAAAGAACGTTTGAACGTAAGACAAGTATACGACTAAGGACGGTTGTCACAAATTACGTAGAGAACTGCATGCCCCACCAACGCCAACCCTTACTCCAAATCGAAGTAACCAAAAGACAATGTAACAGCAGGTGCTTTACTAGTTTAATTACTATAAGATCAAAATTAGTTTTAAAAACTAATATGTAAGCGACTAATTTAATTTTTGAGGACTTACTTTTTCAATAAACACTAAAACTATTTGTTAATTGTTATGCTGAGTGCTGACTATCTATCTAGCATGATATTAATTACATTACAATATAACATATCCCTGAAAATTATTTGGAGAAATATATCATGGTTCGTTATCAAATGGTATATATGAATATATCCTTGGTGAGTAATATATTTCATAACTACAAAACTTTTTTCAATTTATCAACAAAAAGAAAACGATAATAAATAAATGTTTTCACTGAAATTGTACTCAAACGAGCATTCTATGCAAAAAAGTTCTAAAGTTTTTTTTTTTTTTTGTTACATCAGCTTTCAATTAACTTTTATCTATCAAAATCATATTATACCAATCTATCCCAATCCAAATAAAAATCTTTAAAAAAGCTTTTTCAAAATCATTTAATACACAAGACCGATCAAAGAATTTAGCATGAAATTTAAAATACACTTAAAATATTATTAATTATCTATAACTTTTTTTTTTAACTGCCAACTAATATAATGCTAAAGGTACCAACCCACTAGCCTAACCTAGATAGACGGAGTCCCCAACCCACTTAATTCCAAGTTTCGAGAAAAACCCACTAGCCCGCAGGCATGATAACGAATTAATATGTAAAACCCGATGCACCCAACTTATCCTTAATAAATTTAACATATTAAAAATTATGTTATCTTTCTTGCAATCAAATTACATGCAACAACCATCACCTTTTGACGTTTGCACTGAATGAAGTTTGCGAATTTTATGTATATTACAATTCATCCACCACTGTGTATTGCACGGATAAACTTCTAGTATATCAAAATGTACGTGAGTTTTTTATTTGAAAGAAAAACAAAAAATTAAGTTGTATAATTGTAAAAAATCTATCAATGTTGGGGGAAGGAAACATTGTGCCCATTTAACTTATAATAAAATGGTTTAGGTAGATTACCAAATTAAGATTTGTTCGTAAAGTACTAAAGTTGGTTTTTTTTTTTTTTTTTTTTGTGTGGAAAACAAGAGCAAATTAAAGATCTCGAACACGAGAATTAAAAAGTCAAAAAAGGTAATTAGGGAGAGGATTAGTCAAAAAGGAGTTGATTAGTTAATGATTAAAATGAGATGAAAACCAGAAGATTTGGTCAACAACATTATAAAGGTCAAAATCTTCTTTTTGAGACAATTAATTCATAGCTGTACATTTGTACTTGACCCCCAAGTCTTCCATCCATCATTCTCGCTAGTCCCATTTTTATGTACTCCATTATTATTTATTGGGTTGTTTGGGTCACCTTTGGTTTGTAGATAACGTTAGAAACAGGTACATGTTTTACAATAATAAAATGATAAATGAGAACAATTATGATTGGCTATAAAAGTTTCTTGTTTTATAACTTTGTAAAGGAATTTAGAATTTACTTTTGTCTTAAAATTGAAACGATTGACAAAGAGATGAAGAAGTAGACACCTATTATTATTGAAGAAAAAATCGAATAGGTTTTGTTAAACTGACGTATCTAGCAACTTTAGAAAAACCTATATATTTTAGGGCTTTATTCATATTTGTATTATTTTTCTTTTCAAATCCTTACATGGGACATCTCCTATATTAGCATCAAACATAACATCAATCAAATTAATTTGGTATTAAAAGGACACCTTTAGAAATAATATTCACACTAAACTATAGTCATAAGTTTGGTGTTACATCAAATATAATGTGATATCTTTTAAATGTTGGTGTTACATCAAATATAATGTGATATCTTTTAAATGTTGGTGTTACATCAAGTGAAAAATCACTTGCCTTTAGAGACATCCTTGGTTTTACTCACATGTCCTGGGTTCGATATGATAAGTCCGTGGGGTTTTTCCCCTGAAATGTTTGCCCATCTTGAATCCTAGGGGGGTAATTGGATAGGGACCCTCTGACCCCATGTACCCGTATGTACCTACAACGACCCCCACCGGAGCCGGATTTGCATCCAAGGTTAATCAACCATTTAAATCCAATCATGCCTTAGGCAGGGATCGAACCTGGGAATCATCCAGAAAGTGACGGGTGGTGGCCAGTCCTTCTAAAGGAGCTGGTTATCTTGAATCCTATAAGAAGGAATGAAATTGACAAGGTCTCACGCTTGTATGGGGAGGTGTTTCCTGATGTCACTACTCGACTGGTTGTTCAAAAAAAAAAGAAGTTAGGGGTTCAATTATCATTCCTTATAAAATGGCCGAATGTCCTTCTGAACACAACCTCTTTGCTTTAGCATAGGGGTAAGTTGTTGATGTTAACTATGGATGGTGATGATGGTTTTTAGGCCTCTCCCAACGCCCCGTTCAAGCTCGTTCTCACCCCCCCCCCCCCTTTCTCGCGTTCTCTGAACACCACTGATACGACAACAAATTCTGGAGCCGTTCTCGCGTTCTGGCCAGAACGCCGCTGGCACGGGCCGCGTTCTGGAGTCCATGGCGTGTTGAGAACGTGAAGCTTTGCAAAAAAAAGTGGGGACCATATATACTAATATATATGTGTGTATTGTTTTTATGTGTATGTATTGTTAAAAACAAATGTATTGTTAATAAAAAATAAAAATTGTTGCAGGTTTGTGAAGAAGAAAAAGACCAAGAAAAAGACTTTAATAATTCCTTTTAATTCGTTTGTAGGTTTCCTTTTAATTCCTTTTAACAATTTTCATTTATAACCCCCACACTATTATAAAAATTTTCATTTATAACCCTACACTATTATTTTATTTAAATTTGTATTAGTTTTATTGTTATTTTTATAACATATTTTATTATAAATAAAAATGTTATTTTTATTTTACTTTATGGTTAAATAAAAATGAAAATTATGTGGTGATAATGTGAAAACAGGAAGTTGAGAATTTGAGAATTTGGTGGTATGGTTGGTAGGGGGTAAATTCTGGATAAATTCTGAAAAGAAGGAATGATGTGGCGCTGATGTGGCAGTGAGAATTTGAAAATGTGATGTTATGGTTGAGAGGAGCCTTAGAAAAAATAACAAATAGTGTAGAATTTATATGTACATATTTCAAAATGCAAGGGGTAATAGTTTAAAGGGTTATCTAATATGTGTCCTAATGACATACGTAAAATGCAATTAATGAATCAAATATTCCCTTAGGCATGTATTATACAATTCCATAGTTTAATATGTTATGTTTTGTATTAATACCCCTTGATTAATATGTAATGTAACCTTTTGACCATATATCACACACATAACTTCCAGTGAACTTTCATTCTCTCTCTCACACTTATATACACTTTATCGAGAATTTCATTAATTATAAATTACATCGATTTTATAGTTTACTGAGGAATAATTCTTGATAAATGTTTCATCAAGAAAAAATTCTCGATAAATAACTTGGCTGAGAAAGCCCGAGTAACAAAGCTTTAGCTAGGAAGAAAAATTTCAGAGTATGAAAAATGGTTAACTACCTTGACAGAGAAACACACGCCATCCAGTATTCCTGCCTTTACGGATAAATTTATCGATAAAATTTCTCGAACACTTAATCACCAAAAAGAACTTCAAATTTGTCGAAAATTCATTTCGAATCTAAATATAAGAAATTTAAACACTTTTCACCACCAAATCTTTCAATTCAATTCCTCACATATTTACTTAGAAATCTAGAAATCTTCAAAATTCAAACTTTTTGCCTAGAAATATACCGATCAACCAGCAACACCTTTATATCAATCAAAATCCACTCCTAAAATCCAAATCTAATCCAAGTTATCACTAAAATCCAACTGACATCTTAACTCAGAATTCTCGATAAAATAGGAACTTCAAAACCGAATCGAATTTCACCAAATTAAGCCCAATAACCTATCAATTACCCGATTATAAGCCGCAGGACCTGTCAACGATTGTTGTTTTGCTCTGATACAAATTGTAAACTTGCAAATTCTACGTCATTGATGATATGGTGTTTCATATAGAAATGCAGGAAGTTATATGTTAGAATAAAATGGTCAAAATGTTATATTATATGTAAATCAAGAGGTATTTATACAAGACATAATATACTACACTATTACCCTGTGAACTTTGAAATACATATAAATTCAACACTATTTATTTTTCGAACACTTATATTATTAACGAGTTTTAATTGAGGCACTTGTCAAATGTTCAATGGAGTGTGCAGTAGGCCTGAGCTTGGGTTACTTTGGGTCGGTTTTGGCCTAAAACCGAAACCTAAATCAATCCGTTTGGTTTTTTAAATTTTGAAAACTTTGGGTTCGGTTTTGGTTCGATTTGGTTTTTTGGTTTGGTTTTGGTCGGTTTTCGGTTTGGTTTTGGATTTTTCTTATTTAAAAATAGCACTTTTAACTTATTAGGATATAAATAAAACATTTAATTGTTAAGCAAAAAATATGACAAATAAAGTAAATTATAGAACTGATTTTTATTAACTAATTATTACCTTTTAAGTGTTGAAATATATATGATTTTTTATAAAACAAATTGATTTTGTTGTACATTTCCATATAAAACATACACTTGATTTTGATCGATTTATACACTAAAAAACAAAAAGTTCAAATGTATTAACATATTTATTAAGCATAAATAATAAATATAATAGTAAAATTATATAAATATAAAATAAATAGAAATATATATTAATTTGGATTGTATTGGATTGGTTCGGTTTTTCCGGTTTGGTTTTTGCATATAAAACCGAAAACCGAACCGATCCGTTCGGTTTTTAAAAGACGAAAACCGAATCCAATGGATTTTTGATTGGGTCGGTTTTTCGGTTCGGCTTTTTTCGGTTTTTGGTTTTTCGGTTCGGTTTTTGCTTACTTATAGTGTGCACATACTATTCATTTACATTGTTCATGCATTCTTGAATAATATGAATATGAATATGAATATGAATACTTTGTAGCCTGTATAAGTTTAGAAAATAAGGATCGGGTGTAATGTTATGGTCATTGGAATAATAAAGTTGTGAACTTGTGATGAAGAGATCTAACGTTACCTTCTTAAAAATGTTTCTGAACAGAACGTCTCATTCTTCAATATACATTAACTAATGGCACTATCGCATTTATATACATTCCTCTTTTTGGTTGTTTGAGAAAAAGTTACACTCTTATATATCAACCTAAAAATAAAGTCGGTCTATGCCTCGTGTGTATATATATATATATATATATGATGAAAAGTAATATATGCAGCCATATGACATATATATTGATCGAGTCAAATAAAATCTGTGTGAATACCAGGAAAAAAAGAAGTGATTATAAATACTCCAACAATTCCCCATAGATTCTTAATCCCCTTCTCTATCTCTCTCTCTATATATACCTCTCTCTCTTTTTCTTGTTCTCGCTCCTTAATTGCTTCATACCTCCAAATAAGATTCTTTCTCATCCACCATTTGTAACTTTATTGATTTTGATCACACCTCCATAACTACATGCCATAAAAATGGTTGTAGCAACTCAAATGAATCCAATTCGGATCGAAAAGATTCGAGAAGCGGAGATTCCGGTTATCGATCTTTCGGATAAAAAGTCTAAAGTGGCTAAGCTCATTGTAAAGGCTTGTGAAGAATATGGTTTCTTTAAGGTGATTAACCATGGTGTCCCTAATCACATTATAAAAAATATGGAAGATGAAAGTTTTGAGTTCTTTGATAAACCTTTACCCGAAAAGAAACGGGTTGGATCCGCCAACCCATTTGGTTATGGTTGCAAGAACATTGGTCTTGGTGGTGACACAGGAGAGCTTGAATATCTTCTTTTTCAAGCTAATCAAGATTTCAATATTGTTAACAATTCTAAATTCAGGTATATATTTTCATAATAATAGCTCCATTTATTACTAATACTTACTATATATATATATTATATTTCATTTTCATAACTATCATGCTGAAAATATGACATTTATTTTGTTTCCTTTTATTAATGTATAGTTGTGCATGGATAGCATCAACCAAAAAATTGAAATTGCAATAGTTTTCTATGAAAACTTTATATTTTAGCTTTAGGAGTTGGTTTTCTTTTATCAATGGCTTGTATTTTTACATGTCACGTATATAAGATAGAAAACAAAAAAAAAAAACAAAAAAAAAACAAGGTGATAATTAAGAACATAATATAACTTAAATAATGTACAAATCATTTTCCTATGAGAAAAATGTGAAACTTTATGATCGACAAACTTAACATAGGTTCTTTCTGGGCCGATGTAATGTTGTACCATTTTGGTTTTATATATTAAACACGTATAACCATATATAGACATATAGTACATAATAATGTATCAATATCAAGTAAGGTGGAGTATTTCTGATTAATACACACATTTGGTCTGTTTTTATTCATAAAATCTTGTTCGGGTTACATGTCTATCCTAATATATATAGTCTGTTGCTTGTTTTATATGTTGAATGAAGAATATTTAAAAAGGACATATTATAAACAACCCTAATTGTTTAAAACTTTTAATGAGCTTAATAGAAAAATATTTAATCCATTAAGTCAGTTAGAATATTTGTTTAGAACTTAATGGGTTTAATTATATAATTATTATTTAATCAATACATACATTAATTATCCATTCAAACACTTTATTTACTTAGAGCATTTAATGGTTAAAAAAACAAACGCCACTACATCGACTTATTAGCTCAAGTCATTTTTTCATTAAATTAAATTCAAAACAAACACCACAATCTTTATGAAAGTTTTGTTTATAGAGAAATTTCTTTATGTATATATCATCTGTCACAAATTAAAATTAATTTTTGATTGTTTGAATACTAGAGGACTTATCGATTTAACTAGCGTCTTGTTAAGAATCTCTCTATAGTTTATATAAATAGTTTTTTAGCTATTAATTCACGTTTTGTTAACTCATGAATACAAATAATCTGATTTAACTATTTTATTTTTAACTCACAAATTTAAAACTGAACACAAATTACAAAAAATAACATTCATAAATTTTATAATTAGAGGAACGTATAATGTTTTTAAATTAAAATTTTGTTTTAGAAATTGATCAATGTTAGTCTGAAAAAGTAATGTAATTACGTAAGTTTAAAAAAAAAAGTAAGATAATATCCAATAAATAAATAAAAATAAATAATTATCCAAAAAAATCTAATTGAGGAACCAAATATAATGTCAAAAGATAAACACTTTTTTTTTGTGTTAAAATTTGCTTATTTTTAAACTTATGTCCCTTATTAATTCAAAAATATTTTAAGTTCTAAACAAATATTATTATGTCCAACGAAGCAAAAACATTAAAGTAACCCTACCAATACCATACTAAAATAATTGTCCATTAGATACGTCTTAAAAGTGTAATGAATGATTGTTGCATACGTTTTATTAAAGTGAAGTGTTTTTTTTAAATATATATGAAATGAATTTTCGTAATATTATGCTGACTAGACTAATGCGGGATATTTGATTAATTAATTTTGATTTATAAAAAATTAGTCAACTATCTTAAGATAATTAAAAAAAATATTAAGATTGATAGTTATGTATAAGTGAATTGATAATATTTACAAAAAAATAAATAAATAAATAAATGAAAAGTGGGAAATAAAGTATTGGATAGGGAGCGTATAGTTGAAACACAGCAGCGATCACATGGGAGGAGGCTTGAGGTCTTTTCATGCAATAGCCTAGGTTTTCTTCGTACGACACTACGACCTCTTTATGTATTATTTTACCGATGGGATGGGTAGCGATAAACTTATATCACTTTTTTTTATCATCCACAACAAAGTATAAGCTTTTACTGCATAAAGTATAACTGTTTAAAACAATACTTGTTGTAGATGGTAAAAAATATTGTAAGTTTATCACTCCCTTTTACTGATACTGATATTTCAAAGTATATTACCTTAAGCTTGTTAGTCCTTATGTATGTCATACTTAATTAGATAAGATAATTTAGCTGCAAGTTTTGTCAAAATGAAAATGCAAGGTTTTTAACTAAATCAAAATAAGAAAGCTACTCATCATCATATTATCATATACTAGTCGATCTTAATGCCCGTACGTGATGCACAGTTTACGTAATCTATTTTAATATGTTTGTCGTGCATATTCATAATAGTTTATATCTTATATCATTTTTTTTGGTTTCTTAAAAAACTATGTTAAATTAATATAGTCATAATAATAACGAAAACTTAAGCTATATCCATAAATAATAATATATAATCTCATTATTAAATATCTGGGATTTTTTTTTAATAACGGAAATATTATATATGGATATATTTTTTAAGCCTAGATTAACATAACTTATTATTATAAAAGTATGGTAATTTTATCTATATATATATATAGATTTTATAAAAGATATTTTGTGATTGTAAGGTAATTAAAAATTAGGATCTATCTATTTAGACTAAAGAGACACGTGTCGCTCAAATGAAGCTTCAATCTTGTTTTATTATATGGTAGATAGATAGATATACAATTAATATACAAGAAGTTTTGATTAAGGGTTTTTCTAATATGTGCCATAAGGGCACATATAAGAGTGCATTTAATATGTCTCGGAAATTGAAAAAGATAATAAGATTTTTATCGGGAATTGAAAAAGGTAACAAAATTCTTCTTGGGAATTGAGAAATGCATATTTTAAAAAGAATTTTATTACTTTTTTTAATTTTCGAGGCGTATTAAATGCATCCTTATGTGTGCCCTTAGAGCATATATTAGAAAAACCTTTTGATTAATACACAAAAAATATTAATTAGTTTTTTGTTGTTAAATTAGAGCATCCCAATGGCCAATGCTAAAGGTTATATTGACTTTTCATATTATCGCTTTGTGAAAAGACTATTGGCTTTATCAAATTATGTTATATTTCTATAATATAATATAATACTTTATAATGAATAAGCTTTGTTATATAATACTTTATAATAACCATCATCAAATGGTTTAGTGGCAAGGAGACCTCTTTCCTCACAAGAGGTCAAGGGTTCGAGTCCTACCCTAGGCATATTTGGGGTGCCCACAGGTATTTAATTTCCACCAATGGTGGGTCTGGGTGAGTTTTTCCCTCCAGATCTCTGGGTGATAGGGGTTTCTCATTGAGGGGTTTAAATTGGGGGC
>JAOXNX010000001.1:24420030-24430295 GCA_028566075.1 Solidago caesia | reverse complement strand
GTGTGTTAAAATGCATTAAAATGCAGCTTAAATATTACTAAAATGCAGTGTCGGTTGGAAAAATACCTCTTTTTTCTAATTGACAGTGCATTTTAGTGTTAACTAAGATGCATTGCATTTTAGTGCATCTTAGTAACTAAGATGCATTTCAGTGTTAACTAAGATGCATTTTAATAGTTAACACTAAAATGCATTTTAATAGTTACTATTAAAATATTAAAATGCATTTTAGTGTTAACTAAAATGCATCTTAACTTCATCCCTGTCATCCATGGCAGAGCCATGGCACTAAGGGCAGCACCCGTACCGTATCAAACCACCACACGATCAGGGTCGCCGCCCATCAAATCCAAACCATTCTCAGTTACGTCCGGCTTCCAACCCCTCTATAAATGCCACGAGGTCAACGACCGAGAAGGCCGAAGGCCCCTGAACAGCGCAGCCGTTCGATTAAGGGCGAAGCCCGTACCGAATCACAGTTTTCGGTGATGGTGGTGGTGGGGGGAGGCGGGGGAAGAAGGCAGGTGGTGGTGGTGGTGGGGAAGAACAACTTAAAAAGAAAGAAAAAAAAAAGCCTTCGCACGATAAAAAACTTCGTACCATAACCGTCCCCTATATATATATATATAAATTTTTTACCTTTAGGCCTCCTGTAGGCCTCCCCTGAGTTGATGTTGGTGTAGTGGTTGAAGTTGGTGTATGATTCATCTTTCTAGTAGTCAGGAAGCCAGGGACGGACTTAGTGATGTTCGTAAATCATATGATTTTCTTTCATGTAATTTTGATTTTTTTTAAAACTTCAACAGATTTTGCCTCTAAATATATTGTGGATATGATGAGTGAGTGATCTCTAGTAGTTAGACCATTGGGAGTGGGGAAAGCCCCCCAACGCCCCTTTGTATTTTTTTTTTTATTTTTTTAATTTATATTTTTATTATTAGATTTATTGTGTGTGTGCTTTTGTTGGAAACGCCCGTCCCATTTGGAAAGTTGCATGAATTTTAAGACAAAGAAACGCCCATTAAGGCGGTGTTCCGGGGCAAAAAAATGCAAAAAATCGCTCCCACTCCCATTGGTCTTATGTGGTTCTTCTCTTCTGATACAAAACTTTGGATGGTAAACATTGAGATAAAGTTTTTGACAAGAAAACACAAACTAACTGTGTAATACGTTGACAGTTGTGCAGTGAGTAGTTATGTGGAAGGTGTGAAGGAGTTGGCATGTGAGATATTGGAATTGATAGCCAAAGGTATTGGGGGTGTCCCACACTCATTCTTCAGCAATCTAGTCAGAAGCTTTGACAGTGACTCTCTCTTGAGGCTAAATCACTATCCACATGTCAGTGACACGTCACACTCTTTCCAACGTGGCAGCATTGGCTTTGGAGAACACTCTGACCCTCAGATCTTGACTTTGCTTAGATCCAACGGTGTGGGTGGCCTTCAGATATCTTTGGGAAATGGCGTCTGGGTCCCTGTTTCTCCTGACCCACATGCCTTCTGTGTCAATATTGGTGATGTCTTACAGGTTGCTTGCTTCTTTACCTTCCACTTTTCATTTATCCATTCATTTCCATTACAGTTTTATATGTGTCAATGTGTGTGTTTGTTTTTAATTTATTTTTTTTTTTTATCTAAATATAAATGATAAAAAGTAATTTTTTTATGTAAACTACCCAATTTATCATGTCATGTTTATCCAAATGAAAAACCTCAATGTTAAAACTACCAAAATTTTACCCTAAGTACCCAAAAAGAGAGGGAATGGTTTAGCCGATTACCCGACCCATTCTCTCACTCATGCTCCTCTCACTCATCACCAAATGCTCCTCTTTCCCTTCGTGTTAACTTACCCAAATTGACTTCTCTCTCTTCTAACCCAAAACGGTGGCATAGGTGCACTCCTTCCCCCTTAAATTCGACCTCATTAGGTAAAAATTTTAAGAGTGTCAGAGAAATAATTAAAAATGATCATAAATCTTGGTTGGACCATGTACGTCTAAGTCAACGACTCGTCTTCAAATAACTTGAACAAGGAAAAATATTATATGTTCGCCCGTTTAGACAACATTTATATATATATATATAACGATTTTCACACAAATGTAAATTGTATATATGTTGTTTATGTACATATCACTTGTATAAAACTTTTTTTGCAAAGCAATAACATCACAAATGTACTTTACCCGGTGTATGTTTTAACTTAAACTTTTTTTGAATTATTCATTATTTGATTGACGAGTAAACACATTATACACATGAACAAATTAAAGTTTTGTGCAATAGCCAACACAATTCAAATCATACATTGGCATGTTGTTTACTAATCACTGTTCTAACGTAGGCTATGACCAACGGAAGGTTTACAAGTGTGAGACATCGAGCCATGGCTAACACATTACCTGACCGGTCTAGATTGTCCATGGTTTACTTTGGTGCACCTCCTCCAGAAGCGCTAATCACTTGCCCACCTGAACTACTCAAGCAAGATGCGCCGCTTTATAGAGCATTCACTTGGGCAGAATACAAGTCACATACCTATGCTCATCGTCTTGGAGTAACCAGGCTTGATCATTTCAGGATTGCTTGATCGCTGATGCCAAGAAGGTTAAGTGGGGAAAAGAAAAGAAAAAGACCGGAAATCCTTTCTTTCAAAAACAAATTTTGCAAATCCGAAACAGCGTTGATGAACCAAGTGTAGTACTACATATGTTTCACGCTGTACATTGCTTTGGATTAGTTTATGTTAACGTTTTTGTAGAGTAATCTAAAACTATGTAAAATGTTCTAGTTATTCATTGGTTTGTGGATCTCCCCTTTTGTTAATTGTTCACGTGGACCAAGAATTTTTGATACAGTAAAAACCCAACAAAAAAAATGGGATCACTCCCGTTAACATCTTTCTTCTTTCATCATTGTGTCATCACAAGCACCCCACCCCATACACATTAACACTTTTTAACTGACGGCTTAGGAGGTCCTAGGGGTGGCCACGGGACCGTAAGGCAGCATAAAGTGTGTAGGGAATTTTGGTGGATTAGCGAAGAGGTCCAGACCAAGGTTGCTGCAAAACAGACTTGCTTTAAGGAGCTTATCAGGAGCTGGAACGGGACACTTGAAGATTCGTCGTTAGCAAAGGAGATGTATAGCGAGGCCAAGAGAGAAGCAAAGAAAAGTGTAGCTAAAGCAAAAGAAAAAGCATACAGAGAATTGTATAGGAAATTGGACTCCAAAGAGGGAGAAAACAATATTTTCGGGATTGCTAAAGCCAGGGAAAGAAGACAAAAGGATCTAGAAAACATCATCTATATCAAAGACGAAAGTGGACTGAGCATTGTGAAGGAAAGCGAAATCAGGAAAAGATGAGAAGAATACTTCACCGATCTTTTTAACAAGAGGGGGTCAGGGCGAAGTGAAGGAGGAAAGGACCACAGTACATGCCTGTATCCACACTATGATGATGACGGTACGAGGATCAACCATAAGAATGTGATGTTAGCCCTAAAGAAGATGGGGAGGAACAAAGCAGTAAGACCAAATCAAATCCCTATTAAGGGATGAAAATGTTTGGGGACGTGGGGACGCTGGTTGACGAGTCTCCTCAACAAGAATTGGACAAGTGTGAAAATGTCAGAAGAATGGAGATTCTGTGAAGTTATTCCCATCTACAAGAACAAGGTAGACGCGCATATTTGTAGCAACTACAGAGGCATTAAACTTCTAAGTCATACCATGAAGCTATGAGAGGGAGCGATCGAGATGAGGCTTAGGAAGGTCACGAAAGTGGCAGAGAACCAATTCGGTTTTGTGCCAGGAAGGTCGACGATGGAAGCTATCCACATCACTCGAAACCTTATAGAGAAGCATAGGGAAAGAAAAAAAGCACTTCACTGCTCTTTCTTAGACCTGAAAAAAGCGTACGATGGTGTACAACGAGAGCTGATTTGTATTGTCACTTACCACACACATTCACCTTCACATCACTCTCACTTTAAAGCCAGAGATACTTCTGAAAGCAGCTTCTCTACACTTGTGGTAGAAGTAAGACAGTTTACATCCCACCTCCCTATACCTGCTTATGCCGAGATTGGATACTGTTGTTGTAAATACAATAATTAAAGAACACACATTTGTAAAACAAAAAATTACATTAAAAAAAAAATTCCATTAACAAGTCAATCTGTCCGTGAGTCAAATAAAGTTCATCTCAATATTGGACACTAATCTTTATTCTATTATCGAGTTAATGGGATCAAGTGAAATTGTTTCTAAGGCACAATTTGGGATCTTGCAGCAGATCGAGAGCATTTCTTTCTTCCGTGCTTTCCGAGCCCACACACACAGTTTTCAAGAAGTTCATAATCCTCTTCCCAAAACAACTTTGATGCCAACTCTGGGTTCTCCAATAACTTCTTCGAGGTGAGGAATCCAGCAATAGTCCATGTTTGATACAGTCGAGATTGTTTCCCGATGAATCTTCCGAATCTTGTATCATAATATTCGGGCCATTTATCTGAAGAAAGTCTCTTCTCGGCTAAAGCAATTGCTTTTCTTGCAAGTTCTGGTCTCTTCATCTTGATACAAGCAAGTGTGAACTGAAAATAACAAGGAAGTAAGATTAAAGATTGTTGTGGATGACCAAGCAAAAGACTCTAGTTGTCTATGTGTGATTGCACAGTATTTACTAGATCCAATTTTGACCTATGTAATTAAAAATGCATAAGTTGGGTTATTTATCTCTAACGTGTACTGTTATAGTAACTTGAAGGATAACTTATGTTGAAACGAAAAAGATAATTAATGAATAATATAACTTTTGAACTTAAACTCGACACTAACAATTCACAAGAAGTTTTAAAATATTTGACAAAAGCGTTTCAATTCGATCCGACCCCAACCGCCCTTTTACCACCTCTAGTATCTACATACTCCAAATATAAGACCCCAGCCAGTTTTGTGGAAGCTTTAGCTGTCCACCTGACAGTAAAGACTTCCCATTGAGTTAGACTCCCAGGCTCCCGGCATCACAATAAAGATCATAGCTAAGAAACTCATATCTTTAAGCATCTAAATTCAAACAAGTGAAAAGATTGATAAAATAATGATCCACCGACCATAGCTATGAAATTCAAAATTAATATTATTTCTGTATCTGAATAGACTAAAAGATTACCTGCCAAAGGAGCGTAGGCCACGATCCTCCATTGTGATATGACCAGGGACTACAAAATAAAGGCACTCGGGTTAGTGTCAATACACCAATGCCATTCCTAACCAAATGTTGAGTGTTTGAAAACTCAGACAAGAACCAAAAAAGAGATTGTTTTTTTATATGGATCGGTCTCAAATCATGACGAGTGACCCATTTTGCTCTGAATCAAGAGTTGTTTGTGTGTGTATTTTTGGTACATTGGTAATGAAGGTGAAAATTTCAACCCATTTACTTATGAAATCAGGTTATACTTTTACTTCTAGCTGGTCAAATGGGTAAATAAAAAAAACCAGCTAAAAAAGAAATGGGTCGAATGTCACCGACAACGTATTTTTTATGCAGAAAACTTCCTACATCAATCTATTTAAAAAACAAAAATTATCATCTTCCATAAACATATTTCACACCCCAATCAGTTATATAAAAAATTATGGACAGAAATTTTTTCCGGTCAACAAACGTGACACTTACGAAAAGGTACCCGCTTTGACTGGTTACCGAACCCGCTCATTATGACTTTCTAACTGGCAATGTACATCAAATGAATTCAAACAAAGCATCATAGAGACTCACGTGTTCTTAGGATCACTTCCTGTAATTATACGCCATTCTTCATACTCAAGTGCAGGATAACAGATCTTGAGAGGCATGTTTGCTACAAGGTCGTCCCATTTCTCTTCAATCAAGTTCAATATCCCATCATTCTGTTTAGGTGTTCCCAATGAGGAAATAATGGACCACAGATTCCCGAGGGTGAAGAACCTAAAATCCATGTGAGCTGGTTGTAAGTTGCCGATAAGATAGCCACCAGATTCAGGAAACCAGTCCACCAACCAAGATGGAATCTGTTCTGGATAAATGTTGAATTTGTTGATGGCATCAGTAGAGTATTCCTCTGTCTTATAACGGTAGATTTCATTGACCTTTTTCATGTCAACCCAATAGTATTCACGAATGTGAAACGAGAGAGCACTCAGACGGTTGTTGATGGCTGCCACAAGATCCTTTGTTGCATCATTGACGGTGACCATTTCCCGTGAGCAGCGTAGGGCCGAGTAGAATAGAGCCTGGATCAAGAGTTCATTAGGCGACTCATGGGGCAAATACAACGACAAAAGTAAATGTGAGAATTCTTTATCAAAGGTTGCCTATAACATGTTAGTTCTTCATGGAAGGTTTTTAGAAGTGTTATCGGGTCAACCCAACCTGGCCCATCCTGTTTCAATGTGACGCAACCTGGCCAACCCTGCCACCTTTAGATACAAGCAAACCTTTATTAAGGAAGCAAGAAAAAGCAGCTTTCGAACTTTACCAAAAACAACTACATTAAGCTGTGTTTCAAAAGATTTCTCGCTTATACATTGGACAAGTGAGTCCGAAAGGACAAGAAAAGCAGCAATATTATTATGGTAAATCTCGAAGCAATAAAGCCAACAATAATCCCAACACAGATGTAAGCTTTAACTGGACACATATTCAAGTGAAGTACATGAAATTACTTAATTGTTTGGAATATCCTTCAATAAAAACAGGGCAAGAAAATCAATTGAACCAAAACCAAGTTAGCATCAAAATTTTTGTAATAGCGACCACAGGTAGATAGGTAACTTGATAAGACATCCCAAAATTAAGAATTTTTCATTTTCATGGCGCAGAAGGAATGCAACTTTTGGACAGAAATACATCTAATGACCTTTTTTTTTTAATTATTCAATGAATACTTATTATTACACATCTAAATACACTTCGTGAACTCTTAGAACATTTTCTTCGTGTTGGTCCCATTTATATGGTGCAGGAAAAAGTAAAGATGTAAACTCATTAGTTGATGTGGGAAGAAATGAAGATGGACCACCATCAGAACACCAGGTCTGGCCAGCCGCAGTCGCTGCCGACCACCACAGAACCACTTCCAGCCAGCCACGGCCGACCACCAGGTTCATTTTTCTTCTTTGATTCTAGATCCAATTTTCATTTTTCTTCTTTGTGGCTAGATCTGGTTATGTTTTGGATCTAACTAGGTTGATTATAAATCTGATTTTGGTTGCTTTTTGGTTGATTATAGTTGATTTGGATTTCCATTGATGATCTTCTTGAGTGGAAAAACAAGAAGCTTCTAAGATTTTAATAAGATCTTCATACCACATCTTCTTGAAAAATGTGGAGCAAGACATAAGACATTTTATGTCTGAAAAGACAAACACAACCTAATATTGAAAGGAGGAGAATAAAAGGAAAAACAGAGATATAACCTAACTACATTAAAAGAAATAAAACAAACAAAACTCCTCTATCACACAAGAAATTCAACATTTAAGAATGTAGTTCAAAAGAATTGGTGACTAATAACCGATGGCTAGAATACATCTTTCATAAATTATCCGTTGATAAAACCCTATATTCTAGTTGATCACCTATAATGTTATTGTAGATATGGATGGAAGGTTTTTGGACTCCCCAAAACACATAATTGTACTTCTACACAATTTTTCGATCACATACTAGAACAAAAATATTTATCATGTACATATACTCCTGTGATCATCTAAAACATTTTCGTCCATTTTTATTTCGATTATCAAACATAAATCATCGAAATAAACTAGATAATCAACATTTTCTCAAATCAAATTGCTCTTTTCAACATCCTCTTATCTTCAATTATTCATACCTTCATTAAAACTGAGCACACATCATGCATTTGATATGACGTGAGAGCTTCGTACATGATTGTTAACTCTTTTCGTTTGAGTATGTAACCAAAAACAGTTACAGAAGTACCATGAAGAGCATTTCAATGTTAAAAATCATGCAACAACAGCCCACTACAAAATGTGTCACCTTTCATATTTATGAGATACAACCATATATATACACAATTATCAGGTTCCTTATAAGAGATAACTTACTTGAATTTCAAGAGGATGGCCATGAATACCCATCCTTCTATCTATCATGCAGGAGCCATCGGTAACCAAAAGAGTGGGAAACATGTCAAACCCATCAGTCAAGCACAATTTGAGTATCAATCTTATTCCCGTTTGGACATCCACCCTCTCTTGCAAAGAGTAGTCACCCGTGATCTTTCCATAAGCTCTTAATAAAATAATCCACCATAAACCTGATCAAGAAGTTAGAGTCAACTTTAATGTTGTACCAAAAAAGGAAGGCTAATATCCCAAAAAAACAAAATAAACAGAGCCCGCAAGAACTGTGCTAGCAAATTTCTTAACAAATTCACATCTTACGTAACCGATCTTATTGTATAGTACTATAGTACGTAGTATCTTACCAGAATCAACTGGGGCAACACGCCCAATTGCTGATTCACCAAAATCAGGATCTAAAACATCCTCATATTCCCCAGGTTTTCCATCAAGGGGGACGCTTCGGACTTTAAAGCTAGCTGGCATCAACCCTTGCCCGGGGCTGTGGCAATCAACTGTCTTTTCCCAACTCTGTCAATAAGAGAACAGAGGAAAAACTTAACAGACGTTTCAACTAAGAAAGCATACGTTTCCAGCTAACAGAAGCTCTATATAGTAACTTGTCATATCATAAACTTGGTATAACTAAAAGTTAGAAAAAAACAACCCAATTGATTCAAATCCGTCAATTAAGAAGTTTTGGTCCTGGATGTTGAGACATTCCACATTCTCATTTAGGTGCATCATATCAATATGGTGAGCAAAGAAATGAAAGGTGATTCTAGGTTCATCTACTGATCTACATAATGAAGGAGAAATTCTACAAAATGATCTTTGGGCAATGTCGGAAAATACTGTAACCAAATGGAACCTTTATTTCGTAAAGCACTTTTCAAAACAATACAGCTGAACATAATACAATATACAATGACACTTATGAGAAACGTAAACATTTAATTAGATGCAACCCAAAGTTAATGATACAAAATATTAATGCAATTAAATAAGGGAAAACTACCTGCAGTTGAAGAGTATGCAGCAAGAAGTTCTTAACAATCTCTCCTTCTCCATTAAGCAAGAAAGCAAGTGCAGAAGGAACAAAATCCCGAATAAACACCTGATCATAGTTCAGCGGCAGCTTATCAGCTGGATCAGCCGCTGCAACCGTTCCAACTGGACTTCCACAATAATCCACAATCGACCCTCTAAGCAACATCCAAGCCTCTTTCTCAATCTCAGACAGTTCATTTGTCTCCCTAGTCTCAACATTTACATCCAAACGACTATCATCCAACACTTTCTCTTCATTTCCGTCTTTCTTTTCCACCTTATCAATCACCAAAGGCTTCACATTCAAACCACCTTGAATATAAATCTTTTCCCAACTAGTATCCTTAACGTGTGATTCAACCGACGTTGAATGACTCCTATAATCCGAGGCTACTTTAGATACAAGCCTACTGAATCTATTATAATTCAAACCGGAACCATAAAAACCCTTCCGATTCGAATCAACTACATTTCTAAACCCTAAAACCTTACCACCACCACCACCACCACTACTACTACAACTATGTATCCCTCTATATCCATGTAACTTAAATCTCGATTTCGACAAATTAATCACGGGCGAGGCATCAGGTATTCGAAAACCGAAAATAGAAGATCTTTTATAACCAATTATAATCCTACTATAAGTTGGCTTCATTGTTGATATTCCAATACAACTACAACTAGCCATAATAAATAAATATATCTATATGTCTTCAAAAATGAAATGTTTTTTTAATTAAAAAAAATAAAATAAAATTGATCTATAATCAATCCCTAGATCTGTTGAATCTATAAAAAAAAAGATTGAATCAACAGAGGTTAATTAATTAATTATAAAAAATAAGATAAATGATTATTGTGTTGTGTGTGTATATATACAGATACAGATTATATATATATATATATATATATATATATATATATTAACAAAGAGTATATATGAGACAGAAATGGAAATATGACTTACGAAAAAGTGATAGTTGTGATCTTGAGTTTGCGTTTGTTTTGGTTTGAAAATGTGTCGTGTGATTGGAGAAAATGAGAGGCATATATATATAGAGAAAGGAGGAG
>JAOXNX010000001.1:24342322-24357095 GCA_028566075.1 Solidago caesia | reverse complement strand
CGATTTACACGACTCGACCCAAATACGTAAAAAATAATTTTTTTTTTTAAAAAGTCCCAGATCGCGGCGCGATTAGGATACATCACGGCGCGATTCTTTGTATTAACTCAATTTCGGCGCGACCAAGGTAAATAGCGGCGCGATTTTTGACTCGGCACAAAAGTGGTGCATAAACGGACTCCAATCGCGGCGCGATAGACCAGATCGCGGCGTGATGTATCTGCAGATGGCCAAAATTTCTGATTTTTTCTGCTCAAACTCAAACTATACCAAAACCATACTATTTTAAACACTTCCAAATAACCAAAACACTGCAGAATTGATAATTTAGACATTTCAAGACTTTCACGACATATATTCACCCAAAAATGACATTTACATATCTAACAGGTAGTTTACTCGCCTTTGCCCAAAATGGCAAACATTCAAAGTTTCAAAACATATTACAAATTACCAAGATTTTGACCCAAAGGTTTTACAAACGCTATAACACATACCAAAACGACTAGATGCATATCATGAGCCAAAGATCAAGGAAACTAAACCTTACTACCAAAACTTGACATTTCTTCACAATGACCAATACCTTCAAAGACTTCTAGCACTTTTCTTCAAAATCAAATATTACCTCAAGTCTTACTTCCAGAAACACCTATAAAAAGGGAAAACAACTAACCAATAAGCCAACGCTTAGTGAATATAATTGCATACATATACACATACATTGGAGACAACACGTAAGGACTATCGTATGTAGCCTATGATACCGTCATATCATCTCTTGCATACACACTTTACGCAACAATTCATACATATGGATCCATATAACAATAATCATAACGTTGTACATACGCATGATAGATATCAATAACAATGGCCACACCTTGGCCTAGCCGAATCAACTACAAGATATGGAAATCGACCATCACCTTGTAATTGACCCAACATATATATAGATGTATGCAAAGATACTTACCTCCAATGCAATATTTTCAATCCAAGATGACCAATACAACAATTACGATTGCTTTTCACCTAGCAATAATCACAAGGCACATATATATAAGGCCATCATCATAAAACAAGGCTACCTAGCCATTATTCACTAATTCCCTTTTTATTCAAATCATTCTAACATTATATATTTCATGTGGCTATACCACAATTAACAAAAATCATCATTTTCTCATATGACTCAAAATCATATTACTAGTATCTCATCACTAGTAATCTCAATTCTATATTCAAATCATCATCATTTCTATATGAACTAGCTAACAATCACTAGTAATAACAACATATGGTCACTCATGGACCAACCATACTAGGGCTCATATCATTACATCATCAATTTCCCAAAAACCCCCAATTGTATTATTACCAAGAACCCTAGAATTTCAATTAATAAGAAATAGGATTTTACCTTGAATTAGATTACTATAGAAATGATAGGAATCACCAAAATTTCCCGATTCCTTTCCTCTGTGTCGATACACATATACAGCCACACACTAAATTAAGTTTTCTAATTAATATTATTATTACTTATGAATTTGATTTCTTGATATTATTATGAATTTGAAATAATGATTAGAAGAGTTTAGAACATGGAAGAGATGAAGTATTCTCTTGGAAGTGAGTTTAGATTAATCAAGAAGGGAAAGAGCTGGCATCTTAATTTGATGCCACGGCTGCATTTAAAAATATAGGGGTATTATGCCCACTAGCCATTAAAATTCCAACTATTTTAATCCCATTACTCAAAATTAAATATTAGGAACTTATTTAAATGATAAAACTACAAAAGTAGGTTATTTTAATACCTTTGAAATTCTTGAGGCGTTACAGCCATGGACCTAGGGGTGTAAAAACCATACCCAAATAACCCGACCTGACCCGACCCAAATGAGTTTGGGTCATATGGGTCACCTTATTCGGGTTTATGTGGGTTATTTGGGTTAACCCAAACCCAAATCTTTTATATGGTTTGGTATATAAGTTAAACATAAAAAGATTTGGGTCACCCGAATAACCCGAATAAGCGTTTTATTATTTTTATTATTATTATTATTTGATATTATTATTAGTAAACCTATAATACTATCAACCACCTTTGTAGTTTATAATTCATACTACTTGATTAAAAATTGAATATGCACTTTTATATTTTAAAAAATGGCTAGTTACTTACAATAAGAAATACAAGTTGTCATCCATATTTCATAACTCCATATTCTTAAAAACTATACACATGTTTTCTGTTCCGATTCCCAAATCCAAACCAAACCACACTTGCCTACAACTTATGATCCCATCACAAGTTGTCTTCCTTACACAACACAATATAAAAGTTTTAAGAAAAATCCCTAACAATCAAAAGCCAAACACTTCCTAAATTTATTTGCTTAATATTTATTTGGATTTGAATTTGGATACCCGAAACCCGACCCAACCCAAATAACCCGAACCCAAATAACCCGAATCATATTCGGGTTGGGTTACGGGTTAGTTTATATTCATGAAAAACCGAATAACCCGACCTGAATAATCCGAAACCCGATTAACCCGGCCGAATAACACCCCTAGAATCAAGGGGTGAGAACTAGTGTCGCGTCGGCGGATGACGAACAAGAATAGCCGATCCAAGACAAGAGAAAATAGGGGAAGGAAATTTCGCAGATAAGGTTGTGGAGTGATGAGGAAACTTCATTGTCGTCGAGATGTTAGGTCTCAGCTTCTGAAGACTCTGTGGCCGGGAACAGTCAAACAAACATGATGTTTTGGGGTACCGTAGTTAGATTATTCAACAGGGATACGGTTGAAGAAAATCGTACAAAAAGTCAACTACAAAGCAATGGAACAAGATCAAAAAGGGGTGTATGGAGTTTGGGGGAATTATTAAAAAGTTTAGCAAGCATGGGCGACAAAGCGATGCCGACGAGAAACATGTTTATGACGTCGCTCATAAACATTACAAAAAGGAGTATGGGCTGGCTCGATTCGCGTACGAGCAGTGTTGGGAGGTTCTCAAAGATTTTCCCAAGTTTTGGGTTTACCACATTGTGATGGAAAAACGGACGACACCGGTTGCGGACCCGACACCGGCTATGGAGCAGTTATTCAGAGACGACCCCATTAGGAGAACACCGGGGCGTAACGTTAGCCAGAAGTTTTCGAGTTCATTGGATGCAACTTCCAGCAGAAATTCAAGTGAAGAAACGCTACTTAAACTTGACAAAATGCTCAAGTTGCAAGAAGAAGCGTTGTTAAAAGCTGACGACTATTGGAAGAAAGTTGAAGAAGATCGGAAGGAAAAGGACGACGCTCGACACAGAAAGCAAGTTATGGAGGCATTTAAATTTCTTCAAAATTCAGTTCTCATTGATATGCCGAGAAAATAATTGAAAGCCCTTTTGAATTATCGTGAATCTTTGATGGAGGAGTTTGGGCATTTGTTTTATGCCTCGGCGGAGATCGCGATGATAGTGGCGGCGAGTAGTTTTATTAGTATTATTATTATTATTGAAATGTCTTTTTTTAAAATTATTGTAATGTTTTTTAATTTTTAGTGTAATGTTTTTTTTTAATATTAATGTAATGTTTTTATATAATATGAATGTAATGTTTTTATTGCTAATAAAAGTGTTTATTTAATTTTGTGTTTAAATAATAAGAACTAATAAAATATTTGATAATGATGTGAAGAAGAAGCCTTATAGGAAGGGAGTGTTCTTGGGGAAAAAATACTAATGTGGCGTCGATGTAAGATGATGAAGAAAGAGGGTATTCATTATAAGTATTAACCTAAGAGGCATAAATTCAAGGTAAATATGAGGAAAGATAGAAGATACTTAACACATTGTAATCAATGGATGAATTAAGTAGTTTTAGATCTCTTTTATCATTATTTTTTTTTTTTTTTGAATTTTTTTTTGAACGGCAAAAAGTATGTATATTACTATAAAGGAACACTAGCAAGATGCTAGAGTCCAAAAAAATTACAATTCTAGAAATACAAAAAATATACACAATCTAGAACTCTCACAGAACTTTAACTGCTAAGGTCGTAAAAAGGTTGTAAAAAAACTTGTGCTAATTACAGGAAGCCTAAGACACATATCCTTATAAAAATTATCTTAATGTCATAACTATATGTCAAGTGTAATATATTAGTTTTCTCTATTAATCTCATTTGTTGAGTTTTATCAACTGTCATGACCAATGTGTTAGAAGAAAATTATAAATAAATAAAAAAAAGATTTATCATTATCCTTTATTTAATCACTCTCACATATAAATTTCAACAAAATAAAATCTAATTCTTCCTTAACACCTATATTCAAAGACCAATTTTTTTTTATAGGGATACACTTCGAATACTCTTTTAACAAAATACAAAACATATGACACATGTATTATACGCTTAAAATCATCAAACATGACATACTAGTAGCAAAAATGAAAAACCAAATTATTATCAATTGTGTATATATATATATATATTAAATGAACCAATTGATGATTCACAAATTTATTTTGAAGAAATATCATTTTTAATTTATATTGTCTTATTTTTATTATATATGTATCAAAAAATACTGATCCAGAATATCAAGTTGCATCAAAATTTTGAAACTGCATGACATATTAAATTTACACTATCCATATATATACTGGATTAAATTAATAAACTATACGTTATCTTACATTTTCGATGAATATAGAGACCGGAAATATCATTATGCATAAACTTATTTAAAATATTTAATATAGTTATTTTAATCTGCCGATGTTTACATGGGACTATAATCTAATAAGTCTAATCAGTGTGTCAAATAAATAATAATATAACAATATTTGTAATACTTTAAAATATATATAATAATTTTTTACTATGTTGACATTTAACATGTAATATGACTCATTTAATTCATATAAAGTTCATAACAAAATATCAATGTTTATAATGTTTTAAAATGTAATGTTTTGTGGATAAACATGTATATACGCTGGTCTAAAGTCTAGTTATTTATAATAATAGTTAGTTATTCATTTAATAACTACAACAAAGATTACAAAAGGGAAAAAGAACCTTTAATTATGTCTAATATGAACTCAACAAGAACAAAATAAAAGCGCAGTGCTAGGATTTTTAGGGGACATGAGGTTTGTTAAAGACATGGCATAATCAAGTTTAAATATTAACTTAAACAACAGCTAGCCTCCAAAACCTATATTATATAAGTATAGTCTTCCAGCCTTAAAAATAAAATTAAATGTAATGAATATTTTTTCTGGTTTTAATTTAAACTATAAAATATCAATGGTATCGAATTTTAAAATTTTATGGATCATAATTAAGTTATATTTAAAAACAAATCTTTCAATCAAATCTAAAGATAGTGTTTTATACAAATTAGGTATATATTATACATTACTTGGTTCTACCTTTAACCATTATATGCGTAGTTAAACACTAACTAGACTGGTGTCCGCGCGATGCGACGGCAGTGATCGTAGCGGCGGCGGTGTGGTGGTGGCGGTAACGGGTGGCGGCGGAAATGGGTGATGATGGCGGTGCCAGCGGGGGTGGTGTGATTATTGATGTAAATGTAATTGATATAAAAGGGGGATAATGTATTTATTTTAGGAGTTGAAGGACAGATATTGTAAATTATTTCATTAAATGTATTTTTGGTATATTGGTTAATTATAAAAAGAAAGCTTTTAAAATTAAAGGGTAATTTGGGTATTTTAAAGATAGAAAGTTGGAAAAGGGGAGGGGGTGCTCTTTTATATAGTAGTATAGAAATTAAAGGATAATTTGGGTATTTTAAAGATAGAAAGTTGAAAAAGGGGGTGTACTCTTTTATATAGTAGTATAGATGTTTTCTTTACAAGTGATTAAGGTCGTGTTTAGTTGTAGAAAACACTCTTGTTTTCTAGGAAAATTTTTAAAGAAAATATAGAAAACAGAAAACATGATCAAATTAGAATTCCTAGAAAAGTTTTCCAAGAAAATAAAAAACATTAATTTCCATTTTATTACATGAATTTATAAAACAATATTTTGATGTTTTTCATTTTCCAACTCCCTTTCCCCCTCCCCGCACATCTCCAACATTTTTTACAATTAAGCGCGCCCTAAGTGATCAATAATCTTCTGATTAACTTTATAACAAGATATATTTATTAAAATATAAGCTATATAGCCATTATTGCAGTAGCTTGTCTGCTAATTAAATGATTATCTATAGAATAATTTGAGTTTCAAAAAGAGAATGTAATCGAAGTCAAATTTGTGCTCTCGACACTTCTTTTGATATATACTGTGTCCTTGTAAAATTGTGAATTAAAATACGCATCGGATTAATTAATTAATTATATTAGATCCAATGCATTATGTGCAACTATGGTTTTCTTAATTAAACTGTCAAAGATATTATATTATATTATATATTGATATTATATTGATATACAATAGTATAAATACAGTAATTAATTACATTCTAGAATGTTTGTAAACTCGAAAGAATTTAACCAATGTGAGGTTAAATTATTGAACCCACTTAATTCTATACATCTGCATGTTTATCTTTTATAATGATACTTTACTCGTATTTTTAACTTTTATTATATTATTATTTTATATATTATATATATACACACACATAATCGGGCTACAATAATTTAATCGTAAGCAACGAAGAGCTAGGGAAGGAAGGTACAAACAAGATTCATCGATATGAAAAGGCTGAGAGCATCATTCAAAATAACCACGTAACATGTACATTTTAGTGTGAATGGACTATATATGTTAGCAAACTTCTATAATTAATACCAAGTTGAATTACAATACTATTTGGTTTCTATTTTATAACTATTGTTAAGCATGTAGTTTTTTTCAAATATTTAAACGTGTAATAACCATAACCTCTTATTCAAAAGTTGTCAAATTACAATATTCAATTACTTTCATTGTCAACATAAGAATAAAGCATTAATGTAAAATAATATTTTATAGTTTTTTGAATGAGAACACTACTACTATAAATAAACTAATCAAGATAATCCACTCTACTTTTGTTTTTATAGGTTACAAAGCCTATATATTACATTACAATATATATAAATATAGTCTATGAAGTCCACATGCATTAACATCTTATGGTTGACTGGTGTTGCTTGTCAACAATGGAAGCTTCAAACTTGAAAATTGCAGCCATTTGATATATATATAATATGATATTAGTTTTCGTTAACCATGCACATTATATACATAATGTTATGGCAGTTTAGTTAATTATAGGAGGTTCTGTATTCAACAACGAATTAAGTCAATAATTGTATGAAGACTACTGATATATATGGCCAAATTTACACATTTGTTCTTTAGTTAAATTGATGTTGATATAGTATATAAAGTTTAAAATTATAACATTTTTGGCTTCAAATATAATAATATATATATATATGCACGCAGAAATTTGATCATAATTCATAACTATCATATATGTGTATCTCCTATTTGTAGTAGTTTGCATTAGAAGTCACAGTCGAAACTTATTTACCAACAAATATATTAATTTGGTTTATAATCTATATATCCTTTGGGCAAATGAATACAAAAATACTCCTAAGAAAAAGGGTGACAAGTTGATGTAACCAAGGTTATTAATATTTACATGATCTTAAGATTTTAAGATGTTGATCAATGAAAACCATTTGAATATGCATATGATATTTGGAAACATAACATCAGTATAGAACTTTGATCCTGATTATAAGATCTTAAAAAAAATCAATCTAATCTTGATTGGCTTAAAATAGTTAATAAGGCCTCTTCCTATCCTGACGCCGTCATCACCTCGTCTTGACTGCCACATCAGTTTTCTCTCTCCAAGACACACCCAAAAACTACCCCCTCCCTATCATACTCTCATCTTCACCTCATCCTCAATTAAAAAATTATAAACTCACACACACATACACTCTCTCTCCTCATCCTAAATAAAAAAATATTAATCCTTACACACACATAACTCGTCCAAGCCTTTCCTGAATTCGACGACATAAGATGACGAGATGGTGCCAATGTTGGCATACCATGATGAGAACGACGAGGAAATGACGAACACCCATAGGGTGAGGCCTAAGAAAACCAATAAGCTAAATTTGGTTATATAATGCTAATAGCCTAATATGCTAACCAATAAATAGCTTTTAAAAATAAAGCTTATCAATTTTACTACTCCAAATGTTAAATAACTTAAAATCCAAATTATGAACATCAAGTTTAGTAATATAAATTCTTTTTTTTTTCTTTTCTTATTGCACTATTGTCGTGATGTTTAAAGGTTTAATTGTCAAGAAATGACAATTAATTGAACTTTCCAAAACAATTTTTTCTCACTTAAAAAGGCCGGGATGATTAATTCACCTTTTGTCAATAAAAAAGTGATATTTTTCATTTTCATTCAAATTATGCCTACGTATCTATACACGTAGATTTTATTAATCATGTGGCAAATCCACGAGTATCAAAAAAATATGTGGCAACTGAATACGTATACATATACGACTGGATTTAGTCAACAAAAAAAGGATCGTAAATGAATTGACTTGTAATGTACATACTCAGTTGACACATTATCTTGTTTATACATGTAGATTGTCACGTGGTTAATGAAAGTTTATGTTTACAAAAACGAATTCTGAATTTGAACTAAGAATAGAAATACCCTTTTTTGACAAAAGTTTGAATTAATTACCCCTTTTTGGGTGTGAGAAAGTAATTTACCCTTTAATTGAAAATTTTCAATTAATTACGTACCCCACTCTTGAAGGAAAATAAAATAAAAAACCTCATGTTAAATTATAAACATTTCACAATTTTATCACGCGCTTAATATTTGACATAAATTAAATGGATTAGACATCGTAGGTAATAGGTATGATATTTCAATATCGATACGATCTTATGATTTTAAACTTGAAGAGACAAAAATGATCTTGAGAAAAATCTCGATCTTAACAACCTTGATATAACATATCGTGTACTTTTAATACATAGTGATCAGTTTTTAAAATCAAATTATTATTGTAACAATACAATATTTAATAACTACTACCACATTATTTACATATATATCGAAATACGAAGGAAGAAAATGTGTTAATTAAGTCAACCTGATGGTACTGAATATTTAATCGCTCTAATTAAAAATGGTTAACTCACCCGTGATTTTACTAGCTCCTATATTGTGTGAATAAGATAAGATAATACTAACTAATTAGTTCAATTATTTTATAAATAGAATTATCAATACAACTCGTTTAGTTAGATTTTTGAGCAGATTGACGTCTACTTATATTATTTACATTTCCTGTTTACTCTACAACAAAAAACCATTATCATTAATTTATAGTATCACTTTTTGTTGATCTACCCTTAAGGCCGGCCTTAATCGTTTGGCATGATTTAAAAAACATTACCTATATTCCCTTATAATAATTTTTCATCCATGTTGAATTGTTTAAACTTTTGTTATGCGAAATGACGGGTATACCTCTATAACTTAAATCTTAATTAATACTTCCATTATATATTTAGTCTAAACTTTTCATTTCTACAATTAACTCATTTAAAGTTATTTTAACTTATAAATTTTTAATTTTATTTTTGAAAATCACAAATATGTCTTAAAAAAAATAAATGAACTTTTTTTGTAATTAAAAACATACATATAGTATTATAAACTAATTACACATTAGGTTATATTTAAAAAACTATATTAATATTATTTTATAATTTAATAAAAATATTTTTAAAAAATGAATGTAACAAATCATGATATTTTCTTAACTATTAAATGACATGAAACAAATAAAAATATTTTTAATATAATAACCAATAGCGTGGGCATAGCGTTAATGAATAATATTTACCCCGTCGTATAGCGCGGGCAATAGGCTAGTTATTAGTTTAACTGTACTTAAAAGTGATTAAAAAAAGCTATAAACAAATTATAAAAAATTTCTAGGTGTAGTAGTCAAATAAATAAAATACAAAGTCATTTAATTTAAATTAGAAGTAATTATGGCCATAATTTGTGGTTTTTTTTTCTTTTTTAACAACGTGTTTCGAATCACTTCGAACTCACTATATAAAAGTGAGTATCACTCAGGATAGACTACATTAGTTATAAAAACAAGTATTATTTTCTTTAGCAAACACATTACAGCCTTCGCCAAGATCTTACGAAGTATGTGTGGACTTTGGAGGAACAACAATATTTAGACTACTCATATTATTTCATTTTAGTGTTATGTTTATTTTTTTTTACTTAATTTTAATGTATTTTTCAATCTTTTATCAACGTATTCGTAATTTACTTATTAATTTGAAATGTATTATTTTTAATTTAAATAAATTGTGTTTTTAATTAAAAATATATATTAAATAAATGTGAGGTCCAATTTGAAGGTGTTTGGTTAAGGATAAAGAGGGAGTGGGGTGATGAGAACTGGAAGGTAATGATAACGTGACAGTATTTTTTAAAGGTGGTGGGGATGATAGCTTGGGAATGGTCTAAGGGGCCATGACATTAACTGATATGTATATCAATTAATTATACAAAATTTTGTACAATAATACTAACACATGAAAAATACAATTTTCATGTTCGGGTTATTTGGAAAAATCTAGTCTTTGACTCAGTTATATGCAATTTAACTTAGGATATCCAAGTGACTCTTTTTTTAAAAAAATATTCTGGTTAGTTGTAAGATATATACCTAGCAAAGTTCGAAGATGAGACATGTTGTATCAAAACGAGAGGTTTTGTAAAATAACATTTTGGTGAATACAATCTTGCATTTTCAAAAAATACTATATATCCTGATATCCATAGCAAAGTATTTGTAGGAAATGATTTCTCATAAAATGTCGATGACACAAAAAGTTTTAATCTGGTTACACAAGTGTGGACTCACATAGTCACATTAATTAAAAAAAGAGTAGTTGGACTTTGTTGCCTCCGACCCAAAAGGTCAACCAGGCCCATTGGTTTACTAACTTTTAAGTAGATTTCTTCTACTTCTATATCATTTTGTCTTTGTGCTTCTGTTAGGTCTCTAAATGAAGATTAGTGTGACTCCTTTCCAAGTTTACTTAAAATTAACTACTATTTCATACGGAGTAATCATATATGTTGACTATATGTTTTTTTTCACAGTTTTTAACTTCAAATATCATTCACAAAACAGAATAATAGAACAATGTTGTAGTTTTAAATCAACGTTGACAACTTAAATACTTAATACAAGCAAACTTTTTCGTTAATCTTGATGATAAACTATCCATTTTATTGTGTTCAATGAAGATATATTATAGGTACTTCACATTATTTTTCTAGTGTACTCTTTAACAAAAAAAAGTTAAGATAATAATGAGTTTTTTTTTTTTTTTTCTCAAATACTAGCATAAGTTAATTATTTCCATGCCAATATTAAATAGTATATCAAAATTATTTTTTTCCTTACCAAAACTAACAAAAATGAAAGAAACTTTAAGAAATTACAAAAAGAAAATGAAGTAAAACGTAGCTAGGTTGTGGAACATTAGAAAAGGATAACTTAAAACCCTTGTTCAAAAGAGAAGTCTACCTTAAACATTGAAAACAATCAAGAATTGAAATTGTATTTGCAACAAAACCTAATTGAAACATTGGAAGTGGAGGTCCAACAACTTTTACTATTAATTTTAATTTTAATTTAATTAGTTATACAAAGTAAAATTCAAAACTATTTCCATGGCAACTCCATTACTCTCCAAGTTGCAAACTGCTGGTCAAACCATCAAGTCAATACATTTCCTCTTTTGGGCAACAAGAAAAAAATTGCCTCAAATTAATGAAACATCCAATCCAACTCTATTTATATATCTATATCAAAGTCCAAGCTTTTGAATTTTCTTTTTCTTGATATCATGTGGGTCAAACTTTAGCCACTTCCCATTAACAATAATGCGTTTACAAACATCAAATCAAAGTTATTATAATAGAAGAAGAAGAAGAAAGAAAGCAAGCATATGACTACAGGAACCAAGAAGCTTGACGTCCTTATTAATTTCTTATGATGACTTCTAGTAAAAATGCCTTTTCATTAACAAAACAAACCAAGAGTTCGGGCTCAACTCCTAACAATCAAACAAGTCTTGACACAATTTTGTTGCGTAAGACTGTTTTATGGCGACTCTAAACTAACACGTTGCGAGATATCCATTAAACCAAGACGTTCATATTGAAGTCGAGTTTAAACAAAATAAAGAGTTGTAGGCTCAACTCATAGGATTCAGAAAAATCGACTCGACTCAACTCGAGGTTGGCAAGTTCATTGTCTCTACCCAACGTATATCATATTTACTCTTTCTTCCTCAAATAAGTTTATGAATAAGATCATTAATAGAACTTACTTAATTGAGTAACGATATGTAACCTTAGAATGTGGAACAAAAATTGAATCTAGTATCAGTTCTTAAGGGCATGCAAGTGGTGCAACTGTATAAGGTCTCCACCTCTTTAGACCCCCAAATTCAAGAATACCCCATTAGTAATCGTTGAAACAATTGTAATTTTCTTTTTTGAGATAAAAGACAAAAATGTAATAAATGTTTAATAAACCTTATCAATTGGCTCACATAGAGATCAACTGATCTAAGAAGGATAAATAAATCTCATAGGAAAACTGTCAAACGTTAAGTTATCAAACTTCATTGGTAAGGTCCCTTAAAACTCCATATTTTCAACTAAACTACTCAAAATGTTCAAATTTGTTGTTACAAACCAAAAGACACCATATTGAGTTTTGTTAATCATGTCCTAAATGTTACAAGACAAACCATCTTTTATATTGAACAAAACTATCTTAAATCAAAAGAGAAAATCTCAATTATTGATAGCATTGGTCTAATTCTAATAGAAATCAATAAACGACTATTTATACTTCTTTTAGGGCTTTCATATTTTTGTCACTATGTTTAAGGCGTTCGTTATATATTTATCGTACAAAACCTCCAGGTACCCAGGAACGACTTGTCTAATATATTTAATGGTTCAACCATAAGGGTGGAGGGAGTACTCCCCAAACCACCATAACTCACCAAATTCATTATCCAATAAAAACCCTCCACCTCATTTCACCCCAAACTTCCCCAAACTTCACCAAAACACTGGCGCTACTTTCACCAATCTTCCCCAAACTTCCTCAATTTTCACCTCATCATTTATTTCCCATTTATTTTTAATACCCCATTTATTATTTAATAAATCAAAGATATCATATAATAAATCAAAGATATCATATAATAAATACACATATTATTTAATAAATCAAAGATATCATATTGTCACTATTACCACAAAAGATGGAATATATATTAAATTATAAAAAAAAAACCCACCTAGCTATCGTCTCTCTCATTTTGTCAACCTGCAAACTCTTACATATACATATAGACTAGTAGGGTGCCCGCGCGTTGCGGCGGACCTTGTTAAAAAGCAGTCGTTAAATGTGGCGCTACGTTTTCTGTTGCGTGAATGTACAAACAAACGACATGGTAAAAACAAATTGACGTCACACCAAAATAATATGAAAGTTTATTATATGTAAACAATCCATATAAAAACTTTATTTAGAACTCAACATTGTATAGTTAATTTTCATTTTAAACTTTCTTTAAAACTTTATTTAACAATATGAATTTTATTCTAGACCTTTAATCTTTAATACGGTGTGTATATGTAAAACATTAAGGTCGTAGGCTATTAATGGAAGAGATTTTGTAAATACGTTTAGAAAATGGGACAATTACACACATATCTATAATTACATACACACGGACACACCTTATGATATTTACTCCAATTTTATAATCAATTTCTAATTTTAAATATCTAATTTTGCAAATCATATCAGGTTATTAAACACCATTTTATAGTTTTGTTATGCACTAATCAATCCCTTTTAGTAATTAAAATTGCAAAAAAGGTGAATCATATTAGTATTGTAATAGTAATATAAGTATAGAATTCATGCATAATTGGAAATAAAAAACTTCGCTTCGTTCAATACGTTGTTTGAGGTCAAAGGTAAATACACTATATGAATCATGAAACGTATACTACTAATTTTCAACTTAGTAATAGATTTTCAGGCCATGTCAAATACAAATAAATAAATAAAAATAGATATATATATAGAGTAACATAATGAAGTAGCCATCTGGCCTCCCTTTTAATTCAAACATGGTGAAGTATTAAAGTGTTCATAGAGCATCGTTGCCAAATCCCAAAAAACAACGGGTTCACTACTGATTAAGCTATATCTGATATATGTGGTTCTCTTTGGTATTCCGGCCAGGTGTTTTGCCTTGGCTAAAAATACCCTTTATGGAATTGTGGACTATTTTTACACGCATATCTAGAATGATGTTTGGGGATAGTAGAGGGGGCGATTTAGATTTATCTAATTCTAATGCTTCACATGGATTAAGTTTTCTCCAAACTGGGGCGTTTAACTTCACATTGAAACAGAACAAAGGGGCACTGCCACCCAGTGGTTAGACCATGTTGATATTTTAGTCTGACTTGGTAAGTTTGCACCAACCGACTTACCTGCAAGCAGTATATGTAACCGGTTAGCACCAACCAACCATGAAATACATATGAAGCTTTTTAACGACCGCTTTTATCAAGAACCTATGAAGCTTAAT
>JAOXNX010000001.1:24327422-24339301 GCA_028566075.1 Solidago caesia | reverse complement strand
GTTGACTATTTGACTAAAAAACGCAATTTCAAAAATATTATTAAATTTTGCATACCCTGCTATATTTTTCTGGATCCACCATTGTTACCATCAGTTGTTATCATTAACTAAAACAAGAAAATAGCTATACCCAGCATTCAACCAGTATAACAGATATAAAATGTATATGCTGTATGTATATGTGTGTGTGTGTGTGTGTCTCTCTCTCTCTCTCTCTCTCTCTCTCTCTATATATATATATATATATATATAGAGAGAGAGAGAGAGAGAGAGACGTCAAAGAAGTGAATCTTACTTCAAAAACTTGTGTTGATTTTCCAAGGAAAAGTTCTTGAGAATCTCCCAAAACATGTCAATTACATAATGCTCCTGTAAAGATGAATTGTATGTATAATTCAGTAGCAAAAGAAAAATGAACAAGCAACATAAATTGTGAAATCAACAAAAATTATGAAATCTAGATTACACGTTATATTGTCAACTTACACGATGATAGCCACCAGCATAATTTGTGTTGGACCGAAGATCATCCACATCGAAATTATCAACTGAGCCTGATATCAGAAGCTGCACAAAAACGGGTAAAAAGAAAATCAAATCAATAGAGTGAATACTTGCATAGAGAGACCATACAATACACTGAATACATAAGTGTCCCTAATTAAAGGAAACAAAAAGTAAGAAATGTCGAAACCTGAAGTTCATGCTCATTAAACATGTCAATCCAGTCTTCCTGTATAAGCTGTTGAAATCCCCTTAAAAAATAAGAACTTTGCTGACGTATCTGAAAGCAGATTATGCATAATATTAAGAAGTCATAAAACACAATGATCGACAAAGTCACAAAACATCAAAAAGAGGGAAGAAAACAAAACAAAAAAAAAACCTGGGTATTGAGACGATGATTGGCAACAAGATGAATAAATTGGATAACATTGCCATTCGGCCCATTCACAACACGTATGTCCTTTCCACCCGGGACCAGCTCTTCTGCTGTTTGCTCCCCAAACTCATTGTTAACAATTACAAAGTACAACTCTAACTCTGCCAAGTCGCCCTCATAGTGCTGCAGACGATAGCCAGAAAATGATTACAAACACTCGGATATTATGATAAAATACAGAAGTCGAACGAAAAGACGTGGGTGTGGATAGAAAAGCATAAAACCTTTAGAAAGATAAGGTGGCGATACAATTCTGGATCCAAAGAAGGTAAATCATTCAAATAGTTATGCCTGAAATGGAAATGCTCATCAGAATACTAATTTTTCCTTAAGTGAGAAAAAAGGTAGCATCCTGAACTTACTTTCGCTTTAGCTTGCTCAAAAAAAAGGTTGCAAATGGTATATCAACGAGAATCCCTTCAAACATTGCCTACAACAGGAACAGAAATAATTCACCATAGGGTGGAATGATTAGACCAACATAAATGAAGGCATACAGATATTAATGACCCACATGTTATATAAGTCATACCTTTCCGAGAATAATTCCAAGAAAATGAAAAAACTGCAAATGTTGTTCGTGTATCATTCCAGATCCAGGATTGGGGTAGAGTAGGTGATCGATTGTCTCCTATGTATAGCAAGAAACCATTAAGATTTCAGTTTCTGAGAAATGAGACGATGTTCTAAAGCAGTACTACAGATTTTATATGTTAAAGAAACTAAGTTGCAAGTAGAATTTCACAACCTTAAATAGTCCATATTGCATATCAAAAGCTGCCCGAGTAATATTCTCCATGAAGTCTTTAAAAATCCCACCACCATCAATACCCGCCTCTTCCACTCCAAATTCATTGACAAAAGTAACCCGAATCTACACAAGAAGGTAAAAGAACAATTATGCACACAATACAAACAAACCAAATGAAAAACGTTATAGCCTACACTAGAGGTGGTGTGCAGTTCGGATAACAGGTCAAGTTGGTTTGAATCGGAACAGGTCAGTTTTTAAAGCAGCTTGTAACAGATTTGATTAGGTTGATGTGGGAACACTTTGTCCCTTTTTAAGTATTTTATTTGCAAATAAATAAATATTGCATCAGATATGATTACAAGCAATATTTCTATGACGATCTAAATCTTTAAACGGTGGGTGTAAAGGTATTCATGAGAAGTGAGAGTGATGGGAGGGAGGGAGAGTGATTAATGTTTGTCAAACGGCATCCTAAGGGACTAGTCTTTAGCTGCTTGGAGCAGCAGGGTAAATATTCCAATCATTACATAAACTTAGAAGGTTAAATGCCACCTCTAGCTTTCATTTTCAGTTTCAAAGGGTATGTTATATAAAAGAGTACCACTCCACGAAGATCCTCTTTTGGTAATGTGCTCAACTGATTAAAAGCATCTTCTAGTATACGGTCCCGTCTAATCTTAAAATTGCTTCGGTTATTCAGGGTATGAGAACCAGTTCCTTCCTTTATAGCAGCAAGCTGTGACTGTAGAGTTCAACGAAAGTGTAAATTAGCAAATATAAATACAAAGAAACAAGAAATAGATTGATTCAGCAAGTGTATTATGGACTGTGCTTTGACACCAGTAGACACCAATGTGAAACTAAGATTGATTCAGCAGCTGTACTATGGACTGTGCTTTGACGCCAGTAGACACCAATATGAAACTTACGGTGAACAATTTAACTCTGCTTGTAAATGGCACCAGAAAAGGAGCTTGTTTCAGTATGTAATATGCCCTTGTGTTTTCAATCATTGCCTGTGGAGAAAATAGTATATTCTAAGCCACAAGATCAAACATACAAAAATTATAGGTGAAGCAAGAAAACTGTTATTACCTGCGAAATGAAGTGATCATTCACACCATCAGCATGAAAGTCACTTGGATGTGCAAACTCCCTTCTATTATTCCAATCTTGCAACTGTAATTGTAGATTTGCACAAATCACAAATCAAAACACAAAACAATGTCCCTCAAGATTATGAGTAGCAAAATGTGTGAACAAAGTCACAGACAAACTAAGAAGTTTCTAGCAAGTGGTGTCAGGCCCACCTTTGTTTTCCTTCTTTTTTTGTGAATATTGTAGATAGCTGATCGATCAAATATAATTACAAATATGTATTATTACAATAATAATTTAACTTTTTTAAGGTGATTCAGAAAGATTTATGCATATGAATACATTCTTGCTGACTTTCACCCCACTTGACCAGCTTGACCCGTCTAAACACAAAACATAAACCAAGTCGCCTCATGTGTATGTAAACGGGTCAACATTGCCACCTCTCAATATTGTAAATCATGATCAAACTATAGCATCCAATGTATTTTCATACCTGAGAAAGAAGTTCAGAAGCCACAACACTAACCCTATATTGAACAAATTCTACACGATTCTTCTTTATGGAATCAGTATTTGTAGAAAATTTCATAGGTGCCACTGGATTTAGCCAAAGGATCTGCCACAGAGCCTAGACAAAGAGGCAAGCAACCATAACTAATTATTGGATAGGAACTAAAATGTAGATAACTACCACTTCGAATGGTAACAGAAAGGTACCTGTCTCAAGATAACGATTAATAATCTAATGTCACTGAGTGACAATGGTCTTTCCTTCTCGTAGAACTCTTCATTGTCCACGAGCATAAGCATATACCTGATATAAAAATATACACATTTTCAGCTTGAACTACTAGAGTAACTTAGACAGTTGTGAGGATACAAAGAGATGCCTACTTATAAACAGGGCAGAAAACTGCCAATGGTAGCAGCCAACCAAATGCATCTCCAGGCAGGTACCGAGATACAGCAGACAAGGAAGACCAACTTTGATTCTCATGACATCGTTTCATGAAATTCCAGAGTACAGATACCAACTCCATTCTATAAGCTAGATATGTCATGATACCCTCAAGGGGCAAAATGGTAAAAGTCATGTGAAGATAAGAACAAGCTGCACCAACAGCTGCCGCTTCGTTATCATTTATATTATCTTTGCTTGAATCGGCGACGGGTGAAGAGCCTCCAAACAAAACGTTTGTCTGCTTGGCAAGTACAAAGAGTTGAGACTTGACACAAATTCATGCACACAAAATTGTACGGGTATAGAATAGAAATCGCTAGAAGGGTGAGTCAGTCAGTTTGAGTAACAGTCAAATTAGGCCTACTTGGGTAGGGCCAACCCGTCAATGATTATATTGCCAATTTTAAATAAATATGTAAATAATTAATGAGCCCATATTAAATATGATTACAAAAACCTATATTACTCCAACAATAATAAGTTTTTTTAGATAAAAAGATAGGGCATTGTAAGCATATGAATGAGTTGATGTTTAACCATTCAACCCATTAGTCACAACACTTTTGGTTAGTCTTTTTCTTATTTTACCAACTTGACTCCTTACCAACAGAATGCAACCCAAAGCGACATGTTCCCATACAAATGGGTTAGAATTCCCACCCGGGTGTACAACGTCAAAATAACATACCAGTTGCAAAAGAAAGCGGGGATCTATAGCTTTTAAAATCTGCTTTTCCAATTCCTTACTCAGAGATACTACTGCTGGAGCTTCGTCGATAATCATATCGTCATCCCCTATTATTGAATCTGTAGTACATCAATTTATTGAAATGAGAGGGTGGTTTATTTATCATGTAACATAGATGGCCTATATAGATAAAATAAACTTGACAAAAAGTATATTTAAGTAAAAAGTATGCAAATACACTTGGAGAACATACTTTCTTCTCTACTTCCTGTAGTTGATGATTTGATAGGAGGAAGTACCTCCAACAATAATGTTGCAATCGTAGCAAAGTCTATGGCCTGAACAAGGAAAAGGAAAAATTGGAAAGCATTATACTTATACATAATAATAATGATCTAGCAAAAAGGTTCGTTTGTCCAGCAACCCTTAACCCGGAGGTCCTTCGAAACCCGCAAGACCCTTACCCAAGGACCAACACACAGGCAATGAGCAGCTGGTGAAGCTGCCCAGGAAGGGAGTCTTGTTTGAACCTAAGACATAGCAAAGTTTCCCCTTCCATGCCAACAACACTTGCTTGCTGGAGGAACGATATGAGTGCCAGGGTGAATCCCGTTACAGAATAATAATGACGGTGATGATGATGATGATGATTATCCAATGATCTCTTTGATACATCATCATAGTCATTACAGAGAAAATATAACTCAGAAACATAAAATCATGGCCTCAATTCAAGCATAGAGAATGATAACTGCTTACCATATCATGTGGACATGCAGGATGAGCCAAAGCAACTCCAACCGCTTCCACTAAATTACCAAGAAGACAGGCATAGCCAGGGAATTCAGCTGATACGTCAGTAGGTAATACCTTATCAGAACTTTGAGTACATGTTGCCATCTTGCGGAGATAATGCTGACATGATCCCTGCAAAACATAAATCTTGACATAGAAAAAGTATTTGCAATTAGATTGGAGTATGAGCAGACTAGATCACAGCAACAAATACAAATCCAAGATCTTTAAGGTAATGCAAACTCGTACTATATGATGAACCATATGTATAATGAAGCGAACTTTTAAATAAGGGTTTTAAAAGTGATTGTGTAATGCTAGATCATTTTATCTATCAAATAATACTGTTTGGTGCTTCTACTAGTTGGAGTTGAATTAAGTAATTAATCAAAAACTTGGGGTGTTTATAAATCTGATTATTCGAGGAGCTGATATAAACCAACCCAAAATGAGATTTTTGTTACCAAAATGTGAAGGAGTTCTAAATTAGGTTAAAGTAATGGGTTTACAGGTTATTTTATTTTTATCCTTAAATAATCAGTAATGTCGGAACTAATATGAACCTAATTATTTGACAATGAAATGATCAGATAGTCGGCTAAAGAATCTCTTCAAACATTAAAAACTGATTCAAATAACAGTTTAGAAATGCAAATCAAAATATGAAGCAACTAGGGATGAGCATTTTTTGCCAAATAACGGTAACGTACCGTACCAAACCATCCAGACCAAACACAATCGGTAACGGTATCGGTTTGGATGGGTAAATACCGGGACCAGCACTACTGAAACATACATTGATCAATGTTTATAATGCATATTGTTGATGTCATGCATAAATACATGCATATTGATGTACTTGTGCATGCACATGTGAGCTCATCTGTGTAGTTTCGCTCAAAGCCTCAAACACATAGATATACGTCAATATATACATGCAAACATACATACACCCATGGGCCATAAGCCAAAGCTACCGTCTTACTAATCTGTAAAAAGGTTGGCTGGGAATTGGTATTTCTCACGCTGTTAAATATTTAAAACGAGGAGATTATGCCCACGCGTTGCCGTGGGTATCTTTTTTTCTAACCTGAAAGGCAGTTGATCGCAATAAAATCCTTATATTAAAGCAAAAATGACACTTTCATAACAATAATATAATGTTAATGTACGAACATAACATATAACAATACTTCTATTAATGCAAATAACGAAACTTACGATAACAATAATATAATGCCTTACCAACAGTTTACATTAGCCAAAACAATGACATTTTGATAACAGTTATATAATCTTACTATATGTGAGATAACAACATAACATATAACAATAATTTTGTTAATGCAAATAACGACTCTGAAAACAATGATAGAATGTGTCACTATAAGTCAAATACCACCATAAATAAAGTGAATATAAAGTTTTCATACAAATCGTCGTTTACCAACATAAGATATAATAATCATCTGCACAATTAATTGTAGGAAGAAAAAGCATGACTCAAAAACAAGAAAATAAAAAAACAAAGCAAGCAGGCTGCTATGCAGCAGCCTGACAGCCAGGAAGCTTCACTGTTCAAACAGTGAAGTGTCACACATAAAGTCGGCAGGGCACGAAACAATAAGTATGTTTTCAATTGTTATAGGGGAATGCAGTCACAATATATCAACACAAACATGCAAAACAAAAAAGTTTAAACTGCATGAAGCAAGATCAGTAGCTTGACAGCCAGATTTCCGTCGAATGTGCACCACACCTTTTGCTAGTGCGCCGCACTTAAGTAGAATACAGTACTGACCAGAAACGGTACAGAAATACCGATACATATATACGGTACAGTATTCGGTTTGGTAGTTTGGGCGAATTCGATATGGTACCGAGCTCGTCCCTAGAAGCAACCATCAAGTGTAATATTGAGAGCAGATTTGCCCTCATGGCAATCTACTGTAATGAACTTAAGATAGTGGATACTACTAAGAAATTATTACCTTCTTTAGGGAAGGAAAAATCTGCCACACAAAAGGAATCGTTAGAATTTGAGAAGTGAAACTCCATGGCAGCTCGATATCTGCGCACATACAATCTCCTTGCCTAGTATGACCAATAACTAGCTCAAGAATCATCTCCAAATATCCTTTTCTAACATGACTTTCGGGTTCAGAACTTTCCTACAAAACAAGAGAACTGACATTTGAGGAGAAATAGTCCAACAACAATATAGATTACAGTGAGAGGGCATAGATGGCAGTTCCAAACCAGATGATTTGGATTATAATTGACTCTAACTGATGAAATTGGTAAACTTCAACAACTAAAATAAAAATGGAATGGGTCGCAAGCTATCAGAAGTGTGCTTAAAAGTTTGCAGGCTCTTAAATCACTATATGCAAATAAATTATAGTAGTCTATTAATACAGTAGTTTCTACAATCATATTTAATCAATTCTATTTAATACTATATTGATAATACCATAGTATATAAATATAGTCAAAATAATTATACTGTTTATAATAGAACTGAATCAGAAAAGAGAAATAAAATATTTGCGGGTCAATCCAATCCAAGCTGTGCCCCTTCGACTGTTGCCCGTATAAGAAAGTGCCAGTTCTGACCAAAACTTGTTTAGACCCATTAACCAACCTGTCTAACCACCATTTTTCCATCTGTGGTAAAATGTATGGCTAACAGAGAAAAGAGTTTTGAGAATATACCTTCTCCGTGCTGGTTTGAAAGTACACGTTCCCTGTGACAATGATCTCCCGGAAAATCCTATATATGTTTTGTTGCAAAAGATAGCCGACTATCTTACAACCCCATGGAAGCTGATCCATCAACAATTTTGCTGCTTTCAGCAGGATATTTGTTGGGGCGTCCAAGGCCAAAGAAGTTGATAAAAGCTGATCCTTGAACTGATATCTATTACAAAGAACAAATACAAATGAAAGAATATACTACTCCATGGGAAATAAGAAATAATTAATATTAGCCCAGGTAGTCCCTTCATAAAAGCATTTCAAACATAATGTTTTGCAAAAGGGAACAAACCTATTATGATGTACAGCCTGGATACAGGCGTAAGCAAGTTTCTTAACCCTGTAGCTCACAGTAGCATGCTTAGACGAAGAATCTGAGGTACCAAATAGCTTCAAAACATCCCCTGCCACACAACAAAAAGTGTGAATACCAAATAATATAATTTCCCAATTTAAAACCTAAAAAGTGCATATGAATGGATACATAGCAATGAGAGTTCTGTATATAAGATGTATAAAACAACCACCATCTTTATCGAACTTCGAAATAAAATAGCATGTCTTCACAAGAATGAACAAGTCCGAAGCGTTCCGTGGACTGAAGAAATATAGCAGCTCCTGAAGAAAATCTGAATCTGGTCCAAAGCATTGCCTGATATTGACAGCTAGAAAAGAGTTAGAAGGTCACAAATTTCAGCAAGGTAACCTCAAAACTAAGGTTGCAAGATGGGCAGGTACAGTAACAGGGCAAAACAGGTAAACCATTGTTGGCTGTTAAAAAAAAAACAGGTAAACCATTAAGGACGAGTCGAGTTCACTTGAAAAGAAGGTCAAAAACCCTTTTTCCATCTAATTAGTGAAAAATTGGTATGTCAAATATAATTACAGAAGTTATATTATTTCACTAAAAAATCGAAGTATCTAACTTCCAAATTAAATGATTAAAACTCTTTTTAATTAGAGACGATTTGAATGCCTTTTGACCATTCTTGATTCGTTCCCTTTTTAGCTTATATTTAAATTTTACCCCTTTAACCGGTTAGTAATATAGCACAACAAAAATTGACCCATGTATAAGTAAATGGGTCGATACAGCACCTGTCTACTCTTTCACAGTTTTTTCCATAAGTGGAATAAAACCGCTCTCGTGCATTACTATGCTCTGCTTTCACCACCTTTCTTCCTCTAAAGCATTTCTGCAAAAAGACTTAGGCATTAGTCTAATTAAGATAGTATAGGCAAAGCTACAAACCCAGGTAGAATATACAGCAAGTTGTGAACTTTAATTAGGAAGATAACAATAATACTAATAATAATAATAACCATAATAATAATAAAAATAACAATTCTCATCATTAAAAAACAGAAAGAAAAAAATAAAAGTCAACTCAATGAGTTGACCAAATTCAAGAAACGGTAGTTGATATTACCAAACCTTAGCTAATTATTCAAAAATGCAATGTAACCAGGAACCACTAAAGATCGCATCTTTTGGAAGGATCACAACCTATTTTCAGAACACAGATGCAACAACTATTGCAGGATAAGGGTACATATAAGCACATGTCACATGTATGAGTTGGCATCACTGTAAGATAGTTACACCCACAGTTGGATGGCCCGCAATTATTGCCAAAATACACGTAAAGAGCAGGATCAAAGTTCATTTTCTTATGATTTCAAGGAGAGCATATTATATGGCCTACAGTGAAAGCTCAGATGAGGTATAGCATCGCTCTGAGAGAGAAGAGTTAAGACCCATGACTGTAAGGTTAAGTGTTTGCTCAGCGTATCTTTTTCTAGTGGGAGTTTATACTCGAATAATGAGGAGGTAAAAAATAAAAGTGGATAACACAGAATCCTCATAAACAGTACGTCAAATGGACTAACAAACATCTATCGCCATTTGAATAGCAAAGGCTGGCATAATTATATAAGATGAAAAAAAAGAAAAAGCAGAACAGAGACAGAGTTTAAAAAACGTTATCTAGGCAAGCAAAAAATGGGCCGCACAAAAATGAAATTGGCAGATACAATATCAGAATGCCGATCTAGTGTTAAGAAGTGAAACTATCCCTTTCTATAGAAGCAGCTAGACGCCCACTTGCACAATTGATATTCCACACGAACTATCAAATATTTAAAAGGCTATTGAAAAAGGCTATAAATAATGTGATGACTCCCTATATAACCTTAGTTGCATATATTGTTCAGCAATACAAAGTGTCCCATTACTCTCTTTGGTAGGCTAAACTATGTCATGTCATATCTAGCCTAAAGCATCTTCTTACTTAACATAAACAGTCCAAAAAGCTATACATATATATATACAAGACTACATATATCTAAGGTATGTATAATTGGGAAAGGAAAAAGGAACCTGAATAACAAGAGCAGCAGAATTCTGCTGACGCATCCATGATCTTTTTTCTCTTTCTAATTTGGCTTGTTCCAAAAGTTTCTTTCTATCTCTTTCTTTTGAACTACGCCCACCTAAATCTACTCGTTTTCGGTTCGAAGACGGATCACCGCTGAAGAACATTATCTATTCTCAGACCCTAATCCTAATAACTATAACTAAAATCCTCTTTGATCAAGTTATATATATATAAACCCTAATTACAGATAATTAATTAAATAAAATATTAATAATCAAATAAAAGCCTAACAATCGAAAGGCAATTTGATTTAAGAGACAGAAAGAGATGGGGGAAGAATGAAATTAGAAAAAGGGTTTATATGTATGTATATGTGTGTTTTGTATATATAATTTAGGATTTGGATTTAGGATTTATTATTATTTTCGTCAGGTCAGGTGGAAGGAACGAAGGAACTAAAAAGGTTTATATAACTTTTTTCCAGAATGAAAAATATAAGATTTTGATTTGATGATATGGAAAAAGTCGTCACTTCTTCACGTACGGGGTATGGCGGTCTCGTTTTGTGGAAGTCCAACAAAGGGTGCAAATTAATTAATCCATTTATAGATTTTAAATACAGGAAATTGTTTATTTGAAAATCATTTTAAAATTGAAAATTAAATAACACATTTTAGTTATTGGATTATTTTAATCAAGGGCTAAAATTGATATAATCGATTTCTCTCGAACCCTCTCTCTCTTCTCCATCAATTGTAAGTTGTAACCACCACCATCTCCGATCACAACCACCATCTTCGATCACCACTAAAGGCATAGCCCTCACTGCTAAGGACGGAACCCGTACCGAGATCACCACTATCACCAATCACGCCATCACTGATCACCGTCACTATCTTCCGTTTATAAATACCCTTAAGGCGGAACCAGTACTGAATCACATTATGATTATTGATTCGCCGGAGTAATTCACCGGAGTAGATTGGACGACGGCGGTGGTGGCGAGGAAGAACGGTGGTGGTGGTGGTTGTGATAATCTTGATCATTGATTTTGGTTGATCCAAGGGTTGAGATTCATCATTTGATTATCAACTTTTTCATGTTTTCAATAGATCACAACTCATAGAATATGATATACTAAGTATTATCTGTGATATACGACTTAGTAATTTAATATGTCAAATATAATGTTTAACAAAAAAAAAATTGATAAAGTTTTTTTTTTTTTTTTGGTAATCATGGATGTCCTACTCGCTTTGCAAGCAAACTACTCCCAAGAGCTGACTCACTTTGCGAGCCCAGAGTCAAATTAGGTGAGCCTCTGTCACTACGATTTTTTTTTTAAGAAATCAATTATTGAACCTGTGACCTTCGGGGAGTTTCACCCTTTTGAAGACACATGCCAACCAATGGACCACCACCTAGTGGTTTTAATAAAGTTAGTATGTGTTCAAAAAAGAAAGGGTTAAATCCATAAAAAGTTAACATATTTACCCAAAATT
>JAOXNX010000001.1:24313916-24324337 GCA_028566075.1 Solidago caesia | reverse complement strand
GTGTTAATTAATTATGGTGGTAAATATGAGATGATAATATGTTTGACAAACACACTATAGGTTGAGAAGATGATAAGTAGTGTCAATTTTTTCATACCTCGTAATTTTAATTGATTTTAATAACATGTAACATAATAATTTAGTCATTAAATGGTTGGTTAAAAAGAATAAAAGATGTTATAAATTTTTCATACATCGTAATTTTAATTGGTTTTAGATGATTGTAATAAAAAAGAAGGCACCATGTCCCCGGAACCACATTGGATCCCCATCATGACCTCCCCGTAAGGTTTTTTATGCCGATGAAATAATTTCACTTAATAGTTAATACACACATGAGTTGAGCATCTTTAAGGATCAAACTAGTGTCTCTCGGCTTCACCTGTGAGTCCAAACTACATTGATAACAAACTAAATGCTTTATAAAGGTTAAAGATAGATTATAAATCATTATGTCCATGTTATTTGTATTTGATTTCACTAATATTAATTGATTTTTACTCTTTGTTGAATTATTAGTTATAAATTTAATGGCGTAATTAAAAAGATGTTAAATAATTTGTTGTTAACAAAAACTAAAAATAACAAAACCATAGTGCGGGTAATTTTTCTAGTTATAGTATAAACATTGTAAAAAAAACACAATGTGAGCTGACGTAGCAGGAGAATAAATTTAAGATATAAAATATTAAAATTTATACAATGATAACATATATAGCAGTCAACACATGAAGATCATTTTTCATTCAGGCGAATATGAGATTGAGCATCAACCTATGATCCAGTCGAACACATGAAGGTATTGCACACATTATATCAGCTCAAATAGCAGAACAGATTGATTTACATGATCAAAATGTGAAATTGCTTTGCATCTTCCATGGGGAACCATAATAATCACTCTACATAAACTACAACGAACAACAAAACGATAAATGCAGCAAGAGATGTGAAAACTTTTTCATTAATCTTCAGCCAAAGGGATCTCATTCAAATCCAAACCCTCTGCAGGCAAGTCTGAGCTAAGTGGACCTAAGGTCCCGTCTGAGTTCAAAGTCAATCCGCTCTGCAAAAATAACTATTGGTTAACATTTTCTACTTTATAGTGCAGTCTAATGGGGGTGGCCACTTCAACGCATTCACTTATGAGTGGTCGATTCAGATTCAGGTTATGTTTTGTTTTTATCTCTGAAGGGTCGAATTTAAACATATATCTAAAAATGAGACAAATAAAACGTCATTCAAAGTGTATTTTAAAGCACAAAACCTCCTGAAACATGTTACTCACAAAATACTAAGATTATTACTAATTGTAATCATATTTTGGACAAAATAACTATTTATTGAAAAGTAAAATTGGACAAAAGGTATTTTGGGCCGACTAAGGCGACTTGTTTCAACCTGTACCAAAGAATGCTCATTTTGACCTATGACCCAACCCATTCATTTTTTCAACTTAACTAGTAAGCTACCACTATTGTTAAACAAGTTGTTGAATAAACAATTAATCATAATACCTCAGGTGAGAATCTAAGCATGTCAGCACGAGCCATGGCTTCTGCTTGAGCAATCCTCTGCCTGAAGGTCATTGCCATCTCCTCTGCCTGTAAAAAGGGAAGCAATGACATGACACGTCAGTATAAAACAAAATTTCACTTACAATTAGACAAACTATGTAACTTGTGGAGCTGACCAAACCAAATCAAAACTGACAGGTTGAATAGTTAGGTTTTCTGACAAAACCTAACCAACACAAACCATTTACACAATCATGGTGTCTAACTTTATTTTACAAGGTTTAAGGTTAAACAGATTTTTCTTCTATTAGAATCACTGATTTATATAGAAATTATATTTGGAACATCATATATAACCTAAACCATTGGTTTACAATAAAGGCATAAAGCTGTTCAGCTCAGTTCAGTTTAGTAACATGACTGGATAGTTCGATGTCATGGTTACAACTAAAAAGAACCATTTACAACCCTAATGGAACCAGGTTAAGGAGAATTATCAATCTACTGTAACACGATGGCATTTATTGTAGATAACTGATTAGGATTACCTTCTCAAAAACTAACTTCGGGTTGCGAATCATGTCTCCAGGAGTCGGCTCTAGTTTTTTAGTAGACAGACTAACTCGGCCCCTCTCACGATCGTGGCTCAATACCATGACCTGCACACAATGAGTTATTACTTCATTAAAGAGTTCAAAGATGTCTAGCCACTTTCAGACGACCATAAATAGATTAGAGGTGATAACTTTGGCCATCTACTCATGAGTGGATTGATTTGGGTTATGCTTGATCTCTAACAGGTCAAACAGGAAGAAAAACCTTTATAGCTTAAAAGAAAACAAGTCAAACGGGTCAAAAGTCACCAAAAGTATTTTCTTTCTAGTACATAAAAACTAAATCATTTTATGCAAAACTAAGATTATTAACGAAATAGCATTATTAAATGATTAAAAAAAAAATACACCTCTAGATCATACCTTGAGAGTATCACCAGGTTGAAGGACAGTTGCAATGTCAGAGACACGATCATGGCTGATCTGACTAACATGGAGAAGCCCATTGACTCCACCGATATCAATGAAAGCACCATATGGTTTCAAGCTCTGCACAACACCAGTGACAACAGAACCGATACCAAGCTGTGCCTGGCTATCAGCCCTGGCCTTGCGGTTGCTCAAAATGAGTCTTGATTGTTCTTCGTCTACCTCCACAAACTTCAATGGAATTTCCTGCTCAAGAAGCTCTTCTGCACTTGAAGTCTGAAAATTACTTAAAACATTAACTTTGCAAGTATATTTCACTTCAACAAATTAATCAAGAAATTGTTCCATCCGAACAGATATAATAAACAATATCAAAACATAAAAGAGAGTCTATCCACCTAATATACAAAATGTTACCACTTCCGCTTAAATCCTACATGAGTAATTACCTTGTTCATAGTTGTATTTTACATTCACATAAGACGGCTACTATTAAATCTGTACAGTATATAAATGGGTCAATTCAGGTTATGTTTAGTCTCTAATAGGTCAAACATGTCAAATAAAAAAAATTAGTTATAACAAAAACAGGTTAAAGAAGTCAAATAGGTTGACAAATGCAAGAGTGTATGTTTAGAGCAAAAAACCTCCTAAATCATTTTATCCAAAAAACAATAAGACTATTATTGAAATAATATAATTCTTGTAATCATATTGGACACACCGTAAGTCTATCAAATCAATTAAAATTTAGGACAAAAAAGTGTTTTGGGTCAACGAGACCGAACCGGAATGACCCGCACTTAAATTACCCATTTTGACCCGTTACATAAACCACCTAATCAGCCCATTGTACTACCTCTGCCACAGAAAGTACCAGAAAAACTAATTAATTTGGTTCTACCATTTACGGATTAGGATGGGTTTATCAAAATTTGCAAGCAAAACTTAGATGATCCAGGTTATAGAAACCAACCGAAGATATTTGTGAAAATGGAACGAATCCACGAAGTCCCTCGACAATTGCCACCACTCCACCTTTGTTGGCACCAACAACCTTCACAAACAAGTGGAAAGAATTGGAGAATATTCACATAAGTAACATTTAAAAATATAGTCAAATAACTTAAAGTTACCATGCCTTTCAACTCTTACTTACCTTGCCCTTAAGCACCACATCTTCAGCTTGAAGCTGTCGACATCTCTCCCACGCGAGGTCATACTGAATTTGGCGTGAGCTCAAAATTAAGCTGTCATCATATTCATTTTCACCAATAATAACAAATTCATCACGCATACCGGGGACTATGCCTGCCTCTTCTACATGATTTATGGCATGAATACTTGCCTCCCTAACCGGTAAAAATGCTGAGGACTTTGCTGTGATGTCAACATACGCTCCTTTCGCATCTACTTGGAAAACAACTCCTTTCACCTACAACATAGGATGATTAATTACATCAATCTTTTAGAGTCCTTTTTCTATTATGAATTTTGCTAAACATAACCTTAGGGGGTGGTTAATAACCAATTTATGGTAATATTCTCCCTAAAAGTAAGTGTTTATCAACTAATTCTTGGTTATAGTTAACATATATTACACAAATAAAAACAAAGAAAAACAGTAACCATAGCCCTTGGGGATATGTTTAGCATTTTCCTCTTCTTATTTAGCTTAACAGTTAACACTACACAAAGGAAGCTTTAGGGGCATTGCATACCGTAGAGTCATAGACACCCATGGATTCACACTATCTATCAAGATACATGCTTTAAGCCTTTAACACTACACATGGATATTTATTCTATCAAAAGTTGATTGCTATTATATCGTCAACCATAAAGATAACAAACACATTTGAATGAAAAAAACCACATCCAAAAAACACTCGTGTCAATAAATTCAGGATTCCACAAGGGTTCTTCCCTCTTTTTAAATGAAGAGAGAAATGACAACGTTGGACTTACGCACCGAACCCAACTCTTTTTTTTTTTTGGATACTTCTTAAAAGGGGATTCACGGTTTTCTTGATAAAGTTCCTTATGAGATCCAAAGTGAAATTTGGTTTTAGTCTTCTTGACTTTGGAGCTCACTTTCCTCCGATATGTCAAATGCTCCCGAATTCCGGTGAACAAATTCAATTCAATTCAAAGTTGATAATACAATTGGAGGTCGTGTTTTCTTTCTTAAAATGTACCATTTTTTTTTCCTAACTCCATTTCCAAGACATGTAGAATTGACTATTCATCCATACAAAAACCAACTATCAACAAATTAAATCATCCACACACATCCCAATAAATAATAATAATAGGACGCTCGTGATTTACATTCTCTCATGTTATTCAGTCATCCATTATTTTTAAATAAGACACGATTAAAAATTAAAAATTGAAAAAAAAAAGGAAAGAAATGGGAGTACCTTAGAGCCAATTTCAGAATTATAATCAAACTTCTCAATAGCAGAATGAAAATCTTCAAGAGTAAAAGCAACACCTTCATAAGGTGCAGTTCTGCATCTTTCATAAGCTTCTTCAAACAATTCTTTAAGCTTCTCTCTTTCTCTTGTTTGTGCATTTGATATTACAGATGCTGCTTTTATTATAGTCTGGTGATGGTTTCTTTTCACTGATTGGCTAGTAAGAAATGATGTTGGTTTTCTTGATAAATGTGTTGTTGAAAGTGATGGGCATCTTAGACCACCTATTTGCTGTGCCAAAGAAGCCATGTGAGTCTCTGTGTTTGTGTGTGTGGAAGATGGAGACTGGGTTTTGTTTGTGGGGATTATGTTTGTATGCAGTGAGATAAGGTAAGAATGACGAGATTGGGTATTCGGTTTGACCCGAACCCGTCATATACAACAAACGGATAAATTTTCCTATTAATGCGGTAGTAGTATTCTTACAAAATAAAAATATTTAATTGGCTGATTCAACTGCTATTATTTATGGAAATGATAAAGGTAAGCGATGTAAATGGGTGATGTAAGTATTTTAGAAGTTAAAGTTTAAATGATATAAATATATAAACGGTGATGAAAGGCAAATTAGATACATCAACTACTCTTATATAATTTGAGAAAGAGAAAGAATGTTTTATAAAAAAATATAGACAAATACGTCGTAACTTTAATCCTTTCTTTTTGGTATTTGCATGTAACAAAACATTATATGATTAATTATGAGAAGAAAGATGACTTTCACATCAATATTATAATTATCAAAATAAATAAACAATAGTTATCTACTCGTTTTGACCCATCAACCCTCTCGACACACCCATAGAGCCCATCTCCCCATCTCTACATATAAGCTGAATGAAATACTCAGCACATCTTTCTACTGCATGATTTTGGTGAATTTGGTTCATAGTTTGAGACTTCCTGTTTTTAAAGGGAATTGAGTGGCACACGAGTCAGAGTCCAATACAACCTATTGTTTATTGTGTAAAAATAGTTGAATTAGTTCTTAAGCATCTATAACTTGTGCAGTTTGATGCTCATAACATGAGACCAGAACAATGCATCTCAATTATCAACAATGTTGTGGATAAATGAATCAAAGATATCGGTCAAACTGCAAAGTCAAATCATGTTTGTATGACCGTGTCTTGAGATCTCATTATTGAACGGGCCTCATTGTCGAATTTTGGAATCCATTTTGGCTAGTGTAGGATGGAGCTCAGCTACAAGAATCAAGCCTCTAACACAAGCATGAAGAAACTATATAATTACTGCCTATTCCAAGTGACAGATCTTGGTGTTGTAATCGTTCTTTGACCGAGATCAATATCGACAACCAGAAACAAGTACTCGAGCACCTCCTGGTCAGCTACTTAAGTCCTTTAACCGGATTGGCTTTGGCACAAAAAGAAATATCAGTTTTGATTCAAATTGGTGTGGGGTTCGAGCTTCATAGTCTAACCTGTTACCTAGTTTCAAAGTGGCTCATGATTTTCTGATGTGTGTTCAATTGGAGTTATGAGTCTATCTAATGGTGAGATTCGAATGGCATAGATTTTGGAGCAACAAGATAGTGGTTCTTGTTTTGCTTCAGAAAGCCTTGAAGATGAAACGTATCAGCTGACATCTCTAGATGAAATGATAGACGTTAGCTGTTGCAGGCTCCCCATCAGGCCTGATTAGGATGGGAATCGAGTTACAAGGAAATAAACATTGTTTTGTTATCGCTCTGAAGACAATGAAATGGTGGTTTAAGCAGATTGCAAGAGCAAGGAGAGGGAGAATGAGACGAGTTTAAGCAGTGCAACATTGTGTAGAATAGCATAGATAAGAATCTATCCTTGAACTTCTAATATGATGTGATTCAGAGAGTTGAGTTTTGGTGTAGTTAAATCAAAATAATCATTTACTATATCTGAGCCTGAATTGTTCTGAAAAGCTATTGCTGTGTATAATTGAAATTATAAACTCAATATAAGATCTAGAATTCTGTTGTGAAACAACGACCTAATAGCAAATATATAATGGAATAGTATAAAGAGAGAATAGAACAAATGATTTCCATTGATCTCCATAACTATATACATTAGCCACTATATATAGGGAGCTTGACATTAATACAATTAAGTATATACATAATGATAGAATATGAAAAGCTTGGGAGTTAGGAATGTGGATAGCCACATAATAATGATTTCATAACAAATTCTACATTATTCAGTTTGCATCTGTAGTATAAATCAGCATGGGATCTATCTACACATACACTTAATATGTTTCATAACAAATATAGCCATGTTAGTACAGAAAGCCTACCGTTGACCGGGCTTATTCATACATTGCATTGCATTTAGCGACACTAATAGACATTAAATCCGTTAACATGCCTATGTGCCTTTTACTTGCCAGCAAATTTAAACCTTTGAGAAACTAATGGTGTCCCACTGTCCCATGAAGCCAAATATATGCCTTGTACTTTCAAATAGCATCATTAATCTATGACTAATCACATCTAAGTAACTTATACTATTAATTTTCAACTATCAACTTCACCATCGAAAAAAAAAACCTAAACCTAAGTACCCAACAGAAGAGAATGTAAATTTACAAATTAAGATTCTGCACTAACAGAGCTAGTTAAAGTAATTGGTCCACACCATTATACTTGATCTCTAGAATGTGACAATTTACACTATGTAAGTTAAAGAGCCAATTTCCGAATCATCAACTGATTCACATAAACAACAAAACAGGCAATAAAACCAAAGAAACCAAAAAGGCACGTAAATCAAACATCCATCCATTAAAGAAGATAAACATATGACAAGATCCATGGTATCAAATGTCAACCAAAACATAAAAATAACCTACAAAAGTTGCCAAACATAGAACAGTAATCCAAATGCAAATAAACTGCATAAGTAGCAGACCAGATGGATTACAACCTCCTTCCCCTTCTACCACCCTTTCGGCGAGTGCTATCTGTTGGAATTGGTGTCACATCCTCTGTAATCATAAAAAGTACAACATTTAGACACCAGACAGTGAATAATATTTCATGTATTTGTGAAAGCACATAAAAGCAAATATTTCTAACAGCAATAATGTATAAAAAGCTTTTAGAATCATACCAATGCGACCGATTTTCATTCCAGAACGAGCAAGAGCTCTGAGGGCAGATTGGGCACCGGGACCAGGTGTCTTGGTCTTGTTTCCTCCGGTTGCACGCAACTTGATGTGAAGAGAATTGATGCCAAGCTCCTAGTATTACAACAGTGCTCATTTAGCCAAATTAAAATCATCTTTTGATTTGTTTTCAATTTTCAGGGAAAATCAGAAAACAGTGACAAGGGCGGATAGTAGTTTTGATGATGCTTAATAGTAGTTTTGATGATGCTTAATAGGTTGAAGAGATAATTATGTAACCTAATTGATCTAACAACTATTCAAATCTAGAGTTAGGTTATTATAACATTAATTGACGATTACAATCATCGTCAACATACAGAATATGACAAAAGAAGGAATTAAAAAAACCTTGCATCGATTAGAAACATCTTGTGCAGCAAGCATAGCTGCATAGGGAGATGATTCATCTCTATCAGCCTTCACTTTCATCCCACCTGGTGAACAAACAATTAACAATAAAAAACTATCCTCAAATACAACAAAACAAAACAAATTTGTCTCTTTTAATCCAAAAACATAAACTTTGAAGTTGTCTCGAGTTCTGAATCAACATGTACTAATGGAGATCAAAAAATACATCCTTGTTATCTTGTAACAATTGTTAATCGACAACTGCAAATTTAATTTTGTATCATAACATTTAAATGAAAAATTATAAGCTTCAAACACATAAAAAAACATGGTTCAAAGAAACTCATAAAGATATAGCTAAATTCTGCCTCATAAAAAGCATGCCATTTCAAAATGTAACTCAATTCTTTAAAACAAATCATACCAGTGATCCTAACCAGGGTTTCTCTTCCAGAGATATCAGTCACATGCTACATTAAGAAAATAGATACAAAAAGGTTATATAACTGTTATACGGAAACTAAAATGTTTTACGGGAAAGACAAATAGCTCTAAACTTACAATGAAAGTATCATTGAATGAAGCAAATATATGTGCCACACCAAAAACAAGCTCTCCCTCACGGGTAGCTGGTCCGAGTGTCACATTCTCCTCCTTTGGCTCTCTAACCTTTCGCTTCGACTATTATTAACAAAAACCAACAAATCAACAATCATAATAAAAGTTTTTGCTTCTATTACACAAAACAATCCACAAATTATAAAATAATGAGTATATACCAAAAAGACCTAGATTTTGTAACAAATACAGCTGACAAATAATACTTATACTATGTATATGCAACAATACTATATAGTTCTGTCAACAGGTAAGAAAACCACAAACATTGTATGTGTGTATATATATTTTATAGGGCTAAAATAAACATCAAATAAAATCAACAATTAATATCAGATATATCCATCTATCATATAACTATATAACAAAAAATGGAAAAAAGATAGACTGTTGGATATATTACAATATATCCATCTAACACATATTTTTTTTTCCCCATAATACGTTTACCTTGTTTACTGGACCTATGCATATATAGCGAGTATTTTCATCCTTGTAATGGATATGCTCCATTCGCACATGCTTCATCCATAAGGTCAATAGCCTTATCGGGCAGAAAATGAGCTGCATTAAGATTTCAATAAAATATTAAGCATCATCAGACTACTACAAAACACCACCAACAACAACAAAAAAAAGTCCCCTTTTGTGAAAAACATTAAAAAAATTAGTCATACCTGTTATGTATCGGTTTGAAAGTTGAGCTGCAACCACAAGAGCACAATCAAGAATCCGAACACCATGGTGGGCTTCATATCTTTCTTTCAACCCTCTAAGAATGTTAACCGAGATACAAAGAATTCAAACAGGTTGTATGAATTATAAAACTAAACCAAAATCATACCTTTTAATAGTTTACTTTAGGAGCACATAGGTTAATAGTTTACTTTAGGAGCACATAGGTTTAATCACCTATATAAACACAAAAAATATTAATTTTAAAGTATATTAATCAACAATATATAATTATTAATCAACAGTATATAATTAATCATTGATTGTTTGCTATTAAAACCCATATACATATACATATATATCTATATATACATATACGTATATATGAATCCTTTTCAATATTAAAACCGGAAATTCCAGCAAAACTGAAAAGAAAAAGGGTATGGCCCATCAGCCACTTCCATGAGATAACTATGAAGAAGAAGCAGATGAAAAAAACCCGAAGATGAAGAAAAAACCCATTTTAGATATGTAATGGAAGAAAAAAAGAAGAAGAAAGTGATAGATTAACCCATTAAAGAGTACATGGAAACATACCTTGATATATAAAAATGATGATAATTCAA
>JAOXNX010000001.1:24296216-24313218 GCA_028566075.1 Solidago caesia | reverse complement strand
CCAACTCTAGGTAAAATCATGAGCCAAAACGAAGAAAACTAAAACTATTATGATCGTCAAAAATTAGATATAATTAAATTGTACAAAAAAAAAATGAAAAATAAATATTAGGTAAAAACATGAAAAAAAAAACCTAAAACAAAAAAAAAAAAACAAAGTAAGCAACCTGATAGGCAGCTACGCAGCAGCCTGCCAGCTGAAAGCTTCACTGTTCATTGAACAGTGAATCCTCATACAGGCACGAAACCATAAGCATTGTTTTGAATTGTATATAAGTAATATGGATTAATTAATTAATTAATTAATTGACCCCGAGCTTTAGCTCAAGTGGTCATAAGGAAAGCAGATAGGCCCCTGGACTGTGCTTAACGTCAGGGGTTCGAATCTTGCTAAGGGGTTTTCCCAATTTAATTGGGTTTCCTCTTGAAAGGAATTTGGGGATGATCGCGTCGCTGTCACTGATAGCAAAAGATGGTGCGGTGAGTGATCCTATTCGCAGTTTAAAAAAAAATAAAAATTAACCTAAATCTAAGTGGTAAAACATTTTGAGTAAAGCCAATAATAATAATAATAATAATAATAATATTCCTAAAAATTAAAAAACATATCACACAAAATTTTGTTGCTTCTTCTTCTTCCCCTCCAAAATCAGAGCTCCTCTTAAAACTGATTTATAATATTAGGTTTTTTTTTCTTCTTCACTATTTACTCCCAAATTCAATCAATTTTGATCAATACACATCACTCAGAAACCCTAATAGCTAAATTGCAGGTTTGTTTTCATCTATTAATTATTATTATCAATATCTTTCTCAAATTGTGACTAAAATAAGGTTTCATATTCATGTTTGTGTGTAGTTGTAGTTGGAATTCAAAGAGATATGTGGGCATATGATTTTAACAAGAACCAAGGTCCCGGTACTGCTACCGGAAAGCCACAGCCTTCGTTCGGTTTGCAGGCTCCGTCCCAACCACCGTCATCATGGTAGAATATTCGTCTAAAGATTTATTCTTTTTGATTTAGTTTCACATTTACTGTTTTAATCAACTATGCTAGTTAATTTGTGTTAGTGTGATTATGTTATTGCCCCGCAAGAAGTAAGTTGTTGCAAATACTGCGTTCGATGAATATTATACTGTTTTTGTAAGAAACTTTTAAACATGAGAACCAGCCAATCAGTCGGTTTAGTGATATGATATATTAAAGTGTATTTTAGAAGTCACAAATAATATATTTCATTGCATCGTCCAGGTTCAATGGTTCTTCCGTAAAGCATGAAGGTCATCAAAATCCTGTAGGAGCGCCAATTTTTCCATCACATAACCGGGGAACTGATTTTCCACCGATAAACCAAGTTCAGGATTTGAAAAGAACAAGATCACCGCCTATACTATCTACGTATAAAGATGTTCTGCAAAACTCAACAACTGCTGTAGGGAGGCAAGTTACTTTCTTAATCTGTTTTTTCAGTATAACTAGTTAATGTTCTCTTTGTTGTTTTTAAGTTAAAAAGTTACCCGGCTGGTAAGGGTGCATTTAGTTACAGCAAGTATTCTCTAATTTCTCATATTTAACTTCTATAGAAAATTAGGGTGGTTTTTTTTTGGTATCTTCGGCGAACTAATGAAAATCTTGAAAACATGTTCATTTATTTTAATTTTTCCATTTTAGAAAATACAAGGAAGTTATACACTATAAAATTTAGTTATAAAATTTGTACATGTTTTATGTTTTTCGAGTTTTTCTGGATAACCTTTCAAGATAAGTGCCTCATTTTTCTACAACTAAACAGTCCCTAAATATTCCACCTTACAAATGATTGTCTTGGTCTCTGTTAACTAAATTGGTCTCGTCTTTACTATACCAGGTTAAACATCTCTATCCTGTACAAAAACGGATTTCATGAAAAGTAAAGTGAAACTTGAAGTCCATGCATAATGGAATGTCTCTCTGCTTGAACACTTTTTCTTCCCACTGCTCGTAAAAAAGTACTAGATTATGTTCCACTTGTGATAAATCATTGTTATCTTCTGTAAGCTTTGTTAGGTATTGATTTATGGTCTTTACATACTTGCAGCCACTCTATTTCTCAGACAACCAAATCTTCTCCTCATTTATATCAAAGAAATGATCCAGGACAAGGTTTTGGTCCTTCGAGTGAAACTAGGAGGTAAGTTTAACATCCAAGGTTGCTTATCTGCTGTCCATGCATATACACGTATGAACTTTTTCACTAGCTTTATTTCAAAGAATTAGGTGTTATTGAATAGTTTTTGATCCATCGGTGTAGATTTTCTGTAACCCGTGATCCTATTCATTAGGTGCATGATCGTATGTTCATTCTGTGAGAGTTGAGGGTTTGGTTTTTTTTTTTTAATATATTTTTTTTAATTTCTAATGGTCTGGTGGCGTATTTTTATCATTTTTTGGAAGCTCAAAAGCCACTTGTTAATTCTAAAAGTTTTTGTGGGTAATTTACTCTCGTTATTCTTATAACTTGGGGATTTTCTGTCATTCCAGTTTTGCCTTTGGCATGTCATATTCGATACTCTAGTTTGGATGTTAATTCGGTTTTTAAACATTTTCCTTTCTTGTTTTTATGTCCAGGCCTTCTGTTTCTCCCCCCAGGTTAAGTACAAGGCCCAATAATCAAGCTGGTTCTCAAAGTAATGCTTGGCATCAACCATCTACTGATCTTTTTAAAAGCAAAGCACCTGCAACCAATCCAAGTGATTTTCCTGTTCCAAAACGGACTAGGCTGCCTTTCACAGCATCAACTGATCCAGGGTTGCGTGGGAATGACAGCTCTGTACTTGATAACACCGATAGGTATGATGCTATTGACTAGACGTGGCAAATTGGGCGGGTCAGGCAAACTGTTTTGGGTCAAAGTGGGTAGTTTGTTAGTACGTTTTGGGTTGAACTGAAATACATTTTCTAAATTATGCGAACTTTATGTTATTTTTGTCAGATTCGGTTTTTTTTTCCTCCCTAACATCAAAGAAACATTCTGTTGAAAACTAACAAGACGCTAGAGATTGCAATTCAGTAATATATCCTGAAAAACTGGAACCAAAAACATAACGAGCACCCCACAAATCTGTAAGCTTTGATGTGTATTGATTTGTATTGTTTATTTGCTTGCAGCCACTCTGTTGCTCAGAGAACCAAATATCATCATTTTTCCCATAGAGATAATCCAGGAGTAGGTTCTGGTCCTTCGAGAGAAACTAGAAGGTAAAGTTAACTTCCAAGCTCGATGATACTATGTCCCTGCATATGCGCCTATGACCTTTTTCACCTGGTATAAGTCTTACATATTGGCTGCTAGTGAATAAATTTTGATCCATTGCAGTTGACATTGTTTACCCATGAATCGCATGATTCTAATGGAATCATTCCATGCACAAGGTGCATAACCCTATGTTCACTCTGTGAAAATTGAGGGGCCGCCCGGTATTTCTAAATGTCAGACGGCGTATTTTATCATTTTTGGAAAGTTCAACGGTCAATTGTTGTTTCTAAAAGTTCCAGGGATAATTTAGTCTTTCTGTTCTTATAACTAGGAGATATTCTGTCATTCCAGAAGGCTCAAGGGTGGTGTTGTTCGAACAAGCTACCAGGGGTTTTGCCTTTGGAATGTCATACTTGATATTGTAATTTGGATGTTCTTTTGGTTTTTGAACATTTTTTTTCTTTTTTTTTTGTGTGTGTGTCTAGGCTTTCTGTATCATATGCCGATCTTGATGAACCCGAAGTACCTGCAGCCAATCCAATCGATTTCCCTGTTCTAAAAGGGACCAGGTTGCCTTTTACAACATCAACTGATCCAGGGTTGCAGGGAAATGACAGCTCTGTACTTGATGACACTGAAAGGTATGATGCTATCGACTCTTGGTTGCTGATATTGTCATTTTCAAAAAGTTCAAAAGCGATTTGTTGTTTCTAGAAGTTCCTGGCATTATTTCATCACAGAACCAGGGGATATTATGTCTTTTCAGAAGGCTCTAGGGTATTGTTTGCTCCAACAAGTTCCCAGGGGTTTTGCATTTGGCATGTCACATTTGATATTGTAATCTGGATGTTCTTTTTGGTTTTGAACATTTTTCTTTCTGTGTTTTTTTGTCTAGGCCTTCTGTATCTCCTCCCAGATTAAGTACAAGGCCCAATAGTCATACTGGTCCACAAAGTCATGTTTGGCGTCAGCCATATCCCAATGTTGATAGACCCAATGCACCTGCAACCAATCCAAGCAATTTCCCTGTTCTAAAACGAAGTAGGTTACCTTTTACAACATCAACTGATTCAGGGATGCAGGGAAATGACAACTCTTCTGTACTTAGTGACACTGAAAGGTATGATGCTATTGGCTCTAGGTGGCAAAATGGGTGGGCCAGGAAAATGGGTTCAGGTAAATCGGTCAAAACAGATAGTTTGTGGGTACGGTTTTGGCTGGGTTGACCCGGAACACTTCTTTGTCTAAATATTACTACAAAACTTATATTATTTCAACAACAATCTACTTCACTTGTTAAAATGATTTAGGAGATGCATTAAATATAGAGAAAAGCTACACTTACAAAAACATGTGTACAAATTGATATTGACCAATCATATGAAGATAGAAAAATAAAGTTATTGTTAGTGTAGCTTTTCTCTTAAAAATATGCTATAAGCGATGTTTCACATGTTTTAGTTTAAGCTAATTCATTGATATTAACCGTTTGATGCTTAAGAGGTAAAACGTCACCTGATGAATGAATCAACTTCTAAACCAACCCGTTGGCAGGAATGAAGAATCTCTTATCTTGTGAATCTGATTTTTAATTTCAAAATACCTACTGTTAGACCAATTACTTTCTTCATTTCCGTTCCTATTTTCTCATTCCTAAACCCTCAATATAAACAGACTGTAAGCAAACGGCTAGAATTTGCCACCTTTGTATCGACCTATTGTATTAACATATAAACACTCTACATGCATGTTACATTCATTAAAAAATATATATATATTTCAATATTCAACTGCAGAGAATTGCAAGCCAAAGCAAAGCGAATGGCCCGCTTTAGAGATGAACTTAGCCAACCTGAACCAAGCGAGACTGGTAACAGAAACCAAAAGTCACAACAGGTTGATCATTTGGGCATAGACAAAAGAAAGTTAATGGGGGAAGCTTCAGATATGATGGGTCATTTACGTAATAACAACTTACCAAATGATGGTGAAGATTCATCCACTGTTATAGTCGGATACTGTCCTGATATGTGTCCAGGTACATTGTTTTATCACAACATAATTTGAACTGCATGTATATTTAGGGAGCCACATATTTTTAGTGAGCTATTATCTATTTGAAATCGTCAAGAAAACCCTTTTTGGAATAATGGGAAATGGGAACAAATATTAACACATTGTGAAAGTGCTATTAGGCTGCCTAGTTATCTATGCATTTGTGAAGCCATTTGATGGTTCAGTTGTTCCATCTATGGATTGAAATATGTAATAATAACAACAACAATAATGCTAATGATGATGTTTGCATATGAACAATTGAGAGTGTATCGACGTGTTCGTGAATTTATTTATGCATGTATGTGCCATTTTTTGTCGTAAGATCAACTATGTCACATGTTGTCATGTGTGCGACATTACTCATTCTTGTGGGTATAAATATCCCATCATTGCTCGGGACTCCGTATACTAACCAGACACCTATACGCGTGATCGTTGATATATTGGTGAAAAGAAGTCTTCTGTTTTTTTTTTTTTTTTTTATTGTTTTATGATTTAAAAGTTAGCGTCATCAAGTCATCAAATGAACAACTTTCGGATTGACAAAGTTATAAACCACATTAGATGTTCTACATACAATAATTAAAATGCAAGTCTAAGATTGGGATTGTATGGTTAAAATGTTATCAACCAACTTGAGGTTATAGGAGTGAATGATAAATGGCAACTAATATACAACATGGCGTTCTTTGACACCTAATTGCTGAACATCAATGGTTTTGAAGCAAGGTCAAATTGCAATGGATATATCTATGGGTTAACTGTGTTTTTCAACTTTTTAGGGTATAAAGGATTAGCAAATTTCATAAAATAACCAAACAGAACAAAGGAAATGGTTCTATTTCAGTTTAGCTAAATTCAACCAAACAAATAGTTCAAGGTGATATTTTTTGGTATTTGTTTTGTCATCAAACGGATTATTTTGAGACAGAATGAACAAATTTTGGTCTTCAAAGTCTTTGTATGTTTTCTTAGTAAGTTCTTAGTGATCCTTTTGTGGTACCCATTTTACCTTTTTCTTAGTAAGTTTTTAGTGATCCCTTTGTGGTACCCATTTACCTTTCTGAAACATTAGATCTTGGTAGCTTGATGTTTCAGTCACTTGTTTATTCTTATTTTTTTTGTTTTGTTTAGAGTAGGCCTGACAACTAGTCCTTGCTGGACTCTGAAGTATTGCCTGCAGCTTTATGTATATGCATTACGATAGAGGTGTCAATTTGACCAGTCGATTCAGGTTACAGTTTCTGTTACGGGTCAAGTGGCTAAAAGTTAAAAAGTAGCTTGGAAGGATCCAAACGAGTTGAAGTCACCTGAAGTTAATTATTAATGTTTAACACCTCTTAAATGAATTTATTAATTAAGTTGAATTCTCATTGAAATGATACAGCTTTTCTAATCTCATCTGATACATTAATCATATATAATTAATTTCTGACTTTTGAAAAAGTGTTATGGGCCAATGCAATCAGTTTCCCCAGCACCAAGAATCAAATTCTTTGAGTCAAACACATGTTGACCCAATATACAACCCGCCACCTCTGTAATATTGTCATCTTTACTTTTTAACAATCTTGCACTTACTTTTCATTGCTTGCAGAGCAAGAAAGAGCAGAGCGAGAGAGGAAAGGAGATCTTGATCAATATGAACGTTTGGATGGGGATAGGAACCAGACAACTGGATCCCTTGCAGTTAAGAAGGTAAGCATTAGGTCCGCTTTTAATAACTTATGTTTCACTGTTCTATGTCGTGTGCTGTTTTATTCTTAAAAAGGATTTAAAGATCAAGACATTTTCTGTGCAATTTACAGTACACTAGGACAGCTGAGAGGGAAGCTGCACTGATACGCCCGATGGAAATCCTCCGAAAGACGATGGACTATCTTTTGAGCTTGCTGGACCAACCCTATGATGATAGATTTCTGGGTTTATACAATTTCTTGTGGGACAGGATGAGGGCTGTCAGGATGGACCTCAGGATGCAGCATATATTTAATCTAGGTGCTATTACTATGCTGGAGCAAATGGTTTGTTCTCATTTTAGAATCTACTATTACTCCATCTAGGACAACCCACCTTTATATAACATTAGAGGTGGTAAAATGGGGGAGTCGAAGGGGTTGTGTAACAGCAAATTGTTAGCAGGGATCATAAACTCATAAAGGGTCATTTAAGGCATGGGTCTAGATGAGTTGGTTCATGTTGGGTGACCCACATACACTTTTTTTTGTCTATATTTTATTTTTATTTTTCTATTATAAATAACTATTGCTTTAGTTATGACTAAGAGGGTTGTATGACTATTTTGGTTATTACAATAACAATCTGAATTGTTGAATAAGCTGATTAAGAAGGCTGTATATAAAATCGTTGGTGTGAATTTCATCCTGTTCGACCCATTTGACTTGTTCCCCCTTTAGTTATTGGATGTGACCCACTGGACTTGATTGAGATATATAACACAGTTCATATGGATTTGTTCACAAGTATCCGGCTCTTAATTGACACCCCAAATATCATTATGCTTGTTAAACGAAGATATACTTAATATTTATTTCAAACAACTAATCGGTAGCTTGTATTATGTACTAGTTACCAAAGTAATAATATTATAACGTCTTATTATAAATCGCCACATTATGCAAGTTTAGTGGCATCATATTATGTTACAATCTACTCATTACTTTATAGGATGCTTAGGCACCAAAGTCTACGTTGTTATCATTGTTGTGTCATATTCTTAGATATGGCAAATGGAAATTCCAACATATGTACTTTTGAATGGGGCAATTTGGGTTACATTTAGTTCAGAAGTTTAGATTATTGTTGAAGTAATATAATTTCTGTAATCATCTTTGATACACTAGATATCTTTACTCATCCCCCAACAATTATCTCGCTCTGAACCATCACTCAATCCTCTTGACACACCCATATTGCCACCTCTACGCATACTGTTCAGTCCATCTTTATACTCTATGATCTTGGTGAAACCGGTTTGAATTTTGATACTTCAGTTCCTGTTTCTGAAGTGATCTATTAATCATTAACTTGTTGGTGTCAGATACGGCTTCATATTATAGCTATGCATGAATTATGCCAATATACGAAAGGAGAAGGTTTTTCAGAGGGATTCGATGCACATCTTAATATTGAACAGATGAACAAAACATCTGTTGAGTTATTCCAGTTGTATGATGATCACAGAAAGAAGGGAATAAAGGTGCCCACAGAAAGAGAATTTAGAGGTTATTATGCCCTTCTCAAGTTGGATAAACATCCAGGTTATAAAGTAAGTCACTTGTCAACATGACACTACTAGATTTTTGTCCTTGGTCTTCTAACAAATGGAAAATCATGGTAGGTTGAACCATCAGAGCTCTCACTCGATCTTGCAAAGATGACACCGGGGATTCGACAAGCTGCAGAAGTGCTGTTTGCCCGTAATGTAGCTAGGTTGTATAGTCTCTTAGAAAGTATTAAGTTTTCTAAGTAGTTACTACATCTTAAAGGGAGCAAGATGTGTGGGTTAGGTGACAGGTCAAAGCAGGTTTGGGTTGTAACAGTTCATTTCTAGAATGTATTGAGATGGACGGGCTGGGTTGTGTTGACCTGTAAACTCCTTTTTGGTTGTGTCCTAAATTTTTTATATATTTAAATGTGCTAAGTTACGATTGCAAAAACAATATAATTACAATATATGAATCTAAGTCTTTGGCTTAAAACAATTTATGAGGTTGTATGCAGTCAAAATAGACTTCTGACTCGATTCAACCTGTTTGACCCATTTAGATTTTCCCTTTTTAACTACCTTTATTGTTGGCCCATTATATCCGTACGAGATACGAGATAACTGACAACCCAAAGCGACCGATTCATTAGTAAATCGTTCAGTATTGCCAGAGATATTTTCATTAACTTTTTGTTATTTTGTTGTTCCAGAGCCTGCAGAACTAGTAATTTTATAGCTTTCTTTCGCCTAGTTAGGAAGGCTAGCTATCTTCAAGCATGCTTAATGCATGCTCACTTTGGCAAGGTTTAGTCTTTTGCTTTTTTATGAATTTTCTCGAGCATTATATTATAGTTTGTAATATAATTAATTTATTTTATGATAATACTTTTTTTTTGATTTTTTATGGTAATACTTGCTTTTGTGTTCGTGTAACTTTTACCATGATTCCCTGTATTTGATGTTGACACGGTTTAATTGTTTTATGAAAATTTCTTTATTCAAGGCAACGCTCATACGCATCATGACTCATTATTGATTATGATCTTACCAGTTACGGACTCAGGCACTTGCTTCCCTACATAGCGGCCTGCAGACTAACCAAGGCATACCACTATCCCAGGTTGCCAAGTGGCTTGGAATGGAGGTAATGTCTCTAGGTTTTCTGATTTCTATCTTGTTTAGTGGTGGAAAAAATAGGCGGGTCAGTTGGGTTGGGTAATAGGCCACGTTGACCAGACACTTTTTGTTCAAAACTTTTAAAACAAGTGGATTTTTCAAATGTGATTTACAAAAGATATTATTTTTGTAATGATCTACTACTATTTTGAATAAAATGATTTAGGAGCTTTTGTGTATAAAGTTACACTTTAGTACTTTCAACCCCGCCTGGTTCTTTTCTTTTGCAGCCAACTTTTTTTTTTCTTTGACAAAAATATATTTTACCTGTTCTAGATTCAATTATAAGTAAATGGGCTGGAGTTGCCTCTTCTACTCTAATTCTTTATTAAGGATGTTTGTCGTCTTTACGTTGTTTCTTTATTGCTGTCTCTAGGATGAAAACTTGGAAGACCTTTTGGAATACCACGGATTCTCTATAAAGGAATTTGATGAACCCTATATGGTAAAGGAGCGACAGTTTCTGAACGAGGACATTGAATATCCTTTGAAGTGCTCAAAACTTGTTCATATGAAGAGATCATCAACTGTTGTTGAGGATGTTTTATCCTCTCTGATAACATCCTTCCCAGCCCAGGATCCAAAAGGGGTCCAGTTCAGGATGCCTCCCATGCAAGAAGAGTCGCCTGTTATTCATAAGGAAAAAACTCAGGTTTTTGTCAAACCCATGGATAGCCACATGGCAGATGTTGGAGATGAAACTGTTAAAAACGACACTCAAGTGCAGTCAATTTTCACTCCACCAGTAGTGGACACATGGAATGAAGATCAGCATCACATAGAAGTTGCAAGCCCTTCACCTCGGGGGATCTTTAAAAATAGCAATTCTTTTAAATCTCCAAAACTTGTCACCACGAGTGTTGCGGAACCTGGTTTTGATAAGAAGTTTAGGAACTCTTTTGAGAAGCATGACCAATCAAACATATCTGCAGCACCTCGAATAGCTTCACCTAGAAAATTTACAGTAGAAACATTGCCAGATGTACAGATGGATTCTCCTGTTGAAGATTCACTGGTCCAACCCGATTTACCCAAGGACCCAGAACCTGAAGAACCTGAAAATGCGATTGAAGAAGTGCCAAATGAAATTGAAATCGATGCCTCTATAGATGAAGAAGTTGCTGAGGCAAAACTTAAGCTGATATTGAGGTGCTAGTTTGTTATATTGATCTAGGGGTACAAAATGGGTGGCTTGGGTAATGGTCAAAAACTGGTAATACAGGTGAAAACGGGCTGGGTTGTCTTAACGCAAAACACTTCCTGTCCAACATTTTAAGTTTTATTATAAATAATTAGGGTTTTATTTATTTCAATAATAATGAAATTTGTTTGAATAAAATGATTAAAGAAAGATTATGCATTAGTAATAATTAACATGGGACGCCTTTTAACCCACATGACCTGTTTTGTTCAAGCTATTTATCAATTTACATGCAGTTAGAGTAATCGACCCATTATTAACTAAAAAAGTCGAAGTTGTGATCTCCATAATCCTTAGCAACTCTTCTCAAAATCTCACTCAAAAGGTGCTGAGTTGGAATCCCATGTTAATTCTAACTAAGGATTCTTGTAGTTCCGGATCTTTAGATGCGCTACATTTTGTTTGATCGTATATTTTCTTGATTTAGGCTTTGGAGACGACGTGCATCCATAAAGAAGGATTTACGTAGTAAAAAACAACTGGCAGCAAATGCTGCGTTGGGCTCACTTTCATTGGGCTTGCCAATGTGGCACTACAAAGAGGTATGTTTATGCTTCTCAGTTCATTTTCAGTACAGTGACTTTTGGATAACAATTTTGTTTCATGGGGTATCATGCTTCTCATTTTATTTTTATTCTTCTATAAAGCAACCAAAAGTTCCTCTGGACTTCAACATTGACCGTGCAATGTGCGAGAGATATGAGAAACAAGAACAATTGTGGTCGACACTTCATGTTTCCAATGTGGTAGCACCTATTCTTGGTCAACGTTACCAATATCCCAAATGCGTTTGCTGGAAGTTATTATTTTGTTCTCTTGACTTGGAACCCAGGACCAAAGTTTCTGATCTGGATCTGGGCTCATGGCTGAGATATAAGCTTATGCCCGAAAATATTGGTAATAGTGATGATTTAGTAGCATCTTCGCAAAATGTTTCAATATGGAAGAAATTGGATTATGGAAAATCAGCCGGTGATTGGACTTACTATTTGTCAGTGGTCAGAAACATAGAATTTGATAATCTAGCTGAAGAAACAGTTTTGGGTGCAAGTGCTGTCATGTTCTTAGCATCTGAATGGATCTCGTGGGAAGCCCAAAAGATTCAGCTTTTTAACCTTGTATCATTAATACCTTGTGGTTCATGTTTGCCACTTCTGATCTTAAGTGTCTCAGATCCCTCCATCATAGTTGAAAATTTGGGGCTCAATGAAGTTGATAAATCAAAGATCATCTGCTTTTCAGTTGTTCCGTTAGATGGTTTTTTCAGTGACGAATATTTAAGAAAAGGGCTAGAGTGGCTGGCGAGTCAAACTCCAGTACAACCTGTTGTTCACTGTCTAAAAACACGTGAATTAGTTCTTAACCACCTACAATTTGTGCAGTTTGATGCTCATAACACAAGCCCAGAACAATGCATCTCAGTTATTAACAATGCTGTGGATGACTCAATCAAAGATATCGTTCAAGCTGCAAAGTCGAATCCTATTTGTTGGCCCTGTTCTGAGATCTCATTGCTGAACGGTCCTGATTGTCAAATTTTGGAATCTCATTTGCCTCGTTTAGGATGGAGCTCAGCTACAAGAATTGGGCCTCTAACACAAGCATTAAGAAACTGTAAATTACTCCCTATTCCAGATGACATATCTTGGTGTTGTAATCGCTCTTTGACGGGGATCGATATCGACAACCAGAAACAAGTACTCGAGCACTTCCTGGTCAGCTACTTGAGTCCTTTAATGGGATTGCCCTTGGCACAAAAAGAAACATCAGCTTTGATCCAAAGTTGTGTGGGACTCGAGTTCCATGGTTCAACCTATTACCTAGTTCCAAAGTGGCTCATGATCTTCCGGCGTGTGTTCAATTGGCAGTTAATCAGTCTATCTAATAGTGAGATTTCAACGGCGTATATCTTGGAACAAAAAAATAGCCGGTTTCATTTTGCTTCGGAAAGTCTTGAAGATAAATCGTATCAGCTGACATCACCATCTCTGGATGAAATGATAGAAGTTAGCTGCTGCAGGCCCATCATGCCTGATTTAGGATGGGAATCGAGTTACAAGGAAATGAGTGCAGCAGCAGTTTGTGATCGCTCTGAAGACGATGAAACGGTGGTTAATAGAGATGATGAAGCGGAAGAGGAAATCAGGAAAGATTATGTGGAGAATGAGAACAAGGATAGGGAGAATGAGAGGAGGTTAAGCAGATTGCTAGAGCAGTGTAACATTGTACAGGATAGAATAGATAAGAAGCTATCCTTATACTTCTAATATGATGTAATTTAGTGAGTTGAATTTTGGTTTATTAGTTGTAATAGGAAATGTATTATCGTTTTTTATTTCTATAATATATGCTTATTATGGCAGTCTTTGTTTATTTCTTTACAAAATCAAAAAATTTTAATTTACTTAAAACGCGACAAAAATTCATTATTTGTACACTTTTGCATCTGTCCCTTTCATATCACAAATTCTCTTTGTAATTATCGTGTAGGAATTATTCGATGTATCTTTTGATTTTGTAGTAGGTTAAAACGGTAGAACTTCTGCTGTATCTGAAAACAATAGTTTGACTATGTGTAATTGATTGATTGATTTGAAGGTACATGACTACGCAATTTGTAACGACCGCCTTTCACGTATGGCACGTCCCAGCGTGTTTGGCTACGTCGAAGAAGAATGGGTAAAAAAGTTTAAGCGGGGTAAACCCTTTACCCAAAAAAAAACCTATGCAATTTGTAGAGCATGATGCCGAGATACTAATTCAGTAACTTTTAGTTCAATGATGTCGAAGTTTACAAATTACTTATTAGATAACGAGTTGTCCTGTAATAATAGATCCATCAAGTAGCTTTTACAAAAAGGGAAAATGATACGTACTGTAATTTTGTAAAGAAAAAATATTATGTTCGCCCCTTATAGTTTTGTAATAATAGATCCATCAACTTAATTTTGTAAACAAATGATTCAAACCAAAGGAAAGAGGCATTATAGTTTTAACCAACAGGACAAAAGCAGAGACTTAAGTTGTTTATTAAGCATATAAAAAATCAGTTAAAACCAAGTTTATGTGTTTTGTTGAACTTGGATCCAACATTCAAATGGGAACCAAAAATCGAATAAACAAATAACATCCCAGAAGGTCTATATGTGAATCGCCTTATCATAGGTAGCCATGGCAGCCTCCTTCACGGCCTCGCTCAATGTAGGATGTGCGTGGCATGTGCGGGCAATATCCTCGCTTGATGCTCCATAAGTCAAGGCTAAAGCAGCCTCATGGATGAGCTCACCCGCATTTGAACACATAATATGAACACCGATTATCTTATCTGTCTCCTTTTCGGCTATAATCTTCACTAATCCTTCCGCGTCATCAATTGACTTAGCTCGACTGTTTCCCAACATCGGAAATTTCCCAACCGTGTATGCAATCCCAAGCTGCTTCACTTGCTCTTCTGTCTTTCCCACAGATGCCACCTCAGGATGTGTGTAACAAACACCAGGCACCTTATCATAGTCTACATGCCCTTCTTTGCCTGCAATGTATTCCACACATGCAACACCATCTTCTTCAGCCTTGTGGGCCAACATTGGCCCGGGAATGACATCACCAATGGCAAAAACGCCCTTTACATTTGTTGTAAACCTTCCATCTACTGGGATTCGGCCGATTTTGTCGGTTTCCACACCAATGTTCTCCAAACCAAGCCCAGATGTAAACGGGCTTCGACCCGCAGAGACAAGAACAACATCTGCCTCAAGTATCGTCTGGTCACCGCCGGCTGATGGTTCAAGGGTCAATTTCAAAATGTCGGTTGAAGTGTCAACTGCTACCACTTTTGTTTTGAGCATGAACTTCATCTTTTGCTTCTCGAGTGACCTTTGAAATTGCTTGCGGATCTCACCATCCATTGACGGGACAATGTCTGGTGCGAATTCAACAACCGTGACTTCTGAGCCAAGACGGCCCCAGACTGACCCCATCTCCAAGCCTATGTAGCCTGCCCCGATGACAACCAACTTCTTGGGGACTTCTGTCAGAGCTAAAGCTCCAGTGGATGATACAATCCTCTTCTCATCAATTGTAATCCCGGGTAGTCCTTTGACATCAGATCCAGTGGCAATGATGATGTTTTTGCCTTTCACCACAGTGCTGCCACCATCAATGGTATCTACAGAAACTTCAGAGGGAGAGACGAACTTCCCGTAGCCCTTGACATAAGTCACTTTGTTTTTCTTGAAAAGGCCCTCAATACCTTTAGTGAGAGTTGACACGGCTTTATCTTTTTGGCCCATCATGGCAGCAACATCGATATCAACGTTATCAAACTTCACACCATGCTTAGCAAATCTAGTTTTGGCATCATGGTACATGTGAGATGAATGGAGAAGTGCCTGAACATCAACAGATTATTTTGGTAAAAGGAAATATGTCAGAGTAAGTAACTTACTTGTAACCATTTCAAAGAAACAATTCAACGAAAGAGAACATATAATGTAAGCTCATTCTGGAATCATAAAACAGATTCTTTACAGGAGGCATTCAAATAAGAAGTCATCAAAACCGTAGTTATGCAGAAACAATATATATAATCTCAAAATCTAACCTTGAAGACTTACTATGTTCCCACTTATCTCGATTCATGCAAATGCAGTTCCTTTATTAATTTCCAATTGTTGAAACACACTACTTACATTAGTTGAAACACACAACCAGGCAGCAGTTACACATGCTCGATCGAGACTTGGTCGGAAACCGAAACACCAAATGTACTTTCCACATTTTTCATTTTCCTAGCTAGCTAAATAAACCTTCCTTCTATATATATAATTATACACACACACACACACACACACACACACACACACAACCACAACCTTCCTCAAATTATTATTAACAATTAACCTTTTCAGTTATCTATAATTAATGATCACCATAACAATTTAATTATAAAATCAAAATAATAAATAAATGAAAAACATATACATAATAGAGTAGGTGGGTGGTACCTTAGAAGGAATACAGCCAACGTTGAGGCAAGTACCACCTAATGCACCACGTTTCTCAATACACGTAGTTTTGAGCCCTAACTGAGAGGCTTTGATCGCCGCCACGTAACCACCGGGACCGCCGCCGATGACGACGACGTCGTTTTCATCAGATCCTGAAGATGCGAAACCTCTAGAAAAAGTACTTGTAAATGATGATGATGATGATGATAGTGAGAATGAATAGCACCTGAGCGCATCTGATGAGATGTTGAAGATAGTTTTGGCTTTCCTTGTGGCTAAATTTGCCATCGCCATTTTACAAAAAAAAAACGACTGAATATGAATGAGAATTTTCGAAGCCACTGACCTTTTATCTCTGTCTTTTGTCCTTTTTCATTCATTCATGCATAAAATAAAATATTTTTATTTAAATATATAAATAATTTTGGGGAAAGGATTTATTTATTATCTAGTTGTAAAAATAAATAAAAATTCAACCACTCATTATTCATCATATCATGTAATCTTCTTGATTCAATGATTTACAAATACACATGACTTAAAATTGTATTATATATGAAATACTTTTTCATATTATTAATTATTAAAAAATATTATACATTGGTTGTTATTGTTATTATCTATATACTAGTATTAGATTAGATTAGGTTACATGTATTTAATTTCGGTTTATATAACACTAACACCAAAAAGATAGTTAAGTTAATACATTGAAACCTAGGTCTAAACCAGCATATATGAGCTGCATCATACCGAACCCGTCAACCACGCAATGTGTGCTGATGTGGTTGACCAATTTACCCGGCGTGGTGGTCCGATTATGGAAAAAAATTTCTTTCACAACGGATGCTCTAACAGGTTTAGCAAGATGGTATAACGCAAGCCAAACACGGCCCAATTACGTATTTAATGCTGTTGAAAACCTTCATTCATACATGAATAATCTTTATAATAAACTAGCACGTTACCCGCGCAATGCGGTGGCGGTGACGGCGACTGCGGTCTAGTGGTGGCGCAACTGGTGGTGGGCGGAGACTATTGGTTGTGGTGGCGATGTCGAGTGGTGTAGGTTCATGTAAATGTAATTGATGTA
>JAOXNX010000001.1:24282979-24296116 GCA_028566075.1 Solidago caesia | reverse complement strand
CTTGGGTAGTCGGTTGTCTAAACCGGATCCCGCTTACATCCAAACTGAGAAGGCTGCCAAGGAAAAACTCCAAGAGGGTCGATTCTGCACTTGGCAGGGATCGAACCCTCCACCTCAAGGATAAAACCCAGGTGCATCACCACACGAGCTGTGGATCATTTGCTCTTATCTCTACCTAAGATATAGAGAAAAAGATCTTTAGGCTTGTCAGACATGAGGATCGAACCCTTGACCTTTGTCTCTAGAGTCAAGGGCTCCAACCACTTGATCGGTTGATCCAACTCGGTTGGTTATGTTTTAAAAAAAATGTTTTTTTTTATTATTATTTATTAGTATTGGGTTTCGTAAGTGATCCTAATTAAATGCTAAGACGCACTAGCCCATTGGTCATAATTATCCATATAATTCATGTACCTCAAAAGTCAAAAGTTCCCCAACCTACTTTAAGTTGGGCCAACTCTAGCCCATCTCGTGGGTTCCTCCACGGCTCCACTGCACGGCTGCACCAGGCTTGTGACTTCTTTGGAAAAGTCTCCAAGTTTTTTCCTAAATATCATCCCTAAAAGTTGGATTTTTTTATGTTCCCAATTCTCTTCCTAAAAACAGTGAAGCTAAAGATACATTCTTTTTAAGAGAACCATGTACATCTAAGCGAACTATACATTTGAATGTGATGTACTATTATTAAATTCTTCATTAGATCTAGCACATAAAGGCATTTGATTTAACTTGTAGCCATATTGTTCTATGCAAACCAGTTGCTTATCTCATAACCCAACCAATCTAGACATTAATTTAAATCAAAAAGATGTTCACGGGGGCCAGAAAGACTCGGTCATATGATCTTAGACCAACTCAACAAGCCGCTACATAAGCGGCACATAAACTATATATGATTGTCAACCCTCCCTCAATCCACTCGTCCAGCCCTCTTCACGAACTTGTACAATCGATGCCATTGAACATGGGGTCAAAAGTGAATTATGAGTCAGACCAATCTGCGAATCAAGAGAGCAATTTGGAAAAGCAAGCCAGAGAAAAGCATCGTTGAGATTATACCTTTCATCCTAATCTCATCTACTGGAATGATTCAGATTGATCATATCACACATGACACCAGAAATTCATATAAGTTTACAAGCTAATATACACAATATAATTTCACATATTTTAATTACATTTGATTTCCAACGTAGTCATATGTGATTTACGTCACACTTATAAATATTTGCTTAAATATTAACAGTATTTCCCGCTATTTAGTAATCGTAATTCGACATATTACTTCAATTCTGTACGAAAGGCCATAGATCCGCCTTTGCTTATGAATTACATTATGTTCGAGTATATTTTACAAATGGATAGTTACATCAAATTCTTAAGAAACAAGCTAGGAAAACCACAAAGAAATCAGTGACACAAAGCTAACGTGAACAGATTCACGCTTTGCAATGGTCTGATTAGAAGTAAACATTAAGTAAAAACATCAAAAATACAATAAAGCTTTGTGCACAATCTGCGTAACTAGTAGCAGAAGGACAAACCCAAGATAGCATTTTTGCCACTTGGTTTAAAGCTTACAATCACTCGTAAACATAAACACTAATCAGAAAACATGCAATCACTTAATTTGTTACCTCTTTGAAGAGGTTATACATATATATTTGTTCATTACACGGCTTTAACAGCTTCAAATCTTGGTTCTTTTGGGAGGAACTTTTGTTCAGTATATACCGACATGTAGTCACCAAACACGAACTTGGGGTAGCCAACTTGGTTAACGTCTTTGTTTTCCTTTCCGACTAGATGGGTTGCAGGTTCTATGGTAGCATTATAGGACGGGTTATAGAACGAGGCTATTGATCTCCTAGTCCCATTAGGCATAGCCTGAACGCGGTGCCAAGCACTCTTGTATCTCCCATTACTTAATACTTCTATCTGATCACCAGTATTGATGACAATGGAATTAGGGATTGGTTGGACGTCGGTCCATTTACCGTCTTTGAGAACCTCAAGACCTCCAACCACATCATCCTGGAAAAGAAGGATGACGCCTCCAGCGTCAGTGTGAGCGCGCAGACCAGTCACCATCTCGGGATGAGAACATGGTGGATAGTGGCTGACCTTTGTTCCAAAGAACGCCTTTTCTTCTTCTCCGCCATTGAACGCTTTCTTAATGTACCCCTTTGGTATGCCCAAGTTCTCGTCCATTATTTCCATCAGCTTCTCCGCTAGTTTCTTAAGTTCTGCTCGGTATTCTGTCATGGTTTCCCTATGATATATTGCATCATCCAAAGTTAGATATGTGATTCAAGGCTATAAATATTGAGTATGCAAATCGATTACTTGATAATTTTACGTGTTTCCAAATGGTAGCTAGATACTTGGAGTATTTCTTTAAATTAATTATAAAATCAAATGTTCACACACATCGACAAATATTTACAACTTGTCAACTATGGAACTAGCTGGAATACACAACTTATTGGTTGATGGGTCAGCACGAATACAGTTAGGCTCAAGAGCCTGGCTTTGGTAAATGCAAGATATAAGTATATATATATTATTGATACTTACTTGAATCCGGGAGTCTTTGGTGGCCATTCATTATCATCTGCAAGAAGGAAGACATCTTCCCAATCGTGGTTTTCCACCTTCTCTCCGGTTTTCTTGTCGAGTAACTCCTTCAACAGCTTCACCGGCGTTGAGTTCTTGAAGAAGTTTTCTTCCCTCTCTAACTTATAGCACTCATTACTCACCTTTTTCACCTTCTCAAGAAGCTCCACTGGAATCCCATGATTCACCAACTACAATATATGAAAAACCACAGCTTAACCATTATATATTACTGTACTACAAAAATATACGAGTATTATATATCTAGACACAAACATATGCCTTTCTAAGTATATAAATAAAAATGTTAGATTGTTACCTGGAAGAATCCCCATTCTTCACATCCATTTGCTATCTGAGCCATTGTCTTTGCTCGCTCTTCACCATCAAGTTTCGAAAAGTCAATAACTGGGATTGGCATTTTCAAAGGGAAGTTAAAGAAGGCTAATTATACTATTGAGTTTGAAAATGTTGAAGTGTTGTGGCAATGAAGGTTGGTTATGATATGGTCTATTTATAGCATTAATTTGTTCTATATGTTCAAATGTCAACTGTTTTATATATATATTATATTATTATATTCATACATATTGCGTGAATGCATGATATGATTTAGCAGCCATTAGAGGAAGGGAACTTGGGTGGTGGACTGGTGATTGATGATGATTGGGTGTAAAGCAAAGTCAATACGTAGGCTTTTGGTGTGACCAAGAGTGTATCCGTTCGATGCACAAGAACCGAATGTGTTTCAAATTGTGTGGCAAAGATCGATACATGACTAAAAGGTTAGGGCTGACGGCGGCCGACGGCCATAATGATTGTCTAAAAGAGGAAGTTTAGTGGTATTATGATATAAAATTGATTTTTTATTTGAATTCTTATTAGATGTATTGTTATGTTGACTTTTTAATTACTACGTACAATATTATATTAAATTTATGTTTTTAGTTAATTTGAGTTTGTTTTAACTAAGGCCTCTCCCAACGGGAGCTTTCTCTCACGTTCTCATCCATTCTTTCTCATTTTCTCATAATGCCAATGGCACGGGGCACATTCTAGACATCACTTTCTCACTTTCTGGCCAGAACGCCGTTGTCACGGGGCGCGTTCTGGCCACGTTCTGGAGGACACTTTCTGGGGAGAACGTGCCTTTCTCAATATTTGTGTGTGTGTATGTGATATATATATATGTATGTATGTATATATGTATATAAAGAAAGAAAGAGATGTGTATGATGTGGCGATGATGTGGCAGTGAGAATTTAAGAATTTGGGAAGAATGGTGGTATTGTTGGTAGGGGGTAAATTCTGGGTAAATTCTGGAAGGAAGAGATGATGTGGCAGTGAGAATTTGAGAATGTGAATTCATGGTTGGGAGATGCCTAATTGATTTTGCATTAAATGTTACTAGCACGTTACCCGCGCAATGCGGCGGCGGTGACGGCGACTGCGGTCTAGTGGTGGCGCAACTGGTGGTGGGCGGAGACTATTGGTTGTTGTGGTGATGTCGAGTGGTGTAGGTTCATGTAAATGTAATTGATGTAAATGTGGTAGTAGAAATATTTTAGAAGACAAAGGTTTAGGGTGTAAAATTAGTTCATTAAGGGCAATTGGGTAATTTCTTATAAGTAGTAAAGATGGGGTCATTAAGGGCAATTGGGTCATTTTCAAACTCTTTTTTTCTAACTTTTCAACAATATGCAATAATCTTTATAATGTAGTAAAGATAAAGAATTCAACAATTATTTTTGAAAAAAATTTAATATGACAAGCCCACATTTTTTTTCTAAAAGGTTTTTTCTTTAATTATGATGTCATAAAATTTTGTAATATTTTAAAGAAATATAACTCCTTAAATGCTTAATAAAAATCCTAATCTTTTCTTGAAAACAAAAAAGGTTTTTTCTTATATAATAACCTTTTTAGTTAATAGCTACATAGTAGTTACTCATATTTTATAAATTATTGTATTAGTTGATCACATCTCCATATCAAGTTATAATGTATCAAATAGCAAACATTACATACATTTTTTTAATATATTTTTTGATTTTAAAATTTATAATGTATCAAATAGCAAACATTACATACATTTTTTAAATATATTTTTTGATTTTAAAATTTTAATTAAAATGCCCGGGTTAAACCCGGATTGATTAACTAGTTGAGGTAACATATTGTTGTTACCAAAGATTAGTTGAAGAAACATTAAGGTAACATTTAAGTTGAGAATGAGAAGACCTTCTTAGGTATGAAAAATAACCATATTGAAATAATCACATTTCTTTTTAATTAGGGAAAACCAAATAAATATAAATGTATCATATTATTGCAAAATTTCCATTTGAGATACATGAATTTAAGTAGTTAATCAAGTGTTAATCCGACAAGACTCATTATAACACATGTTATTAAATTGTCAGGTTTTGACCGACCAATTACTAACTGGATGGGTCTATGAATTCGGCCCTGCTTAACCCTTCCCCTTCTACTGTCCAAAACAAAAGAAATACTCATAAAGAATCAAAGATGGAGAGGAAGAAGTGATACTTTTGACCAGCTAAATTAGCTAATGTAGCCTGATTGAGAGCATCTTGGATTGGAATACACAAGTAATTATATGTCGTCTGCCATCTTCTTCTTCTGGTGACTAAAGAGACGCATCCTCAAGATGGGGTGCATTGGAATTTCATCCTGGATTTCATGTCCCTGAATGTGGATCACCATGAGCTATCCAAGTCAAAAAGAGTTGGCCAAGTTGCTGTGGTTTTAATGAGGTAGGTAGGTAGGTAAGTTGCAAGTGTGATAATTTTATTTTAATGCCTTATATATCTTGTTTACGTGGCGATTTTTCACTTCAATGTCAAAGTCAAAATGTTGGTGTGTTTCATATATGTTTTTATAAAGCAAATGGTAGTAGTTAATTAGTTTTTCATACACTTAAGAGGCCAGGCCTTAAAAACTTGTCTGAATATTGTTAACAAGTTGATGTGGACATGCTAAAGATCCGATGTATGACAAGTTCTAGACAATAGTATACATGTTATTCATGTTGTTTGCTACCTCTGGTCTACATTATTGGTATCATTGGCAAAATTGGTTGTAGCCACGTTGCATTGCCTGTTGTCGAGTATCAGCTATAACTTTTAGTTGGAGGTGCGAGCTTTAAATAAAAGGAACAGAATCAAGAGCAAAGCTTTAAATAACTCTTGAAACTATTCAGAGATTTTATTATTTCAACATTAGATCGCACTATTTATTCTTTTGACACTAAATTGGGTATCAAACCAACCCTAAATCCTACTATCTACCAAATTTTAGTCTTAGTTGGCAAAGAGGCTTGGGTTCACCTATAAAGCAGGCATTTTCCCCTACCAAACAACAGCCGCATCTCATATGCACAAGCATATACGTCTCCTTCTATTGATTTGAGAGCATAACAAACACCAAGTTTGTTGAATAAACCAAAAAACTATTTACCATAACTAACTTGAAGACCTAAATGATTCAATAATCAAATAAACAAATAAGATTTCCTTGTTGAGGTTACCCGGGAAACTTAGATGTACTCGGCCTACCCAGGTCACCCTCAAAATTATCCCTGTGATTGTTTCTGAACTTTTTCCATGGTTACCCTCAAGATGTTTACCTAATGAGTTTCAAACTAAAGACCTCTTGTAAGAACATCAGGTCCTGCTGAATGATTCAATGACTTTCTATAAGTGTGGTTTTGGATGAAAATAGACTTTTAGATAATTTGATAAAAAATTTATGACAAATGAAATATGATTGTTCGATATCAATCATTAGAAACTAAAATCTAAACAAAGGTACATCAAACGAAAGGTTAAACTCATCAGTTTACAGACTTGACTAATCACCACAAGGTTGGATAGAGAAGAAGAAAAACGCAATTATCAAAACACTAAATCTAAGGGGTAATCACAACATGTATAATGCATATAATATCTACTCGCACCAAATATAGATTTGCACCCATATAAGCTGATGCCAATAAGAACACAACCATGTCCAATCCATATCTGGTTTGTTAACACCTTACTGTGGCAAATTTGAAGAACATATAGCATAGAGAAACAAGCCTATCTGAGTGCACAGGAGAAACCCAAGTTCATGCCTCAACTTCTTGATTTTTATATCAACAATATCCAAATTCATGACGTGTGCCATCTTTTAAAGTAAATCAAATTCATCCAAAAGCCTGTCCATAACTACAAACCTTAAATAGCTTTCTGCACCTTTCCTAACCTATTCCATTTCTTCCATAAAAAGCATTCATGAAGTCTTCCTTGACAATCCTATACACTGAACCCTCAAATAATCTTCAAATTGGGTTTCTCGTACCGCATTTCACCATTTACAGCTCTAATCCTAGTCTCTGATTTTCTGATTATGAATGGAAACCGGCATTCAATAAATCTAAATTGGGGAAATATGCAGGTTAGAAACAGAGGAGGTGGAAGGATACAAAAATACGAGTAAGGAATAGATACTCAAGAGCACCGAAAGTATACACTCTATGTTTATGACATTACCTTTGAGATTACAAAATGGAATGTATACGAGATTGAATACGAGGGTTTGTAGCGTGTTTGAATGAGAGGCAGATGGCCACAGGAGAACAAGAAAACTAGAAAGAGTTAAAAGGCAGTCAGATTGAAAGCCAAAAGTAACAGGGTAAATTGTTAGTCTCTTAACTGGAGGACCAATACTTGTTTTCTGAGCCGTTGTGGACAAAACTGATCCGTTCAGAGGTGTTTCCCTATACTAAATAGCATCACCTATGTCAGCTGCAGAGGTTCCCTCTAGATAATCCCACTCATCAACTATCAAGCAGTCCCACTCCTATTCGACAATCATTGTAGAATAGCTATGGGGTAAACTTAAAACAATGTTTAACCTATTTATATAGTACAAGTCAATTTAGGCTTAATTTTAAGAAGTCAAACATGCTTTGAAATCAGACATAATGAAGTAGTCCTAACCTCCTGAAATTTTGATTCAAAATGTTAAATCATTTACTTAGTGAGGTTTTATAACCATTCTTAATATATTAATTTTCATAAAACTTAAAAAAGGAAAATACAGGTGAGCACAGCCTAGTGACTTGTTTTGACAACCTATACATTTGACCTGTTTGACTAGTTAATCTGTCATTTCCAAAGCAGTCAAAATAACCAATAAATACTGTTCGTGCATATTTGGCATTCTCATCCAAACTATGGAGTCAAACACTCACTATCAACAGACCTATATTCCAACATATACTGTTGCCTTAGCTTCACAATAGCCAACCACCACATTCATCTTATTCTTTTGACAGCTCGGTTGAGTTTCATGAAGTAGTCTAAGCAACAATAAGTCTAGTAACCATTACCTTGGCTTCTCAATGACATCAAAAGTTTTGTTGACATTAAACATTTATTTAACTAAATCGATTAAAAGCAATAAACATGGTGTAACCGACGACATGATTATAAGAGAGTATAAGATGTCAGCAAAGATACTTGCATAGGTGCACTTCACACCCTCAAAAATTTGCACAAATGTATCAAAAGGGACATCCTCTTACACTATTATTAAGCATATCAAAAACCAGTTCAAGCAAATCTGTTGATTGACTAGAAGTTGAATCCAACATCCAAATCAAATTATGTTCAACCACTTTAAGTCACGTAGTGGTCAAAATGTTTTATAAGACCTTCCCCTCTATCATTCTAAAATCTTCAAACAAAACATCAGAAAAAAGCAGGTACAAACACATGATACGTACCATGCACTTCCTATATGTGAATGGCCTTGTCATAAGTCGCCATGGCGGCCTCCTTCACAGCCTCACTCAATGTAGGATGAGCATGGCATGTGCGTGCAATATCCTCACTTGATGCATCATAAGTTAAAGCTAAAGCAGCTTCATGAATGAGCTCACCCGCATTTGAGCACATAATATGCACACCAAGTACCTTATCTGTCTCTTTTTCGGCTATTATCTTCACCAGCCCTTCAGCATCATCAATTGACTTAGCCCTACTGTTTCCCAACATGGGAAATTTTCCTACACTGTATGCAATTCCTAGCTCCTTAACCTGCTCCTCTGTTTTTCCAACAGATGCCACCTCAGGATGTGTGTAAACAACACCAGGCACCTTATCATAGTCTACATGCCCTTCCTTACCAGCAATGAACTCCACACACGCGACACCATCTTCTTCAGCTTTGTGAGCCAACATAGGCCCCGGAATAACATCACCAATGGCGAAAACACCCTTTACATTTGTTGTAAACCTTCCATCTACCGGGATTCGGCCGATTTTGTCGGTCTCCACACCAATGTTCTCCAAACCAAGTCCAGATGTATATGGGTTTCGGCCAGCTGAAACAAGAACAACATCAGCCTCAAGTACGGATTGATCACCACCAGCTGATGGTTCAATGGTTAACTTGATAATGTCAGATGATGCGTCAACTGATACCACTTTTGTTTTGAGCATGAACTTCATTTTTTGTTTTTCTAGGGACCGTTGGAATTGCTTTCGGATCTCACCGTCCATTGATGGAACAATTTCAGGTGCAAACTCTACAACTGTGACCTCTGAGCCAAGACGAGCCCATACCGAGCCCATTTCCAAGCCTATGTAACCCGCCCCAATGACAATCAACTTTTTAGGGATTTCTGTCAAAGCTAAAGCTCCAGTGGATGAAACAATTCTCTTTTCATCAATTGTGATCCCGGGTAGTCCTTTGACATCAGACCCAGTGGCAATTATGATGTTCTTTCCTTTCACTACAGTGGTGCCACCGTCAATGTTGTCAACAGAAACTTCTGAAGGGGAAAGGAACTTCCCGTATCCCTTTACGTATGTTACTTTGTTTTTCTTGAATAGGCCTTCAATACCTTTTGTAAGAGTCGACACGGCTTTGTCTTTTTGGCCCATCATTTCAGCAAGATCAACCGTAACATTATCAAACTTTACACCATGCTTAGCAAAGGTAGTTTTGGCCTCATGGTACATGTGAGATGAATGAAGAAGTGCCTGGAAATTAATAAAACAAATGATCAAGATAAGTTCAAGTTAAGCAACTTGTAAATGAGGCATTAGAAGTAAAATTAGATGAAAATGAAAATCATTTCGGCCACACTAAAACCATGTTTTTATTGCCAGGAAGATCACTACTCTTCAAGGTGACATACATTACACATTTAGCTATCCATAAAACACCTTTTAACAGTGTTTTGCCACTATTACAAGATCCGGATGGGAAATTTCTAAACCTAACATTATGCCTGTCATAGGTTGGAACTAAAGCTTGTTGCTATCAACTTTAGAAGAAATTTGGTCTGATTGTCTAAACTCAAACAAAGCCAGTTAAGTTTCAAAAGATTCACAACTAAAATTTTTCCTCTAAGAAGACCGCCATTAACAAAAGATTGCCCTCAATTGGTTTATTTGAGCACTTCGGGACTGCATAAAGCACATCACTCATTGACTAATATCAATACATAAAATAAGAATCATCTAACCACCAAAACATTGCAGAAAACTAGGTTACTAGAACCTCCAAAAAAAAAAGGTCAACAAATGCAATTCAATACATTAGGTTGGTAAAGTTAGCATAATTCCTGCCATATATACAACGATCAACACTGTGTGTTTGGGATTGCAAATTGCATATCTTCAACTGATACTGATTTTTGAGATCTTTTAGAATATCAACTTTAATGTTATATGTATATACAAAACTTACCACCAAAAAAAGCACTTATTGGTAGGATGCTCATTTTGCAAGATGCTTAAAAGAAGCAAAAGCTAAAATTATGCAATCCCAAACAACACTACATGAATACAGATGCTTATGTTGCAGCGTGCTAATTTAACAAGTCTAATATCCATCACACAAACCAACACACACACATATACATACCTATAACACATACATGAACACATATACATACAGATTTACGATAAACAGTTAAAACACATATTAAACCGAGTGGTCAGGCGTCCTGATGTCCTCACAAGAGGTCAAAGGTTTAAACCTTGGAAGGTAAACATCTTGGGGACTTGGGGTGGTCAGGTACATCTGAGTCAAATTAAAAGACTCGCCCTACGTTTATCCTTTAGTTAAAACACATATTAAAGTTAAGTCAAAACAGCACATCAGATCACACATGAATTCATATATTTAATCACTAGATCCAAACGCTAACTACACACAAAAAAGAGCTCAAATATATATATATATATATATATATATATATTAAAAAGAAAAACATACAGATATAGATAAATAAATATATACAGATGGATAGATAAATATAGAGTGGTACCTTAGAAGGGATACAACCGACGTTAAGGCAAGTACCACCTAACGTACCACGTTTCTCAATACACGTAGTTTTGAGCCCTAACTGAGCGGCTTTGATCGCCGCCACGTAACCACCGGGACCGCCGCCGATGACAACGACGTCGTTTTCATCAGATCCCGACGATGATGCAAAGCCTCTAGAAAAAGTAGTGTTTGATAATGAAAATGAATACCTGATTACATCTGATGTTATTCCACTTGCCTTCCTTCTTACCAAATTCGTCATCGCCATTTTTTTTGTCAGGTTCTGTTTTTTTAGGTATCGAATTTAGGAAGAAATTGTGTTGGTGTTGTATGTATTATTGATTGATTGTTATAAAATTAAATTAATAATTTTTTTTGAAAGGTAAATTAAATTAATAATTAATAATAAGAAGAAAAAGAACAGCTAAAATGATATACAAAAATTTTATTATTTGGAAAAATATAAAAAGGTATCAAAGTGTTATTTTTTAAGTGAAATCAAATCCCGTGTAATTTGACTTTTTCGTAGGTGTATTTTGACTGCTTTTTATTTCCTTAGAAAACCATAATAATATGATTATAATTATTAATTCATATTTCATACTAAGAAAAAAGAAATAAGAATACTTACGGTGCATTTACTTGTAAAACTAAGAATGTTTTCTATAAAAGTTTTTAAGCGAAACATGAAAAACAAAAAACGTGTTCAAATGTGATTTTTTCCAAAATAATTTTCATTGAAAACAGAAAGCCTTGTTTTTAAACTTATAACTACATACTGGAATACTCATTTTTATAGTTTCATAAATATTTTTTATTTTATAAATGAAAAACTTTTTGTGTTTTTCAAACTTGCAACTAAACATGTTTTCAAAATTTTCAAAAGTTTTATAAGGATAGAAAACCATTCTTATTTTCTTAAAAAATAAAAATAGAAAATCAGAAACAGTTTTGTATCTTTTTTTTTTCTAGTGTATATTATCTCTAATAATTTGTATTATTTATAAAGTATTTGATATGATCTCAATTTTCACATTTTTAATAACTAGGAAATTATCATCTTATTATTTCACCTAGATATCTATATATGGGCAACTTAATAAACATACAAGAAAATCAACACTAATTAAATGCTTAACAAACAAAACAAAATAATCATTTTGAAGAGTCATGCCAACAGCACTCTATATCACACCACCACCAACAACCATTTCGCCAATCGTCACCATTCATAGCCGTTTGTTTTGACAGCAAATTTTGAAGTTTATTTTTAAAATAGAAATTTGAATTTAAGCATTTAAAATTATTTTTTAAATTGAAAAACTAAATAATATATGTTACCATCTCGTAAATCATCCACAATACTACTAAATATTATCAAAAACAATAAAAGTATTGGTAAACAACTAGCAAGTACCAGTGAAATGCAACATGAGTTATTACTTCGTGACCGACAATAAATGATGGTGGATGTGACTTGTTTGCTTTGCAAGTTGATTTATATATGACTAAAATTATTGATGGGTTTGTAACTTGATTTATATAGTTGAAATTGTTAATACTTGGATGAAATGAATGGTTGCAATCAAAAGTAATGAATTTGAAAGTGATTAGGATCAAGAGTTACGAGGTGTTTGAAACTGAGTGGTTGTAACGGATTATCGAATGAATATTGTATTAATTTTAAATATTTATAGAGTGTAGTAGGTTAAATTTATTATAAATGAATATAGATGACCTAAAACACTTAATTAATCTTATTTTTAACCGTCACCAGGATAGTTTTGTAGTTGGGAATATCCCAATTAGACTATAGACAACTTACATCCCAATTGGGACGGAAAAACCGGACCTTCTAGATGAATATAATGATACACATAAAATTATTTAAAATACTTTTGACAAATTTATTTGAATACTTTTGTGTATATACACTAGTCATGGGCAAATTTCGGTTTTTACCCGACCCGACCCGAAACCAAAACGGGTTTTGGTCAACGGGCCTAAAAACCGGTTTTGACCAAACCCGAACCGGTTTGAAACCGGTTTTTAGGCTTGGTTTGACCGGTTTTTTTGACCCAAACTGAACCCGAACCGATTTTCAACCCGAAACCGAAACCGGTTTGAAACCGGCGGTTTTTCACCAAACCGAACCGGTTTGGGTCAAAA
>JAOXNX010000001.1:24265906-24279039 GCA_028566075.1 Solidago caesia | reverse complement strand
AATTCAAAATTTAAAATTTTAACTCTTCTCATCACATGTCATTATTAAAAACTAACTAAAAAACTACATTGTTAATAATTTCTTACTATATGACTATTATTTAAACGGTTTAGGTGGTGGTTTATAAGATGTATTAAATTTTATTTTTGACTTTACAATAAAATATTGTATTTATTTTTATGAACATATTAATTGATGTTTTGCTTTAATATTGAAAAATACATACTATGACATCTCTTAATATATGACATTTATTATTATAAACCTTTTTTTTTAAATAAAAAGAACATTATAAAACTGCATTTAGTACTTTGCATTTGCATTTTAAATTCTTCGTATAAAAGCTAAAATGTTGTTTTTCTATTTATTTATTTATTATTATTATTTTTATTATTTTTATGTTGATTTGCGCTAAAAAATTTATCAGATAGGATAGAATGACATTATTCATGTTTTTTTAAAGATAATATAAGACTACCTATTGTTACCACCACTTATATTTAACAATAATAATTCGATTATTCATATGTCCCGTCCGGTGAATAGGGTATAACCTAGTTTGTATATGTATATCTGATTTCTGATTCTGAAATAATCCATATCTCATAACTAGTTTAAAGACCCATGTAAACATGGGCTTTTCAATAATTATAAGACATCTTGTATTTAAGGTTTTATTTGATCTTGCTTTAAATTTGTATTTATTGGTTAATAATGTTCACAAACTAAGGAATGAAAGGTAAAAAGTAAAATAACAATTATTGTGTTATTTAAAAAATTGTAAGGGATAATAATCATTTCATTGTATGAGAAAATTAAGTCATTACCAACTTCTATCAAGATCTACAATTAAGTAGGGATGATATTTAATGTATAATAAACAGTGCATAGTGTACAACTGTTTATTACACGGTAAAAAAAATATATGGAAATAAATACCCACATTGGTTTATCTCACCAATTCGTCATTTTCAACCACTTTGTTACGTTTTTATTTAATTTCATAGTAGTATTTGTTTAAGCTTTACGTGCTAAAGCAGTGGAACTATGACACGAATCCAAAGATCTTTAAATCATGTATTTAGGATTAAAGTGAAAGTACGAGGTAATCATGATATGGCTATCCGTCACGGCGTCACGTACCTAAATAAAAACCAAGTAAAGTTTCCACTCATATATGTCCCATGTTTTTCAATACTAAAAAATATTATGGGATTCGATTGTAGTAGAAAATAATTAACAAAACTAGACTGTTACTTATATTAAAGGTTTTACTAGTGATACGTACTCGAAAGTTATCAATAAACATATTTATTTAGCTATATATGACACCATTCAGTGTAATTAAATTATTTGATTGGATTATTCAAGATTGAGAAACAACATGTCGTAAAATCATATGATTGATGGCCAAAAACTTATTATAAACAAACAATCTAACTTTTAATATTGCAATGCAATTATAAGCCTAAAAATACATTGCAAGTGAAGTGCCTTAATACAAGAGTCATAGATATAGATAATATATATATATATATATATATATATATATATGTGTGTGTGTGTAATCATGGATCTAAAAGAGTGTTTAATCAATCAATCGAATGAATATAATATATACATAGCTTGGCCATCTACTTTCTCTTCATTAATTTTTTTTTTTTTATCTATATAAGTATATATATTTCAACTAGTTTTAGGCACATTTTTGAAATGATTATATATATATATATATATATATATATATATATAAAATTTATGTAATGATAAATTTAATCACATCACGGAAAGTAGAATGTCTGTATCTAGTGAGTCTAGTACCAAAGTGATATACACGTGTTGATTGAGCACTAAAACAATGCCTTTTGGTCATAACCAGACCGCGTGTCTCAACTTTTGCCATACTTGTGCCACAAGGCAAACCGACTAAACCTAATAAATAAAATAAAATAAAACTCACTCTAGAACATCAAATAAAATTTTATTTTCTGAATATCCACTATAATTGGTGTGTATGGTTTGGTTTGATTTGTTTATGGCCTAAAACCAAAACTAAAACCGAATATTTTGTTTACGTAGTTTTCTTAACCAACCGATTTCGTTCGGTTAAATATTGTTTTGGTTATGATAATCGGTTAATTTGGTTAACCATGAATAACTAACTAGCATGCGAGTTCAAAATTACGCCCTGAGCTTTTAAAAACAAGTTCCTTTAAAAAAAAAAAAAAACCTGTTTGGATGTGGGATTGTGAAAAGAAGCTCCAACTTCAAAAAGTCCCAAAAGGTCTTTAAAATAAAAGCTTGGGTGAGGAGAGTTGGAAAAAAAGCCCAGCCCCAGCTTTTTTACCAAACATACCCTTTAAGTGAATAACATGCTCTATATATATTAGTCAGTGTATATCGATCTATAACAAAGTTACGGCAAAGACCAAAGCATTTGCTATCAATAACATGCTCTATTTTGGTTCAATTCTATCAGTTGGTTTGATTTCGATTCGATTAATCGGTTAACTCAGCTTCTTTTTTTTTTTTTTCCTTTCTAAATTACCTATATAAATAAAACCCCGTTCATTAAAACAATTTAAAAATTGAATAAACAATCGTGTTAATCTGAACTAATATGGTTAATAGCGTATTGTTAAAAGTTAATTACACATGTTACTTTACATGAAATTAATTAATGTAATATATTCACTGCTAATATTTGATATGCACAAGAATCATTGTTTATTTTGTACACCAAGAAAAACAATATAAATCAGAAATAACTAAAAAGATCCATCACAATTCAACAAACACGATAATATATAAATCCAGAATCCAAAAGGTGCTTTCCTACTACAAAACTGGAGGCTGCTTTTTCTAATTCTCACCTGAAGCAGCCATAAAACAGAGGTTTAAATGAAAATCCTATTCCTCATATTTAGTTGCCTTCCAGCAGATTTCGAAGTTTTTCTCGGGCTTCTTCCGTCAAGTTGCTGCATCTAAACCTCGGTCTTTGACGACCCACTTCACGCCCTGATGACGAGAAGCAAACAACAATGGCAGTAAGATTGTCACTTGTGTCACGATGTAAGGCCTGATTAACAAGCTCTCTAGCACATCGACTGGGGTCATCATATAGTCTCAGCTGACGCCTAACAAGGCCAACCGCTTCTTGATTTGACATCGCATCCCAAATCCCATCGCACCCAATAATCAAAAACTCGTCATCTTCGGTCAAAACCATTTGCTTCACATCCGGTTTAGCAGTGAGAGGGGATTCAGATCCAATTGGTGATTTCATGTACCAGTCTCCTAGGGCTCGAGTAACAGCAAGTTCACCATTGAGGTACCCATCCTCGATAAAACCACCTAAAGCCTCCACCCTTGTCTTTTCTTCCAAGTAACTTGGCCTATGATCTTCTGACATTTGTATTGCCAGGCCATTCCTACAAAGAACTGCTCGGCAGTCACCAGCATTTGCTATCAATAAATGTTGGCCAAGGATCAGAGCAGTTAAAGCTGTAGTCCCGCAATAATCACTAATGCTACATTCATCAGCCAAAGCTTGATCAGCCAGTAAAAACGCTTTGCAATGAGAATCTATTAGCTCCTGTAGGAATAAGTCGTCAATATCTGAAGATTGTGGCAAATCAGAATCCATGAAGAATAACTTCATGGCATGATCTTTAAGATAGGATGCGGCTTCAGAGCCTCCATGACCATCAAAAACAGCATAGAATGAACTTGGAAGTGGCCACTGGTAAAGCGCACCCAGCTGGTTAGATAGATCATCAATTCGAATGTGTTCATCTTCATTAGATTTGCGAGGTCCAATGTCTGTATGACTCCCTGACTGAATGCTTGGACTGAACTTTGTTGAAGAAGAATCCACCAATGCACAGCTCACAGTCTATGATACAGAAAGAAAAATAAAAAGGTTAATAGATCACGTACATCCATAATAAGCACAACAGGACTTCATCAAACAACAAGTAACTAAATGTCTTAATAATTTGGAATCAGAGGGAGGAAAATTGCTAGAATATTCAAAATACAACATACTTTACAACCATATACGTCGTACCTAAGACACTAGTAGCAACCTATTTTAACCTAACAACAGGAAATAACAGAAGAAACAGACTTCACATTCAAGAAAGTAACAAGCATGTATCCGAGAAAAGATAGTTTCAACTCATTTATACAATTTCTATATTTAAAAAAAGGGTATCAAGATAAAACATTTTGGTTCATAATGCTGACTACCAGCTTACTTCAGTTGCAATAAGAACCTAACATAAACAGTTCAACTATACACGGATAGCTAAACCCAATCCCCCCTCTATATTTTACGTCACCTAATGTTCTCCAAACTTGACATGCATATGAAATTTATTTCGTAAAGACCAGCAGATCACACAAACTGTCAAACTGTTTTCAGTAGCCCAGAGTTATCTGATATACTCAAATGATGAACTAACAGGAGCATAAACCAGAGAAAGGTATGACTTAAATAGTTGAACCAAAATCAAGCAACATGCTAAACTTTTCTTCTTGTCAATGATATAGATGGGTTTAATATGAGCATATCCATTTGCTGACTTATTTTTTCTTCAGGTACTTCTAAATTCCTACTCTTCATTTATCCCGACTATCATTCGTAATCTATCACATCAAAACGTCAATTCAAATCTCTCACAGTATACAAGCATGGCATGTAATTGAAAGTATATCCACTACTCTGCAATATGAATATGATCGAGAAAAACGAAAAATATTCACAATCACCAAAAAATCACGGAAAGTTATGATCCATCTTTCTTAGAGCTGTGATTCGCCAACTTTTATTTTAAAATATATTAATTTCAACAAATGTCAAAATGATCTTTTCAATTTAAAAAAAAATGCCAAAAGACTTTAACTTTGAATAATCTATCAAAAGTTTAAAACACAATGAAGTAAAAGTTTTAAATAAACGAAGAACATAGTCATCAATATTTTTTGTTGAATGCGTTGTTCAAAAAAATCAGTTTCCTTCAAATATTAACGCGTATTTAACTTAGACGAACCATCTATATACTGGAAAAAAAAATCAAAAAAGTAAAAAACGATATGTTAACTACCATTTTTGATCACTGTATTGACATATATTATCATTACACTTAAAACTATTAAATATATTTTAATGATGTTAATTTAACTTCCCTATGTGTATACACGAGACTAAAATCTAGTATATATCTATATACCTCACAAACATTAATAGCCCGAATCGTAAAAACCCCTAAACGAAACATTTACTATCCAAAAGCCCGAATTTGATCTATTTCCACTTATATTCCAAACACATACAAAGGGAACTTAAATTATTATTTTTTTATTAAAAAAAAAACATATTTATCATAAATAAATTTAATTTCGACCTCAAAAACATAAAACCCCAAAACTTAAAAGGTGCAAAATTTTGGAATTTTAATTTATGGGTAATACTAAAAATTATAACTAGTATTAATCTTAACAAGCTCCAGTAAATTCCAAATTCAATTAACACTAAAAAAAACCCTAATTTCACAAAAAAAGATAAGAGAATAATAATAATAAGAAATGAGAAAATTAAAGTAAAAACCTAATAGAAAAAAAATAAACCTGATGGGAAAGGAGATCAATAGAAAGGGAAGCGGAATCAGGTGAAACGACGTCGGATTTGGGAACAGAAATATTGAATTGAACAGAACATATAGTTGTTGTGCTTTTTTCACACATAATCTCTACTGCTTCTGCAACCATCTTTTTCTTTCTCTTTCAATTTTAATGTAAAATCGAGGTGTTATTATGAATGAAATTTGTAGTAATAATAAAAAGATCTGGCAATCGGTTTCAGATATGGAATTATATTAGGGTTATTATGGGATGGATTATATATATATATATATATAATATGGAAATTGATTTTTTGTTTTGTTATTTTGGATGAGAGAATTTTGGTAACAAAAATAAGAGTCAGAGTTGGATTGGAATTGTGTGAGGGGAATTAGGGTTTTTTATACTCTGGCCTTGTTATCAACGCGGGTGCGTGTATTGACTCTCCCCCCATATTTTTCCATTTATTATCTTTATTTTATTTTAGGGTTTTGCTAAGGGTTATCATTAACGTGCATAAAATATTTGTATTTTTATCATAAAATTTAAGGAGGTGAGCTTTTGATATGGAAGGTACAAGTTTTTTATGCAAGTTATTGACAGCCCTAAGGGCTGTCATTAGAAAAATCATTTATTTTATATTAACAAATAAATATAAATACTAATAAATAAATAGATATGATGGATTCTTATGTCATAAATACATGTAGATATTTTTGTAAAAGAGTTACACACTTAATTCATATACATATACATATATTTTAATACTAAACTCGTGCCCGTACGATACGGCAACGATGGTGGTAGCGGCGGCGGTGTGGTGGTGTTGGCGGCGACTGGTGGTGGTGGTAACGGCGGCGGTGAGTAGTGTAAGTTATTGATGTAAAAAAAGGATAATTTAGTTATTTTAGAAGTTAAATGATAGATGTTGTAAATTATTTCATTAAGAATATTTTTTGTATGTCATGTATGTTATGTGGTAGATGTGTTGACTATATAATATAAAAGGATAATTTAGATAGTTCGGCCCTGTAATTTGAAAAAATTGGTGATGTTTTATATAATAATACTAGCATGGTACCCGTGTAATGCGGCGGCGGTGGCGGCAACTGGTGGTGGTAACGGCGAGTAGTGTAAGCTATTGATGTAAATTTAATTGATGTAAAATGGGGGTGGTGTAGTTATTTTAAGAGTTGAGGGATCGATGTTGTAAATTATTTCATTAAGGGTATTTTAGGTATATTAAGTGAAAATGTTTAAATTAATGAATAAAGGAGGGGGTAATTTAGAAAAAAGAAGAGGGGTATTTGTGTCATATCGCATATAGAAAATTTCAACATTTATAAAAATAAAGAGGGCTATAATTTTTATAAGGTAGTAAAGATATATATATATATATATGATACCTTTATCAACTCCTATAAACATATATCCAAATTTCCAATAACCATTCACCATTCACTAGTAATAAACATGGCCACTTTCGCTAGTAATTAAAGCAGTGTAATACAGGTGAAAAAACTTTGAGTAAAATTATTATTAGCTCCACCATTTTACATCAAAACACAATTTCTTACGTTGAATTTTTAAATTTACAGAGTGTAAGGGGTAAAAATGACAAAAAGAAAGAGAAGCCAATTACTAATTTGTCCCTGATAAATACTTTTGTGTTCTTTAACGTAAATGTATATGTGGTAATTATAGTTGCAAATCTACCGTTGTATCATACTTTATAAGACCATTAGCAATAGGTTTTTCACTGATTATCACTATTCCTTGTCAATGTCACATCAAAAATATCATCACCAACCAATTTTTAACCATTAATCAACTACTAGTTTGGGACCCATTATTTATTTAAATTTACACTTTAATTCCTAAAAATAAAAATAATTATAAAAAAACCACCATTAATTTATTTCCTCCAGTCAAACATTTCTATCAATCCTTTTTCACATACACACTAAACCTTTCACTTGATAGTTTAAATCTTGACTTACAATAAATTTAAGCAGACGTGATTGTTTCTTTCATACATAATGAAAACATATTTCTATTCCCATATACTTTTGGCTTGATTTGTATTTACATTGAATCACGTTGTCATTTAGGTAACGCTGGCTCTTTGTCGTCCATACTTTCTTCCTTCCTTCTGTTGTCAAGATTTGTGTGGTTCCTACTGTTTATAACGAAATTTGTGTTGTCATGATGTCATCGCAATTAGGGGATATTATCGGTGTTGATATTCATACCACAAAAATTTGTAAATTTATTGCAACTATTAAAAACTTATATAGTATGCTATATATATGTACTTTATGGTAAATCTACTAATCTTTGTGCTACTAATATCACCACTCATATTATATCCTGACAATACGAAAAGGTGAATAAATTTACGATAATAACAAACAAAATTAAAATCAATTTTTTGTTTAATATTAACATGCTGGTTGGTAAATTAAAATAATAGAAACTTAATTTGGAAATTGACAACTTTTGATTTATTTAACACAAACATGTTTTACTGGCTTATAATGTGTTTTAAAAATTATACTGTGTATTAAATATATTAATATTTATGATACAAATATCACTTCATTTGGAAAATTCTTGGAGATAAAACGGGCTTTATGACTAGCTTTTAATTAAATCTTTGATTGATAGAGGAATTTTGGAAAATTCTTTTAATTCATGGTGTACCTTGTCAATCTTTTAACTAATCAATATTGGTGGCTTGAAGGTGTCAGCAAAAAATTGAATATTCTTAGGAAAAATACATTTCTTATTATAAAAAAATTTCTGGCTAACAACTAAACAAAAATTCAGTAAAATATTATTAAAAATAAAAATAAAAAAAAATTCGAACCCACACAAATACACAATCTTACTAAAAACATAATTATTTTTTTTCTTTGAAAAACTCACATTCATATGATACGACCCATTCCATAAGAGATGGAAGCGTGTCCTCACATTTATCTACCATTTTGATGGCCAAACACAAATAAAATCATTAAGGTCATTTTTCTATTAGATTTAGCTACCGATTTGAAGCCCAAACACAAATAAATCAAAATAACTCTTTCACGATTTTGACTGGTCGTATTTTTGTGGATGGTTTTTATTTTTTTGTAAGTGTAACTCAATGGGATAACAGCAACATAAATTTAGTTAGTGATTTAGTTTAGAACATTTTGTTCGGTCTTTATGTATTCATTAGATTATTTATGTTTGGATGTTTTATTGAACCGTTAATGTTTATGGTTTTTGGTTAATTGTTATGTTTGTTTGTTTGGTTTGTTTATTATATGTGTTTGTGTATATCTATTGTGTTCTTGCAGGTATAAAGAATAACAGGTTAAGTCCAGAGTGTTAGTAAACACTTAGGAATATAATCTAAGTTTAGGAACGCGTAGAAAGTGACAAAACACGCATAACATGAAATGATGATGTCACCACAGAGATGTTTATCAATGGTGACGTCAGCACGTAGATGTTTGCCGTGTAGAAGTTGTTCGTGATTATGGACTGGACTACGTGATAAAGCCCATAACCACATAGATAAACTATGAGATGATGAAACTAGTATACACATATATATGTATCTAGTCGAGATGAGGCAAACTCGAGCCAAAGGCTTGAGTCAAAAGGCTGGTCGAGCTCGAACATATACACACTAGCCGAGTTATGAAGGCATTCGAGTCAAAGTAAGTAACTCGGGTCAAAGAGGATTTGAGACAAGGCAAAACAAGTCGAGACAAGGAAATCAACTCGAGCTAGGGGGTCGAGTTAGGGCCACTCGAGTTCGAGTTCTAGGTCGAGTCCTAGGTCTAGTCGAGTTCGAGTCCTAGGTCTACACGAGCCGAGTTCCAACATTCGAGACAAACACATGGCTCGAGACAAGAGCTTTAGCTCGAGCTCAAGCCCACCACTTGTGTAACACCCTACTTTAGAAAAATGTGATTTTCAAAAAATTTCAACTTTAAAACATAACACTGTTAAATCATTGCGGAAACTTCTTTTCAAAAACCACATTGATTCCTAACGGAATCATTAAACTACTTCAAGGTGTTACTTGCTACGTATCATGACAATAAGTAAATGTGTTACATCCCACATCAGTTGGATAGGTGAACGGAGGCTTCTTTATAAGGGGCTAGCCTTTCCTATTAGACACTTTTTGAAAACCGTGAGGGCAGTGACCAAAGCGGACAATATCTAATACGATCATGGGCTGTTTACAATTGGTATGAGAGCCAGGTTCGGACCGGTGCGCCAGCAAGGCTGGTCCCCCCAATTGGGGGGGGGGGGGGGATTGTTAATTGTTACATCCCACATCGGTTGGATTGGTGAACGAAGGCTTCCTTATAAGGGGCTGGATACCTTCCCTATTAGACGCATTTTGAAAACCGTGAGGGCAGTGGCCAAAGCGGACAATATCTAATACGATCATGGGCTGTTTACAAAATGAAATCCACAAAAGCAACATAAATAATAATCCACAAGCATGCCAATCGGCTAAATAAATGTCTAGACAAAATGTCACTAAGGGTAACTAAGCAGTCCACAAACTCTTCTATAGCTACCCATCTCACAATCTCCACTAGCTCTGCTTCAAGTTCTAACCTGAGGGCACAACATAATTTTCCACAAAACATAAGTGTTAGCTTTAAAAGCTAAGTAAAATAACATGTTAGAACCATAAATGTTTTACCACTTTAAAACATTTAAAAGATATCATCTCATGCATATATGATAGCCATATAACCCACAACCACAAACTCAACACCTACAAGGATTATGTAATCCTATGAAGTTCCTATCAATCTGCTTTAGTCTACATAAGTTTCAATTGATTCCACTTTAGGTTACGCTTTTTTAACTCGACTACTAGATAGGTTTTGTGTGATGGCGGTCATAAGACCTCACGGAAAAACCTCACACCTGACATTGATGGGTTGACCTTACGGTGGTCCATCCAACTCGTTACGGATAGGCATAACCATATCCATAAGTAAATCCGTATCCACATGGTGGTGGTTAATCACTCCACCAGGAATTCACTCCAGCCACTTTGATTAGTCACACGGGAGACATGTACAGTGCCCCCGAGTGATCTACTAGCACATTAGTCTAAATAAACTCTTTTCCACTTGGTGCTTGAGACTTTGCACACATAATATGTTTCACATTAAGTCCACTTTAACATACTATGTTCTACTTATCCACATAATTCACTTTTATCACATTAGGGCCCTTAACGTGCACGTGACATGACAACTTAATTCATGTCTAGTGTACTAAGTGTACAAGTTCACATTTGATCCACATAACACAATCCACATGAACCACATTACTACTAATATACTCATTTCTACATTACATGCAATAACATTGCCCACAAACCTCCCACATATAACCCGTACCCAATCACAAGCACGAGATACGATTATAAAGTAAAAGAGGAAGTTATTTAACCAAAACCACGTTTGTTGTGTCCCTCGTGGGTCAAAAGTAAGTTATCTTACCTCGAGGATGCACAAACACCTAATCCACAAGTTTACCGTGTGTCACAAGTGTTCCCCGATCACCTAAAGTCATTACACGATCAATAAGTATGCAAAACAAACATCGAAGCAAAACGAACAGATGGTCACGCCGTGACCATGTCTCGGCCACCACACCACTACCCGCTCTGCCACACAGATACGACGTGACCAAGGATGGTCACGCCGTGACCACTCCAACTCGCACCCATTTCCTGCTCACTGCCCCTCTGATACGTCGTGACCTCTAATGGTCACGCCGTGGCCACTGTACAAACGGGTTTTCATGCCCAAAACACTTCCAATTCGATTACCAACTTGCCCTAACCTCTTTCCAGACCTTAATACCATCATATACTATCAAAATGACACCAAAATGACTCCATGAAAGTATCATTTGATTTACTAATCCATTTCACACCTTTAATCAAAGATTTTACAACTGAAATGACCTTAAATCGATTAATACACCTAACGAACCCAATTGGACATGAAATGACTCTTAAATAACAATTCTAATGATCACAATTGATAGAGAAATAATCAATACCTGTAGGGGAATCAGATGCACACCAATGACCACTCAATCACTCCAAAATCACCACGAATTATTAAGAATTACTAAGGAAAGGTTTAGGCTCAAAGGGTTTGCTAATCTCTTATTAAAACTGAAATGATACAGTTAGGGTGACCCTAATTGTCCCTTAACTGCTGTCCACTTCACACAAATATCCAAAATGCCCTTTATTAATTTCCACATTAACTCTTTAACTCCTACTAACGACCGATTTCACTAATGGGAACACGACACGGGTTTTCCACATAAATAACACACAATAAACCACTTAGTTACCACATAAATAACCACATAACACATAATCAATATTATTATATTAATTTGCCACTTTAATAATTAATCTACTAATGGAAGGCACACGTTTAACTAACGGTCAAACTAACGACAAGGAATAAAAGAGATCGGGATGTTACATCATGGAAAGGGTGTTCGTGGGGAATAATAGGGGCTCATGTTCGTCGTGTGGGAAGGGTTGGGCCAAGATCCATATACGCTAACCAAACTAATGTTTTAATTTTCTTTTATTGAAATAACAAAATATTTGAAATGTAAGTGCATTGCACAACTAGTCTCTAGTAGAGTAAAATGTAAACTTAGGTTAAAAACTTATAATAATATTTTCATTGATTTGTTGCCTTTACAACTCATGCTTCTAAATCAACTCTCCATACTTTTAATCAATGCTTTAAATACTGGTTTGAACTGGCCGGTCGGATTAATTTGACCAGGTGTTTGAGGGGTTTTTGGTTTTTGAGGCTCGGTTTTTTACTTGTTTCGAAACAGCCGGTTTTTTGGTTTTTGGCTGGGTTTTTTCCAGTTTCAACAGGTTTTGTAATTTTTTCGTTTTTCGGAATTTTTTAAAATTATTTTTATGATAATGTGTATATTTTAATGTTATTTTTGTTATTTGTGAACTTTAAAACTTATACTTTCTTTTATTATATAACTATTCGGTATTATTTTTGAGTGGATCGTAACTGTATTTTGACTATTTCCGTTGGATTGTAACAAGTTTAATAACATTTTTTTAAAAAAAATTAAAAAACCCAACCAGTGAAACCAGCCATCAGTCCGATTGGCAACTTTTCTGGTTGAATAGAAAACCGGTTTTTAAAACGTCGCTTTTAATTTAATTCACTAAAAGTCAATATGTATATTTTAATTTAGATTTTATAAGAAATTACAATTTGTTATCTCAATCAATCAATCAATTCTCAACTGTCTTTTTTACTTTTCTGTTTCATTTCCTACTTACATAAATTGGTATGCAACCATCACAAGTGGCTTAGTTGGTTATCAGCCTTTCTCTCCCACAAGAGACGGAGGTTCGATCCCCCACTAAGGCATCTTGTGATGGCCAGGGGTATTTTCCTTTCCACAGT
>JAOXNX010000001.1:24228828-24242045 GCA_028566075.1 Solidago caesia | reverse complement strand
TGTTAAAATGCACTAACATACAGCTTAAATATTACTAACATGCAGTGTCGGTTGGAAAACATACATCTTTTTTCCTATCGACATTGCATCTTAGTGTTAACTAAGATGCATGTTAATAGTTACTATTAAAATGCATCTTAGTTAACACTGACATGCATCTTCTATACTATTATATAAAGCAAACACCCCCTCCCATTTTTTTCTCAAATGATGATTCAATCTACCTATTTTACCCCTCTCTTTTATTTTTATTTTTATTTATTTATTTATTTATTTTGAACAGCACCCCTCTCTTTTATTAACTAATTTAAACATCTCCCCTTGATATATCTATAATACCCTTAATGAAATTAATTTACAACATCTATCCATTAACTCCTAAAATAACTACAGTACCTCTTTTTACATCAATAACCTACACTACTCACCTCCACCACCTCTCGCCGCCACCACCAAACCGCCGCTACCGCCGTCGCCGTTACCATCATTGCCGCCGCATTGCGCGGGCATTCACCTAGTCAACTTCAAAAATCTCTTAGATTCAACTTTATCTTTTAATTTAATATGTTAGGTGAAGAAACGTTTTCTATTAATATATTACTGAAATTGTTGAAAGGGACTCGAATATTTGTCTACAACATCTATATAGTTTACAAATTATTAGATGGGTATTCGTGCGATGCGGCGGCGACAATATACAGCGTATGAGGTTCCGTGAATACATTAATTTCAAACCAAATACTTGTGTAAGAAAATAATAACACAATAACTGTGCAAAGTATAGAAGATAATGTTACGATAAATTAAAAAAAATTATTATTATATTTCATTGTAAAAAATTATAAAATATAAGTTATAATAAATTAAATTAATAATTAAATAAGATAATTTTATAAGAAGAAAAGTTTGATTAAACAAATAAGAGAATTATAATTAATAAATTAATAGATGTATTATAGGCATATCAAGTAAAGATGTTTAAAATAGTTAATAATGTTAAGGGACATATTAAATACATGCATGAACTCATTATTTGAAAAAGGAGAGAGGGAAAAATGTTTTATAATGGATTATAGATATCTTTTCGTTACAAAACTATTTTATTTGTATTCAAGATAAAACAAGAAAAACAAACAATTATAGTTAACCTCTAAAACCAATTTACAATTGATTATAGATTAAATGATACCTATATTCTTAGCGCATAAAGGATCACAAAGGTAAGATTTCTAAATAACAAGTCCCAGGTTCAATCTTCATTGTTGAACTATGTGGATTCTTATGTGTAACTTTATGTGTAGGGTAGTTACATGAGATTATCCTTGTGAAGTGGACAATACTTGATGTCAAAATGACACATGAAGTTAAGATGTCCACGTCATAATGCATTTTTTCTTTTTTCTTTTTTTGCAAATATAGTTTAATCTCTAAAATTGAATCTTTTCGTGGCAGGTGCTGAAAATATACATCACACCTTATTATATTAAAGCGTGTGTAAATTTATATCTCATTAGCATTAATATATAAATAAATAAATAATCAATTTAACTTATTTCAATGGAATTCTAATATTTTATTAGATTATTACCCCAAGCTCATTTATTTAATGAAATGTTAAAGTTTCGTAAGAGCGTAATGATACTTATAGTAATGATACTTATAGATAAAAACATGTAAGAAAACACTTAGAATGAAAATTTTATAGGGATAATGGCATTTGAATGTAACCACCTATGTCAAAATGGTTATGCAGTGTAGTGACCTACTCGATTGGTTATGTAATGTATGTACCTATGTAATTTTGTTCAAACGATGTAAAATATGTACGGTCCTAACATTGTTTGAACAAAAAAAATACATAGATCCTTACATTGATTGACCCAAATAAAAAGGTCCTTACATTGATTGCACAAAATTACATAGGTACATATATTACATAGGCAACATAGACAATCGAGTAGGTCACTACACTATATAACCATTTTGACATATGTGGTAACATTCATTTGCCATTATCCCTAAAAAGATTATAGTATAGCCAACCACCTGTAATACAAACGTACGTAGAATTACCCCACATGGGCCGCTAGCATTGAATTGGGTGTTTTCCGTTAACACAAGTGTGTACTATAATAATTATATATATATCAACTGTTTTTTAATAACTCTATCTCTTTGTATTAGCAACAAGAAGAAGAAGAAAACATGCATCTTTTAATCGAAGTACTCTTACTTGTGATAGTATGTTTCTCTTATGATGCCTTAGCCCAATCTGCAACCTTCAATACCTCAGTCATACCGATATTGAAGGATGCCACTACATCTCTTCCCAAGATTTCTTGGTCATTTTGGTTGCCACAATCGGATAGGGAAGTGTGTTTCCTCATTGACCTTGATGCTCCTTTCACATGGAAAAATATCACTATTACTCACTCCCCTATTCCTTGTGGGCTAGAAGACGGATGCAGATTTCCCTTAAGATGTGACAACCCTTTATGTAAAGAAGCCCAATCTTATCTCAATCCTACATGTCCTCCTCTTAATATCACAGCCAAATATGATTGCAGTATATGTGCAGCTACCCCTTTTAATCCTATCTCAAAAACTTGCAAATTGTCACAACTAACCACTGATTTGGTTACAATATACACAACCAATGGCCGGAACCCTAGTCAGTTTCCAGGAAAGCCTTTTGGAACCCATTATGTACTGTCATGTGCACCCACCTCATTGTTGAACTCTTTCCCTAAATATGTTAGAGGACTTGCATCCTTTTCATGGTCTTCTTTGGGTTTTCCTCGCCAAGTTTATAATCCTAACCAAGCTGCTAAATTCGCGCTTTGTCTACCCAGCTCCTTATCATCTCCCGGGGTGTCATTTTTAGGTGAAGGGCCTTTTTACTTTACATCTTTGCCAAATGTGGATCTTAGAAGCACTCTTTCTTATACTCCCATGATTAGAGAGAATTCTATGTCCCTTGGATATTATATCAAATTAAAGAAAATCTCAATCAAAGGAACACCGGTTCTAACAAAAAGTGTATCGGTGAAGCTTAGTACGATTGTGCCTTATACGTACCATACTAAGAAGTGATATCTACAAATCTCTTATTGCTAGTTTTTCAAATGCTACGAAAAACATTCCTAGTGTAACTCCTGTTCAGCCCTTTAGCTTATGTCTAAAAGCTAGTGCGATCGGATCTGTCCCAAATATTGATCTTGAAACCGAAAGTGACAAAATATGGACTATATCTAAAGACAACTTGATGAAGGATTCTGGGAATGGCGCATCATGTCTTGCATTCATCGATGGTGGTTTTAGCGTCAAAGACGCAATTGTTATCGGGACGTTTCAGATGGAAAATAATTTCTTGTTCTTTGATTTGGTGAATCAAAAGTTGGGGTTCAGCTCGTCTCTCTTACCTCGAGGAACCTCGTGCAATAACTTCAATTTCACGCTAATAGCTTAAGGACATGATATCTAGAATTGTAATGGACAACACAATAAGAAATAGAGATTGATATCATGCACAGTTTGTGTATGCATTTTCTATGTAGAAATATAAATAAGTGTGATGTTCATCAAAATAAATAATATTTCCAACATTCGGTACTTCCTAATTGTAGATACTTGTGATAACTTTCAAAAAGATGTAGGTTCCAGGGATATCTTTGATTCCGGTTTTTTTTTTCTTCTTATTTGATCTTGTGACTTGCTGGGTGGGGATAAGGGGAGTTTTCGAGACATCACTAATAGTTGCTCTCGTTTCAGATGCTTGGTTTTACGCATGTAATTATGTTTATTATGCGTTTATGTTGTTGTTTTAAGGGATTAGTTTCTGAGAATGTAACTAACTATGACCAAATGGTCATAGTAGGAATGAACAAAGATCTTGTGCATTTAAGGAATAAACTTTGTAAAAATGTTCAAATCATGTAACTGACCAATCAAAAACTTGCACGTGGCAGCTCATATGGGGTGCCACGTATACCCTTTTACATGATTTGAACATTTCTACAAAGTTTCTTCCTTAAATGTACAAGATCTTTGTTTGTTCCTACTATGACCATTTGGCCAGTTAGTTACATTCTCAGAAACTAATCTCTTATTTTAATATGTCCAAATGGCATTTTATATGGTATGTTTGTTGGATATGCTTTAAGATATGCTATGCTGTGTGTTTTTGTCATTTCTACTCTATTATTAATGTAAACATGTGATACGCGACCAACAGATATGGTTACTTACTTCTTACTCTCACTTATTCTTTACCCGTTTGGCCGGAGGTCCTTATGGAAGCAGTCTCTGTACATTTGGGTAGAGGCAAGACTGTCTACATCTCACCTCCCCCATACCCCGCTTATGCAGGGATTGAGTACTATTGTTGTTGTTGTTGGACTCTGAGCTTGACGGAATATGTATCTTTTAAAAGTCCTACGAGCTCATATATGTTGTGAGTACTAGTACCATTTTAAGTTATGTTTTTTTTAACGATAAATTTAAGTTCAACGGTATTGTCTCTTTATATATACAACTCCAATTTCAGATAAAACTTATTTTAGAAAAACGTCTGTCTCCAGTCCTAGGAACATTTTTGCTCATATCAGGATTTAACTTTAAGACCTCAAAATCTCTAGTCCTCTAAGTGTCAATCAATCTATTGATGATAAGGGTGATAAATTGTGGAAATTATGTAGTTTATATAAAGGTTTTTAGAATAAGGAGTAAATTACAATTTTGGTCCCTGTCGTGGGTCAAAAATTATCGTTTTCATCCTTAGATTTCATAAATTACCGTTTTAGTCTAAATAAGTTTGCCCCGTCAACGGTTTTGGTCCAAATTTCACATGGACGTTAACTTATCCAACACGTGACCTGCACGTGATGGGTATTTCTGTCTTTTTCTTACTACAAGGATCAAAAACGTAATTAAGGACACATCCAACTATCTATTCATACTCATATGTCTGGTAATTATATACATACAACAATCTATATCTCTAACAAAAACATTCACGCATATATATATATATATATATATATTATATAATCAGAAATCAAAATCAATAAGAAGAGAAGTGATAGACCGGTCAAAAACAGAAGGATCCTCTCAACGGAGGATAAAGAATGGTAATTTTTGAAAAGAAAAAACCCCAGATCGGAGAAGAAGAATAAAGAAGAAGAGAAGTGATAGACCAAAGGACTTGACATGGAAGTTTTTGATTTTGTTGATTGACAGAGAAGGAAGCTAGATTGAAGAAGGAAGCTGCGATTAGAAAGAGAAATATGAAAGGAAGTCTGTAACTGTGTTGATTGAGGAAAGATCGAGAGAAGAGAAAAATTATTCGGTGAAGGAGTTCTCGGGTTCCAACAGATTCAAAGTTAGGTCGAGGCTGGTGATGTTTCTTGTTTCGATTAGCAACCAAGAGGTTGTCTTAGGTTTGTCACAAGTGATTTGGTTGTATTGACAAATACATCTGCTTCCTTGATTTCTTGTCTAATACATCTGCTTCCTTGATTTCTTGTCTAATACATCTGCTTTCTTGATTTCTTGTCTAATAGATCTATGGTTGCCAGTGGTGGGGTTATTGTTACCAGTGGTGGTATTGTAGATTTCCGGCCATCATTACCAGTAATCATTCCTTTTTTTTTTTTTACTTCAATTAGTTTGTATTGATAAACCAATTGGTATAGATAAACCATGAATAGATTTGTTGTTGTTGATAAATGATTTTGGCTAAGTTTGGAGTTAATTACAGTTTTGGTCCATGTGAAAAGAAAAGACTAAAATATCCATCATGTGCAGGTCACGTGATGGGTAAGTTAACGTTCGTTAGTAATTTGGATCAAAACCGTTGATGGGGCAAATTTATTGGACTAAAACGGTAATTTATGAAACCTAAGGATGAAAACGGTAATTTTTAACCCATGACAGGAACGAAAATTGTAATTTACTTTAGAATAAAGTAATAAGATTTTTAACTTGTGTGCAGCCAATGAGGCACAACTCAACTGGCGACTTGTCTGAGGACTGTGAGGAGACTTCTCTGGTTTTTACCTACATGTTTTGGGTTTGACTCCTTGGAGTGACAAGTCTATAGAGTTTTAGGTCCGAGCCAAATTGAACGTTAAAGTAAAAATTGTGTGCAATTAATACACTAAGGTTATTTTCTAAAACTAAAAAATACATTGTTCAAAAAGAGTTTTGATAATTTTTTTCAATTTTCGAAAACAAAATATTGATGTATTTATATGGAACCTACCACGCATGCAATTGGTGTATGACCAAGATGGTGCTAACTATCGAAGATTAAATTTCCATATTAGTTAGATGTAACTAATATGTATTGATTTTATTGTTTTGCTTTATGGCTTGTTTAGGTGTGCATGACACGAACTAGTATGGTATTTCAGCCATACTACTTGAACTTTATTGATTATGTTGTGATATAAAATTCATAAGGGTAATCCATTAAAATAAAAAATAAAAATGGTACAAGTTAAAAAATTATTAAAAAAATAAATAAACAAGAAATCTCATCAAAATTAAGTCATATTTTCTACTCACTTTTTTTTTTTCCCCCTTCCCATTAGCGTACAACCGACAACTTGTCAATAAAGAACAATCGAGAATTTATTTCCCAGATCGATCAACAAGCCATATGATCAACACTTAAGCAATGATGAACATTTAAGAACGAGGTCTATTCATGAGGCCCGGTGAAAGTGCCAATCCTTATCCTATTGTTTTTTCTTTTTTAATTTCAACGGTCCATAATATAATAATTAAAATTTTATTAATTATAGTGTTTACAGCTATAATTTTTTTTTTTTAAAAGTGACTTTCTATAAAAACCGACAAAAAAAAAGGCGTCAAAAGAAAATTACAAATAAGCACACTTGGCTCCTATGGAAATCCCAAGTTGCACAAAAAGACATAAACCTGTTCTAATTATCAAACACAACAGTTCTAATAATAAGAAAAATACCAAATCATGCTAATCGGAGGAACTTACAAACCCGTCTCTCTCACCCTTCTGGCGATTTTGGCGACTCCTTCTTTTCTCCTTAATTCGAATTTAATTAATCTTGTCAATGTGTCCCTCTCATAGTTCATAAATCCGTTAGGGTTTCTGGATTATTGATGTGCATGTTGGAGATTGGTTTTATTTGGATTTAGGGTTTTTCTTGCTTAAGTTCGTCGACTAGGGTTAGGGTTTTGTTTTGTTGCTGTTTTCGTATTTTTTCCTGGCTGTGCATGGTACGATATGGGTTAGGGTTTGTGTTTGTTTTTTCTTGTTTCTGCTGAATGAGAGATAGTCCCGTTAATTTAGATTTGCTTCGTGATCGTTTGAAGAGGTTAAGGAATATGAGTGCTAGTGCGGCTAAACCCCCTGTTAGGGTTTCTCCTCCGGCTGAGTTTTTTGCGTCCAAGTCTCATGTTGATTATGGTAATATGAATGGTAATTCGTTAAATGTTTCGACTCATCCTGCTGATAATGAGGACCTGAAAAAGAAGAGTCCAGGTGGTACAACTACGGCTCCTGTTAGGGTTTTTGCAAACCCTAGCGAGGAGAATTCGAATGTGGGTAATGAGCAGGGTGAGGGGATTAAGTCTGGTATTTCCTCATCATCTGCCGAAGCTGGGGAAAAGATAAAAGATGGTGTTAGTCATGCAGCGGATCCTACTCTGAATGATAACAAGTCTAGTAATGTGCCTGGGGCTGGTGTATCCTATGCGGCTGCTGTGAAAGCTAATGTTTCAGCAAAAAAGGCAAACTTTAGAACCCTACCAGTTTCAAACGATGTGGAGGGGGTGGATATTCTCATTCCGATTCAATCTGTTTTGGAGGTTAATGCTCGTTTTTCTAATTCTCTATATGGTTACTTCCTTGGTGATCGGTTAGCGTATCCTGTTGTTGAAACTTATGTCAAGAATTCCTGGGCAAAGTTTGGTCTAAAGAAGGTTATGATGAATAGCTCAGGTTTCTTTTTCTTCCAGTTTGATTCGAGGAAAGGAATGGAACAAGTCCTAGAAAAGGGACCTTGGATGATCAGGTCAACGCCTATTTTCTTGAACGAATGGACACCCAATGTATGCTTGACCAAACAAGATTTGTCCAGTGTTCCTGTGTGGGTGAAATTATATGATGTCCCTCTTGCTGCATACACGGAGGACGGGTTAAGCATGTTAGCTACGAAATTGGGTACCCCGATACTTCTTGACTCTTATTCTAGCCATATGTGTGTTAACTCTTGGGGGAGGCATAGTTTTGCCAGGGCGTTAATTGAGATTGATGCATCTTGTAAGCTGAAAAATGAACTTATTGTTGGTATTCCAAATGTTAATGGGGATGGGTTTTCAAAGGAAGTTGTGCGTATTGAATATGAATGGTATCCTCCACATTGTGAGCACTGTAAGGTGTTTGGGCATTCTGATTCTGTGTGTTCTGCTCGTCCTGCTCAAGTTAAAGATCAGACTACTAAACCGAATACTGATGAGGGTTTCATACCTGTGACTCGTAGAAAGGATAAAGGAAAGCAAGCAAAGGAGAGGCATGTGGAGGGCATTAGGCTTTCTAAGCCTAAACCGCAATTTGTCTATCGACCAAAGTTTCCTGCTGGGTCATCTAAGCCGCCTGATGTCAATGCGCCCAAAGCTCCTGAAACTGGTAAGAATAATGTTGGCTCGGCTGGTGTTAGTACTAGTAACCCTTTTTCTGTTTTGGGAGAGGATGGGAATGGGGATCATGATAATGTAGTGCCTCCTAAACCTGTTTTTGCGGGATCAACTTCATCTAATAAGGTGAAGAATGATTCTCGATTTTATGATGGTGAGCATGATTCGGATGATGATATTGACAGCGTTTTTGATGAATATGGCTACGTTAAAAACTTGAATAATACAGGGGCAAGCACTCCCGATGATCCGGTTTTCAATGTTTAACATCGGTAGTTGGAACATTAGGGGATTGAACCAGGCCCCTAAACAAAATGAGGTTCGACAGGTTATTTCTGATAATCAATTGTATCTGCGGATAAACTTCATGAATTATGTTCAAAGGTTTTTTGGAGATGGAGTTGGTGTTCTAATAGCAGCTTGTGTGTTAAAGCTTCGAGGATTGTGTTGGGTTGGAATCCGGATGTGGTTGATGTTATGGTTATAGCTCAATCAGATCATGTGATACATACTCAGGTTATTTATAAAGCTAATAGGAAAGCTCTTATGTGCTCTTTTGTTTATGCTCACAATGCTTATTCTCGGCGACGTGCTCTATGGGATGATCTTCTTAAACATAAAGTTTTTATTCATGGTAGTCCTTGGGTTCTTCTTGGTGATTTTAATGTTGCACTTAACATGGATGACAAAGCGATGGGATCGTCCTCTGTTGATATTGCTATGCGTGAATTCCGCGATTGTGTTAATGAGCTGGGTATTATTGATGTTAATATGATCGGTTTAAAGTATACTTGGAACCAGAAACCGAGAGGCGACAATGGTCAACTAAAGAAGATTGATAGGATAATGGCTAATCTGGAATTCTGTGATTCATTTGTTGGTGCGACAGCTTTATTTCAACCCTATCGAATTTCAGATCATGCTCCTGCTGTTTTGCGCATCCCTTTTAATTTGAAGTATAAACCAAAACCTTTCAAGTTCTCAAATGTTCTTATTTATAATTCTAAATTTCAAGAGGTCGTTAATGAGGCTTGGAAAATGGAGGTGAATGGCCATGCGATGTATTGTTTGGTGCAAAAACTTAAAGCTGCAAAAAAGCCCCTTTGAAAACTGTTACATTCATATGGCAATATTCATGAGAAAGTGATTAAGCTGCGCTTTGAATTGGATACTGTTCAACCGGCATTGGATAAAGAACCATTTAACCAGACGCTTAGGGAAGATCACTCGGCTTATTTACATGCTTATAATGAAGCTTTGATCGATGAGGAACGATTTCTTAAACAAAAGGCGAAGATTGAATGGCTTAGAGTTGGGGATTCGAACTCAGCATATTTTCATAAGGTTGTGAAAACTCGCACAGCTCGAAATAGAATTGATGTGATTTTGGATTCTAATGGAAGACATATAGATGGGGAGGCTGTGGCTAAGGCTTTTGAAGCACACTACATGGGGTTTCTCGGTCAGCCGGGTGAGGTAGTGAATTTGGATACTGTTGGTCTTTTTACTACTCGGTTATCTATACCCAAAACTGAAGACATGGTGAGACTGATTTCTGATGTCGAAGTTAGGGATGCGATATGGTCCATGGGGGATGATAAGTCACCTGGTCCTGATGGATACACTGCGGCATTTTTCAAAGGGGCATGGGATATTGTGGGATCGGAGGTGATAAAAGCTGTCAAAGATTTCTTTGTTTGTGGTTGACTCCTTAAAGAAGTCAACCATACTATTATATCCCTTATTCCTAAGGTGGCGACACCTTCCCGTATCAATGACTACCAGCCTATTTCTCTCTGTAATGTGATTTTCAAATGTATTACAAAAATTTTGTCTAACAGGATAAAAGGCTGCTTGGAAGATTTGGTTAGCATCAATCAATCGACATTTGTTCCTGGTAGAAGAATCACAGATAATATCCTTATGACTCAGGAACTTATGCACAATTACCATCTGGATAGAGGTTCACCTAGAGCTGCTCTCAAAGTTGATATTCAGAAGGCTTATGATACGGTGGATTGGCAATTTTTGAGGAATATCCTTGTTGGCTTCGGTTTTCATCCGAAGATGATTCATTGGATTATGGAGTGCGTTTCTACTACCTCTTATTCTATTAGTATTAATGGCTCCTTGCATGGGTTTTTTCATGGGAGAAGAGGTCTACGCCAAGGTGATCCATTATCGCCTTATCTTTTCACTTTGGTTATGGAGATTCTTACTTTGATCATCAATCGTAATGTCTAGAGGAGTGTGGATTTTGGATTTCATCCTCATTGTGAGCGGCTTGGTATTGTTAATTTATGCTTTGCCGATGACCTGTTTATCTTCTTGAGAGGTGATGTGAATTCGGCTCGGGTAATTATGAGATCTTTGGAGAAATTCAAGTCGGTTTCTGGTTTACATCCTAGTCTCCCAAAAAGTACGGCGTTCTTTTGCAATGTTCTGAATCATGTCAAGGTATCTATTCTTCACGAGTTACTCTTTGAGGAAGGATTTCTTCCTGTGAGATACCTGGGTGTGCCTTTAGTTTCTTCGAGACTTATGTTGCGGGATTGTCGTGTTCTTATTGAGAAAGTGCAGAAAAGAGTGGCGGATTGGAGGAACAAGTTTCTCTCCTTTGCTGGCCGGCTTCAATTGCTTCATTCTGTTATTTCCTCACTTCATGTTTATTGGTCGTCCGTGTTCATTCTCCCATCTCGTGTCATTCTTGATATTGAACAGATTATGCGAGGCTTCTTATGGAGTCAAGGTACTCTGAAAAGAGGGCAAGCTAAAGTGGCATGGGATATTGTTTGTCTTCCTAAGGATGAAGGTGGACTTGGTATTCGTAAGCTGGAGCATTTTAATGTTTCTCTTATTGCTGCTCATATTTGGAGATTGTTATCGCTAAAACAATCTCTATGGGTTCGTTGGATCCATACTTACAGATTACGGGGTAGGCATTTTTGGGAGCTCCAACTTTCAGGTAATGTTACCTGGAGTTGGAGGAAGATCCTTCAGGTTCGGAATGTGGTCAGGAAACATTTTTGGAATCGGCTTGGCAATGGAAACCTTACAAATGTGTGCTTCGATAACTGGTGTGCAAATAGCCCTCTATTTGACAAAATTTCGCCTAGATTAATTGCAAGCGCCGGGTTTCAGATTACTTCTACAGTTTCAGACGTGGTTGTGGATGGACGATGGTGTTGGCCTATAGATTGGGAATCACGCTTTACTTTTGGAGTCCCACCAGTGCTCCACGCTTTTGATACGGATGTGATCTTGTGGAAGAATAGGCATGATAATTTGGTTGATTTTTCTGTTGCCGCTGTATGGGAGGATATTCGGCCTCGGGCTGCTAAGGTTGATTGGTTTCATATGGTTTGGTTCACCTATTGTATCCCTAAGCATGCGTTTGTTTTATGGCTTGCTGTTCGGAAAAAATTGAAGACTCAAGATTTGCTACAGCCGTGGGATATGGTTAATGGAGTTGATTCAGGCGCATTATTATGCCCGCTGTGCAACTTACAACAGGATTCACACGCTCATCTCTTTTTTGAGTGTTCTTACTCTATGCAGGTTTGGCGCGTAATTTGGGAGAAAACTTATATGCATTCGCGGTCTCATCAGTGGGATGTTATTGTTGCCGAGTTAATTACTTTTGCCCACAAGCGATCCATACCGAGCATTGTTACTAAACTGTTATTTGCAGCTTCCGTATATTTTATTTGGCAAGAGAGAAATGGTAGGCTTTTTTGACAAAAGAAGAGGACTAAGGATCAATTAGCAGCTGTTATTATTCATACGGTCCGATTGAAGCTCTTTACTGTTAGATTCAAGAAGTCGAGAAGATTGGAAGAACTGAGAATAGCTTGGGATATTCCATGCTAATATTTTCTTGTTTTTAGTTGGTTTAGTTTCTTGTCTTCTGTAGAAAGGTAGTCTGTTACCTTTCTTTTATTGGACGTTGCTTTACGCATGTTTTGTATTAAGTCAATCTAGTACTCTGCTAGATTGCCTGAGCTTTTGATTTATATATTATAACCAGGGTATACCCTTTTACCATGGTCATGTTGTTGATCAAATCTTAACCCGACTCACCAGCCCGAACTGATTAATTTTTCGATCTGTGACTCGAAACCTCGAAGATTAACACCAATTAAATACCCAGCTGCAATTGTTGCCTCTATTTCTTCTCTAACTCCTAAATCTAGTTTACAGCTATAATTAATAAGTCTATATACAAAAGTTAATTGTCATCGAAATTAAGTATATTAACAAAGATTGACTAGAGTATACAAAAGTTAATTTTGTCTAAACACACTAGCCTAAGAAAGGCAATAATGAAGTATGATGATATTGGTATGTGGATTAATTAAACATTGGATTTTGCTAATGACAGCTTTAGTGGCTGGGGAAAGGTTATATTAGGAACCCCTAAAAGGTCAGGAACCTTTAGGAACTTTTTTAAAATTAAAATTGAAAGGGTATTTTAATAAAATCATTTATCATTCACTATATAATTGCTTGCACATGTTCATATGACTATCTATGTACAT
>JAOXNX010000001.1:24217572-24228728 GCA_028566075.1 Solidago caesia | reverse complement strand
AAGCTAGTTGCAACCAAACAAAACTTTTAACACAATAGGAGCTTATTGTTCAAAATTAAAAGCTAAAGCTCCAAAAAACTCTTGAAAAGCTTCTGCCAAATAGCCAATACGTAGTAAAAACTAAGACAGTGAACCATAGGCTTCAAAAGACCAACCGGGCCAAACGCACCCCTTCCTCAGCCAGAAACATCCCTAATTACTGTAAAAAAGAATGCTGCCTGTTTGGTGTATAGCCCCCATCCTCCTGGCCGATCTCTTTGTTTCTTTTATGGTACGATTTCTTAGTCGCCAACATTTTTGTGTTTATGTTCATTATTTATTTGTATTTGTTATTTTCCATTCATGATAAATTTACAAACACACACACAAACATGTAACCTAATTTTAGTTTTTCCAATACTTGACCGTACGTAGCTCATGACATCTTATTTTGTTATCGGGGAAGTACTACTGAACAACAGCGTTTAAGGGCTGTTGGTGTTTGTCAGTGCGTAATTTTAAGTGCTTATGACTTGTAAGTTATGTTCAAAATAAATAAAGCTAACACGCACCCCATACTTCGAATTGAATTGCATTTTGTCTTTCAAAAGTCTATACGCAGTTCTACTAGTTCATAACACACCGTTTTCAGTCAGCATCATACAGAAGATTAAAATGACAATTATGTATCATTCAGTCTGTCCATTCACAACACTTATCAGTCTGCTTTCTTTCAGAAATAAGTTCATACAAAGCCTTTGAATCTTTCGCGTCTTTGAATTATTCAGCGCTAAATCGTTCTGTCTTATCAAACAGCCCTTAAACGCCACAGACAAACTCACGAGTATCATGCTTTTCCGGCGTACAATTCCGTCACTCCATTCTCTTGCCGCCGCTCGCCATCATTCCTCCACCGCCATGAGCCTTAAATCTCTCTCAAAAATACCTCATAGATACAGAGCCAAAGCCATCCAACAAGGTCAGGAAGCCCTAACAGACTACCTTCATGCCGTCAGAACTATACCCTACACTTTTGCTGAGAATATCAGCAAATACTCTGTCGTCTCTCTGGCTGCCGCTATATCTAAAGTAAAGTTCTCCACACCGGAATTCTCAAAATCCTTGCAGAGGTTCTTTAGGTACCACCCGGTTAATGAATTTGAGTTATTTTTTGAAAGCATTGGCATTGATGTTGATGAACTTGATCGGGTTTTGCCTGCACGTAAATTCTTTTTATCACAAGATTTAAATACATTTAATGCTGCTTGCACTCTTTACGGTTTTGGGTTTCCTTGGAATAAGTTGGGAATTCTGTACAAAGAAGAAAAGACTATTTTTGATAAGGGCTCAAGTGAACTAAAGGAAATTTGGAGCAAGTATAAAGATTGTGGGTTAACTAATTCATCTTTAGTTGGGATGTGCTTGGTTTTTCCTCATGTATTATTAAATGGGGATAGTGCATTGGTTTATGATTTGAAACGGGTTATTTTAGATTTCGATTTGAGTAAGGATATGGTAGGTGACGTAGACTCATGGATTGATATTTGTAAAAAGATTCGGTTGTTTTACAATTTGGGTTGCGAGAAAGATGACATATTTGACATGATTGGTAGAAACAAAACTATTTTGGCTTGTTATTCAGAAGAACTTTTATCCGAAAAAGTTGAGTATTTTTGTGGATTTAATGTTACAAAAGAAGAGGTTGTGTCATTACTTCTTTTGGGAAATGAAATTTTTGAATATGATTTAAAGACTCCGGTGTTTTGTGTCATGGGATTGCTAAGACACTTTGGGATGGATGAAAAACATCTGGATTTAATTACCGAGAAGTACCCCTATGTTTTTGGTAAAAACAGATTGTATAATCTGCCCCATGTGATGAGAGCATTAAATGTTAATCAATGGTTCTTCGATAAGCTAAAATACGGGGGTCTTCAGCTGTTTAAAAGTTATCAAATCATTAATTCTGATCAAGATACGGATAAAGACTTTGCTGACAGCATAGTCAGAATCCAATCTTCTAGATTGTCTGTTCACACTTTAAGTAAATTGCAGTTCTTGCACAGTATTGGGTATGGAGAGAATGGCTTGACTATAAAAGTGTTGAAACATGTCCACGGGACTAGTAGTCAGTTAAAGGAGCGTTTTCATTGCTTACTCCATAATGGCGTTGAATTTTCAAAGCTCTGTAAAATAATTAGTATTTCACCGAAAATATTAAATCAGCAATCAGAATCTCTTGAAAGGAAAGTGAAGTTTCTTTGTGAAGATATTGGTTCCTCTTTGGATTATCTTGATCTGTTTCCAGCTTATTTGTGCTTTGACTTGGAGAAAAGAATAAGGCCCAGATACAGATTTCATACATGGCTTATGGAAACGGGTTTGTGTGAAAGAAAATATTCACTTTCTAGTATGATTGCCACTAGTGAGAGAAGCTTTATAGATCGTATTTATAGAATTCATCCCGCTGCTCCAAAAAGGTACCTTGAAATATTTTTGAACCAAGATTATGATAGATTTCAAGAAACTTGATACTGTGGCGATATGGTTTTGTAAGCACCGAGTTCTTCTCATAATGGCGGATTCAAGTTTCCGGACCAGGGTATGAGCTAGTCGAACATTTCTCTTTCCAGGCGTATGCCTATGATAATAAACTTTTGGTTTATATTTGTTTTATTTATATTACAATATTTGTTCTAGGTAATCTTGGCTTCCATGTAGGTCTGACCCAGGGATTCCATGACTTCGGATTGGAGCAAGGGTAGTCAACCACTTAGGGTGGAGATCCGTGGAAGTGATCTTTTTGTGAATACTGGTAAGTGCACATTTTTAGTTTATTATGACAGTAGGTACAAGTAATCCTTTTTGGTCATCTTTGTTTTGCCCCCTGAAGAATTTCCATTTCCAATCCTTGTATTGGATGAACTTTGAACCATGCTTACTTTGTAATTTTCTATCCCTGTGAGCACTTTTAACAGTATACTAGTTCGGTTTGTAATTTTCTATCTGATTTTCACATTTTTCTTGTATTTTGAAAGTATGGTGAGTTGTCCTGCAATCTGATTTTGGATATGTATTTATCTACCAAAAAGAGTTAAACAAGTAACCGAAGAGCAAAACCAAAAACATGATCTTAAAACTGTGGCCGACCTATTTTTTGGGTATATAATTGTGGGTCAATACTAAGTATTAAACTCTGAAGAGTCATTTTTGTATGAAGCTTGTTTCTATTATAAATGTCCTTTGCCTTTTCAGTTTTCAGGCCTTCATTGTGCAAAGTTAGTCATTGTTGAGAAACATCAGGCTGGCTGCAGCGAGTTCTTCTGGATTTTGCATTTAGAATTATTGAAGCTACTGTCCATATGAAATTGGACCAACCGGGGTTATTCATGCGGTTAAAGGTCTGTTTTGTGACAGGGTTTCTGGGAGCTTTTTGGGGTTTAAAGCTTTTGGTTTTGAATGTTAAAAATAGAACTTTGTTTGAATGTAAATTTTGAGAGAAAACTTCATCTTCAAAAAGCTCTTAAATATATAGCTAGTGATAGTGGGGTTGGAAAAAATGTTTTAGCACCATACGTCGGCTCTAGCTACCAGCTACACCTCTAAATCCGGTTACTTTGTACGAAGCATATCAAGATTCGTTTAATGTAACATATACTTGTTTATTTTGTTCAGAAATTCAATCTATATTGGGAATTAAAGCGTTAGTTTGTTTGGCCCTTTCAGAAATTACTTGGATCTGCCACCATGACTAGGAATTTAACGTGTTATTCAAATGGTCTGCAATCTATCTATCATTACACTAGACGGTGTCAAAATATGAAGCAACCGTGAGATAATAATTGTTTATAGAAATTATGTTACATCCTTTTTTGACTGGGGCTCAAACAAAGCAATATGTTTCTTATTTTGATCCAAATTTTTTCCCTCAAAATAATTATTCTAGTTCTACAAATATAGCAATTTTAGATGCGTGCAATATGATATATGAGTGTATATATATGGCATCCGATCCAATGTTTGTTTATGATGCAGTGCATAGGGCATGTCTAATGTATGTATTGAATGGTACATCAAAATTTGGTGTAAAATGAGAATCCTTTTACATTATATTTGGTTTTTACACCAACGTATATATTGAATATTTGCCCCACTTTTGACAATTTCTTTAATATTTTGCATACAATATATAATATATATATAATTTGTAACATCTTAATTTGTAAAATAAAATTAAAAATATGTGTAAAGTAATTGAAATAAGGTATTGAACTTTGTTGTAATGTTTGGCGTTGCACCAAATTTGGTCTAAAATGTTCAAAAATTTAGTGTTACACTAAAAATTATACCAAGGGTTTTCATTGAGTGTGTTGGATTGAGTGCAAAAGGGTTGTTGTAAAGAGTATTATGCCAAGGGTTTGAAACCTACTATGTGCAAAACTTTCCCTTTTTAATAAAATCAGCCATTAAAACAAAGTTATACAAAATTTGGTGATTTGGCTGGAAATGGATTTTTTACTCCAAAACACCAAATGATCTTAAGACATCTCCAATATATACACTAAATTTTAGTGTAAATTGGAATCTTTTGTGATAAACTTACACTAAAAATTTTTTGTTCCAATGCATGCATGCACTAAATCTTTACACTAAACTATAACAAATTTAGAAAACATAAACAAAATAATATATTCTATCGTATTTAATTGAAAAAGGCCAAAATTTTAATGCATATAATTAATAATTTGGAATCTCAGTCATAGTTTACTTGTTTAAATTTGTTATTTTTTTGGAATTGTTTAACATTTATTTTATGTTTACGTTCATAGTATAATTAGTACAAATTATATTTTATAATTTATATTAATCATGTAGCAGTTATATACATTAAGTAAAGCATGATATAAATAGATGTAAAACTTAACATATATTCATTTATAGGGTTAAAAATAAAAATTTATCTTTTAGTGTATGAATAATGTTATACTATATTTTTAATTTAATTTGGGCAACATTTTTCATCACAGTAAATTTATTGTGATGTTTAGTGTCTAACATTGGAACAATTTTTTACATTTCTACACTAAATTTAGTGAAAAAATGGTTTTTAACGTTAATATTGAAATTTGATACCCATTTCTACTCACAATCATCCCTTCCAATATCTTGTCATCTCATATTCGTAATAGTTATAGTTTCATGACATATTTCGATTCATTCTATCGGTTGCAATACTCATATTCCTAAGCGCAAAATCGTTGAAATTGTGTAATATATGCGATGATGATAGAAATTTATGCTTTAGACTCTATTTTTCTGATGGATAAAAACAATAATAATGTTGTATAAGGCTAAGAGGAGTGGAGCTACCCCTTCACCCTTGTTATATATTTGGATAGAGGATGTTCTTGACTCATACCTTTTAATCCATTTCCGAGTCAAAATAATTAACATTTTACATTATATCTCCCTTTTTAGTTTTTAGTAAGAAAAGAAATCAGACAAACATATAATAATAAAAATAATAATAGAAAATACATTTAATTTCTTATATTCATAAATGACAAGTTAAATTGAGTAAATTAAAACTGCCCAAAAGTTAACGTCAACTAATTAAACGTTTACTTTCTATAATCCTGAATATTTTTTTTTTTCCCCTTGTTTTTTCATCATCAGGTTTCATCTTCTTCTCTCTTGTAAAATTTCCAAAATTCTCTAACAAAAATTCGTGGGGGTAATTCAAAATTCGCAACCATTCTTCGTCAACTTTTCAAATCTTCGGCAGATCGTGAGTCCTATATATACCATTTATATTTATATATATATATATATTTAACATTGTTATTTCTTTTAAATCGCCAAAAGTTTATTATCCTTGAATAGTTAAATACATCATTTTGAATCAATAATATATGTTGCATTGTTTGATAAATCATGCTTTTGTTTGTTAATTATATTGATTATTAATTTGATCAATATATATTGTCACATATATCTTTGTTAGGCATTTAATTTGTCGTGTCACGTCGATATATCTTTCTTTCCAAATAAAGTTTTGTGTTGTTGGTGTTAAGACGATATATTTGTTTGTATAATTAAGTTATCGTACGTACGTACGTGTTTGCATGGATTAGTACGTACCTATATTTATTTATTTTTATGAATAAATATATAAGTCTCGTATAGTGTACTTCAATAAAATTGTAACGAACTATAATTACTTTTGCCTTATAAATCTTACATTCGGTTATCAATAATCTAGTAGTTTATAATTAAGCAACTTTTTATAGTAGGGAATGCGAATTAATGTCTGTTATTTTAGGCTCCGATCTTAACAAGTTTAGGCCTATTATAGTATAAACCTTTGTATGCTCGACTATTTTTGAATATTATTCAGTTTATCAATAAGATTTCCACCTTTAGCTAGTTTATCAAATTATGAATAATACAAATTAAGGCACTTTTGGTTAATTTCAAGTCACTTGCATACATTGCTAACGAACGAATGCCTGCCTATGAATTTTATGTGGTTACTTTTTTTTTTTTTGGTTAGATCTTAAGATGGGTCTGTCGTTCACCAAGCTATTTAAGCGCTTGTTCACTAAGAAAGAGATGCGCATTCTGATGGTTGGTCTAGATGCAGCTGGTAAAACCACAATTTTGTACAAGCTCAAATTGGGGGAAGTTGTCACTACTATTCCTACTATTGGTATATATTTCCTTCCATACAACTAAATCATACATATATTACGGAGTACTACTTTTCTTTCCCCGGCCTTTAACTGTAGTATATACTCGTATTATATATGCGAGGTATCGATTGCAAACATATATCTTGAAACAAAGTGGAAGAAATGTTGTATATATATATATACATGATGCATTTGGCACCATCGGATTCTCATATGTGCATCATGTAACTAATAATCTGATTAACCTTATAGGTTTTTAACAATTGAAAGCAGATAAATTAGTTAGTTTGTAATGTCATGTTTAAGTGAATCACTTTCTTGAACTTCGAATACATATTGTTTTATCGACATTTTTAGCAGATTATAATAGGTCTTTCATCACACAATCGTTTTAGCATGTTATGTTTATAACTTGAAAAGTTGGAACCTAATGGTATAAAACAGAATCATATATACTGATCATATTGTGGCAGGATTTAATGTGGAGACTGTCGAGTACAAGAACATCAGCTTCACTGTATGGGATGTTGGTGGTCAGGATAAGGTAAATTTTGTATTCTAATAACAAGAAATATATTGATTCTTTGCCTCTTTGAGTAGCATCTTAGAAATCCATTTACAATAGTTAACTTGGTATACAAATTAATGGCAACATTAATATACCTGTACGGGCATAAGGCATCATATACTACTACATAAACGTCATGATATTAAAGCGGTAATTAATAATCATGAAGATTTAAATTATTATGGTATAAATTTTGTATTTTTGTAATCATAGTTATAACTATTTAAGAATATATACAGATGGACAAAGTAGTGTTTGGTGGTCAATGTGACCCGACCCACATCAACCCATCATAAAGTGACATGTTTTAACCCAAACTCCTCTTTCTGTTACCCAACCTAGCGGACACACACATTTATATCCATATGAGCATCACTTAACTTCAAGGAGACGTTGGGATCAAGTTTAAATTATACAAGTACTCTGATACAATATGTCGAAAACTACTTGATTTGTTGCATCAATACTGATTGTTTTTAGTTGTTTAATTGCAGATTCGACCTTTGTGGAGGCACTACTTCCAGAACACGCAAGGTCTTATATTTGTGGTGGATAGCAATGATCGTGATCGTGTGATTGAGGCTAAAGATGAGCTACACCGGATGCTTAGTGAGGTATTCTATGTTTCTTTTCCTTATTATTTTCTTTTTAATTTGCTCTTGTGAGTCTAGTGTGAATTTTGTTGCTTTTGGTGAGCAAATTTATATGTAAATGGTTCTGTTCTATTGTTATAGGATGAATTGAAAGATGCAGTATTGCTTGTATTTGCAAATAAACAAGATCTTCCGAATGCAATGAATGCTGCTGAGATCACGGATAAGCTTGGCTTGCATTCTCTTCGACAACGACACTGGTAATTATCTAACACATTGGCAAATGCTAGCCAATTTTACTCGTCAAAAGAATAAAAATAAAAATAGAATGCCAGTTATTTTAGTCAGAAATAGATAAGGTGCCCCAGAAATCAAGTCATTGTAGTTTTAAGTCCTAGGGTGAAGGAGATGTGGTTATGTAGTTGTAAACAGGGCTGTTAATGGATGGATCGATCTGATCCATTTTTATGAACCAAGTAATTATAGCATCTTTGATCAAGCTACTTATGAATGCGTTGATTCAGGAAGCGCAGGGGTTATTTTTTTATGGGGCTTATAGCGAACTTTAATAATGGATCTTTTTAGTTAAAAGAATGGACATAATACTGTACTAATTTAATTCAAGTTCATTGTTATCAAATTTTTCTGTTTTTTATATGGACTGGAAGCTCATAAAAGAAATCTGAAGTCTTGATATGATGATTTTTTTTATACTTGCATATCGTGTTGAAAAGTACCTTGTCGGAACATTTAATCTCTAATAGGTCAAATAGAAACTAGCATAAAAGGAGATGGATGGGTAACACATATAATCCTTAAATCGTTTTTATTCAAAATTAAATTAAGTTATTACTGAAATAATAATGGTATTACTATTGATGTGAATCGATCAGGTATATACAGAGCACATGTGCAACTTCCGGGGAAGGTCTGTATGAAGGTCTGGATTGGCTTTCCAACAATATTGCTAGTAAGAAACATTAATTAGATCCAATTAAGTTTGTTCTATATATAGATATATGGAAGTTTCTTTTTGACTATACATACATATATATATTTTATATATATGAAAATGATAATAATCTGAGGGTTCGTATTGTTGTTTTAATTTACAATTATGACATCTTGTGAGAATGCTGTCTACTGAATTAGTGTTTTACTTTTGTTGAAGTAGTAGTTAACGTATCAGTGCTCAATTTCTGTATTATTGTTAATGTTTTTTGGTTCATATATATATATAATTCGCATGTTTAATTTAACAAGCTTAAACTATACATTTCATCTGTGGATGCATATATATAATTAGCATGTTAAGCTTAAACCAATACATTGTTTACAATAGACTTTATTCCAACAAAACCAGATTTTGAATTTACTAGAAACAAATATGATAGATAACAAAAACAAATGTCACATGGGTAAATAAAAAAGAGATCATGAATCCAATAGCGAATGGTTTGTAAGGTGCGGCCTTAATCACATGGGTCAAGGGTGATTTACCCTTTTGTTTTGGTGTGATGGAGCTGTTCTTGTGGAGTGGTGTTAGCCGGTTTAGGCTTGAGTGTGCTGCTTTCAGGTTTAGGTTTGAGGTTCGGTGTGAGGTCACGATAAGCACAGTGGACATGGAGATCAAATTTGCAGTTTGGGCAGCAGTAACAAAGACCGGTTCCATTCTCATTACAAGAGTTGCACCGGAAGTTAGCGCTTCGGTAGATTGGATAAGGTAATAAGTTTAGAAGGTGAGCAGGGTGAGAGGGATGGGAAAGAGACCGTGATGCGTTGAAGCACTGAAAGTGAAGGTAGACATTGCAATCATCTTCATCGCAGGAGTAGCCCTCAGTGTTGTTTAAAATAGGATAATCACAGCAGTAACAAGTGAGGCTCTTGCCTTTCAAGATTTTTGTGGTAATAAAGCTTGTGTTTGTGGCTAAAGTGCATTGTCATCTTAATTTGTGAAGCTAGCTCTTATTGTCACATTGATATTGATATTATAGTATATAATCACAAGCTATATATATATATATATATATAACTCTTAAAGTCCCGCAAAAATATTAAGTAAACAAAGTCGTCCAAGATCATGTTATGATGTACACACTACGTGTACAAGTTGGCACACATAAAAGTTTGTATTAAATTAAGGAGAAAATAAATTTTAGTATCTTTAATTTGGTTGAGCAAGTGTTGCACTATATAGCCGTTCAAAAAAAGTTGAGGAGTTTTTTATTTATAGAATATTTACAACATTTCAAGGGTCATGTTATATATACCACCAAGTCAAAAGCTCAACATAATTGTAATTTCTTCGTGACAATCTTTTACCTTTTCGGACCCTACTACACCTGTTGTATTCGCCCTTTAAGAACGTTGTTGTGGGGGGCCTATTAAGCTACTAGAGTTTTTTTTTTGCCTAAATTTTTACAATAGTAAAAGGGTCATGTTAAATATACCACCAAGTTAAAATCTCAACATAATTGTAATTTTTTCATGAGAGCCTTTTACCTTTTCAGACCATACTACACCTGTTGTGTTCGTCCTCCAAGAACGTTGCCGTGGGGGACTTATTAAGCTATTAGAGTTTTTCTTTTGCCTAAATATTTATAATAGTAAAAAAATCATGTTAAATATACCACCAAGTCAAAATCTCGAACATAATTAACTATCAAGTTATCTTTCTTGTATCATGGAGTGAAAGGTCATATAAAACTCTTTTGTCAAGACTCCATGAACATCAAATGTATTGAGATAGTAATTAATAATGATGTTCCAAATAGGACTTGATTCTTCTATTAAATGATGATTAAAGTCTAATATAAATATTAGATTACTTAATTTAAAAAATAGAATTGTAAATATGCAAGGAATCCAAGAAAACGATTGTATATATGTCAGCTAATGACCTGGTCAAAACGATTTTGTTGGAGGAGTCTTTTTTTTTCCCCTTTTCCGTCTTGATTTAAGTATGGATGTTAATGTTTGAATGATATTTAGTTAAAGCATGAATATGAATGTTGTGAATTATTCAAATGATAATCAATAGTTTTGAGTTTAAGTAATATATTAAAAATTATTAGGATTACATAGGTAAATTTGGTATATCTAATATTTAAGTTTTAAAACGAAAGATTGATTTGCTTTATAGATATTAGAATTAGAATTAGAATTAGAATTAGAATAGAATTAGACGTAGATATAGATCCGAAGTGTAACGTTTTTATGAATTTTTAGACATGTCATTGGACCGCCACCCTAATTGTGCTGATTTCTCGTTGTGGTGATCGATCCCAACAGTGTTTTTACAGGTTGCTATTGACTGTAACCATT
>JAOXNX010000001.1:24196708-24217472 GCA_028566075.1 Solidago caesia | reverse complement strand
GGTGTGAGGTCACGATAAGCACAGTGGACATGGAGATCAAATTTGCAGTTTGGGCAGCAGTAACAAAGACCGGTTCCCCTCTCATTACAAGAGTTGCACCGGAAGTTAGCACTTCGGTAGGTTGGATAAGGTAATAAGTTTAGAAGGTGAGCAGGGTGAGACGGATGGGAAAGAGACCGTGATGCGTTGAAGCACTGAAAGTGAAGGTAGACATTGCAATCATCTTCATCGCACGAGTAACCCTCAGTGTTGTTTAAAATAGGATAATCACAGCAGTAACAAGTGAGGCTCTTGCCTTTCAAGATTTTGTGGTAATAAAGCTTGTGTTTGTGGCTAAAGTGCATTGTCATCTTAACTTGTGAAGCTAGCTCTTATTGTCACATTGATATTATAGTATATAATCACAAGCTATATATATAACTCTTAAAGTCCCACAAAAATATTAAGTAAACAAAGTCGTCCAAGATCATGTTATGATGTACACACTACGTGTACAAGTTGGTACACATAAAAGTTTGTATTAAATCAAGGAGAAAATGAATTTTAGCATCTTTAATTTCCTATTTTAAACAACACTATTTTTAACTCCATAGTTAGCTATTCCTTTTTGTGGATTGGAAACCGAGATAGGAAGAATCAATATGTGTGGAAAGCATGGATCGAGAAGCCGATTGCTACTGTATAGGTTTTTTCATTTTGTCCTATGTTGGTAGCGAGTAGGTTTTTTCACGTGAGTGTCCTTAGAACTTGCATCAAAAACATCACGAAGTGAAAATCGGTGGCTCGGCCTTCGTTGATGAGGTTTTTTCTTGTGTCTCGGTTAATCTGTAATTGGCACAAATTTTTTCCAACCTTTTTGCAATCTTAGCAGTTAAAGTTTCGGGTAGATTCTAGGTATTGATTTCTGTTGTTTAACTAAAATATTGTAACTGTACTTTTTGGACCTTTAGCATCTTGCTAAATGGTTTGTTTAATACAATACTTCTGCCGTTCTAAAAAAAATTTGGCTGAGCAAGTGTTACACTATATAGCCATTCAAAAAAAAGTTATTAGATTTTTATTTAGGATTATTTACTAAAATGATACCTGAGGTATGTCCGAAATTGCTGGTTTCATATCTCGACCTTTTTTTCCACTCGGACCATACTTGGGGATAACGTCCGTCACTTTGGTCATTAAGTCATGCCACGTGCACAACACGTGAAGTATGAAACCATCAATTTTGGACAAATCATAGATATCATCTATGTAATTTACCCTAAAAATTATAATAATTATTATTACTTTACTTTATAAAACAATATTTATCAATTATTATCATTATTATTAATTAAATAAAATATTATTGTAATGATTAATAATTAACAATAAATTATATCTTTATAAAAGTTTATTACTATTTTATAAATATTTACTTTTATTTTATAAAATAATATTTATTTTACAAAAGATTATTTTTTTAAAATATTACTGTTAATGATTATTATTTAACAATAAATCATAATTTTATTTAATAAAACAATATTTTATTTTATAAAAGATCTGGTAACAACATTCTATGTTTTCCAAATCCATTTTCATCCGCTTCTTATTTTTCATCTTTGATTTTTCAGTTAAATAAAACAATCACCAACATCTTAAATCTAAAATCAACTATAAATATACATAAAAAGAAAAATAAATCTGGAAATACACATCTATCAAAATCATCATGGTATAGTCAAATATTATTTCAAATCTTTCTTAAATGAAATATATATCAAAATCATCATGGAACATAATACTAATTATAATAATAATGATAATAATAATAATTAATAAATATATTTTCTAAACAAACAATAGTAGTGTTTTTTTTACAAAATAAAAAGTAGCTAGTTATATAAAATATTAATAATCTTTTATAAAATAAAATATTATTCTATAATATAAAAGTAAATATTAATAAATTTTTATAAAGATATAACTTATTGCTAAATAATAATCATTAACAATAATAATTTATTTGATTAATAATAATGATAATAATTGATAAATATAGTTTTATAAAGTAAAGTAATAATGATAATTATTATTATAAATTTTTGGGTAAATTACACGGATGATATCTGTAGTTTGTCCAAAATTGCTGGTTTCATACCTCACGTGCCGTGCACGTGGCATGACTTAACGGCCAAAGTGACAGACGTTGGCCCCAGGTATGGTCCGAATTGAAAATTGAAAACGTTGGCTATGGTCCGAGTGGAAAAAAAGGTCGAGGTATGAAACCAATAATTCTGGATATACGTCAGGTATCATTTCAGTAAATAACCCTTTTATTTATAAAATATTTACAACATTTCTCATCTATATATTGCCGATAATTTAGATGGGTCATGTTAAATATACCACCAAGTCAAAAGCTCAACATAATTGTAATTTCTTCATGACAACCTTTTACCATTTTAGACCCCACTAAACCTGTTGTATTCGCCCTCTAAGAACGTTGCTGTGGGGACTATTAAGCTACTAGAGTTTTTCTTTGGCCTAAAATTTTATAATAGAAGTTATCTTTCTTGTTATACCTATCATGGAGTGAAAGGTCATATAAAACTCTTTTGTCAAGACTCCATGAACATCAAATGTATTGAGATATAGTAATTAATAATAATGATGTTCCATATAGAACTTGATTCTTCTATTCAATGATGATAAAAGTCTAATATAAATATTAAATTACTTAATTTAAAAAATAGAATTGTAAATATGCAAGGAATCCAAGAAAACGATTTGTATATATGTCAGCTAATGACCTGGTCAAAACGATTTTGTTGGAGGAGTCTTTTTTTTTTCCCCTTCCGTACGTCTTGATTTAAGTATGGATGTTAATGTTTGAATGATATTTAGTTAAAGTATGAATATGAATGTTGTGAATTATTTAAATGATATTTAATTACCTTTAAAAAAAAATGATATTTAATTCATTTAAATGAAATCAATAATTTTGAGTTTAAGTAATGTATTAAAAATTATTAGGATTACATAAGTAAATTTGGTATATCTAAAATTTAAGTTTTAAGATGAAAGATTGATTTGCTTTATATATTAGAATAGAATTAGACGTAGATATAGATAATTCAAATTTCAAATGATATGTGTCGTTTTGTCAGAGTTTTCCTCTTAAGGCTCCTTAAATCCGAAGTGTCACGTTTTGATGAATTTTTAGACATGTCATTAGACCGCCCCCCTAATTGTGCTGATTTCTCGTTGTGGTGATCGATCCCAACAGTGTTTTTACAGGTTGCTATTGACTGTAACCATTTTTCTTTTCGTTTACTTGAGAGGTAGATCATCATCTCCTGTCATGTTACTTCGGATGAAACCATCTTCCCGTTTTGGCTCCATAAAACCCGATGTGTCACATTATATATATTCTTGTAAGTTTTTAGACATGTCATATAACATGTCTCCCTAGCTAGCTAGCTATTTGCGTCAATTGTATAGAGTTTAGGGTCATAGTATTAGTAGTTCTATTAAAAGAAATGTTGGTCTCCATATGTTTCAGATTAACGAATAGTGCCATATTTTTCATGTGTTAAAAGTGGTATGGGAACCACATTTTGCGGATCATTAACCTAATGGAGTTTTTGTAAAACACCCTTCCTTATAAACATGATAAATCTATTTCCCTTTTTCTTTTTGGACCAGAGAATGATTCCAATGGGTTTGCAGTTAAAGCGAGTCAAATCCGAGACCTTGATTTGGAGCATCCTGAGTGTTATCAACTCAATTATGAATCACCCCACCGGTGATTGAAGCTGCAAGCTTGTACAAATATTTCTATTAAGAATGGGTGCGAAAATCGAGTGTAATCAAACTGGTTAAACTAATTAATTCAAGATATTGTTAAAAATACAGCATACATTATTATTTTTTATAACCTTATTCCAACAAAACCAAAATGAATGTACTTCAAATTTACAAGGAATGAAAGAAAGATAACAAACATTTGTCACACGAGTAATTCAAAACGAGCTAATGTAATAGAGAACACAGACATTCGACATCCATCATCAATCAAAATTCACTTTTTGATATTATTACGATTAGGATAATTTGATCATATGGTTGAGGTGGTGTGGGTTTTACTTGAGGTCTTTATAAGCACAGTGGACGTGGAGATCGAATCTGCAGTTGGAGCAGCTGAAACTAAAACCGTTACTATTTTTACCACAAGAGTCGCATTTGAAATAATGACTGGGGTAGGTTGGATAAGGTAATAAAACCAGAAGATGGGCACGGTGGGACGGATGGGAAAGAGATTGTGTGGCGTGGTAGCATTGGGAGTGCAGGATGTGTTTACAATCATCTTCATCGCACGAATAGAACGACGTGTTACAAGGCAATTCACATCCATTACAATGGTATTCTTTACCTTCCAAGTTTTTGTAGTAAGTAAGGTTGTGTTTGTGGCTAAAGTGCTTATAGTCTGCCATCTTTATGAATCTCTGATTGACATTATTGAACAATCAGAAGATATATATAACTGTCAAAAGTCTCGTATAATTATTATGTAAAAACAAGATTATCTGCAAAGTCGTCCAATTAAGACCTTGTCTGTGTGAACCAGTTTAATTGTACACATTATTATATAAACAAGTTGGTACACATAAGAGTTATTTAAAGACTTAAAAGCTTTGAATCATCAATCAATTAATTATCTACATTGTGTTTGGGGTATTGATACAACAGTATGAACAAAAGTGACATAGCTAGCTGCTGAGGGCTTTGTTAAGACAACTCGTCGTATAAACATTGCTACGCTAGCTCAAGCTCCGATCAGCCTAAAGCTAGAAGCTGATTGTCCAATTATTTATACATTTGTCCATAACAAAAGTTGAACGCACTCTCTCTTGAGATAGACACCGTCTCAAATACCACTAGACCAAATGCCCTTTGCTCGATTGTCATTATTTATTTTATGTGCACGCCCGATTATCATGACCAGTCTATATGTTCGAGACCAGCTCAGGTTGATTCGACTCATCTCCGTTAATTACTAATGTACACACACAAATAGATAAAAACGTAGAATGGCACCATCTTATAAGCCTTGTGAGAGTTGTATGGGTAAGTATTTTGATATTGAGCCTTAACTTACAAGTATACTCGAGTAACTTAAACAGTAGGTCTACTTATATCGAGTTGATATCAAGCATCTTTTGAGATTAAATATATGATTTTTTAAATATTGCATCGTGGCTATGACACTAAATACATATATGATTATAAAATAAAATAAAATCAAAGGTACTCAATCCCATCTTGTTTCAATTCCTATGGTGAATTATTACACAAGTTAAGATTCACAAGGGATGATTATAAGGTTTCTATATAATTATGTAACAAACAATGAATTATCAAAACCATTGGGTGGTAAAATGTTTGTTATACCTAACTTCTTGTTATACCTAACATATATAGATTGTTAGGTCTTATAAAATTACTTTATGTTTCTTATGATGTTCTAAACACGACCCAATTATTGTATTCTAAGATACAAGTCTAATATGAAGATTAAGTTAATAGATAATAACCATCTAATTATTACTTAAAGCTTCAGTCATTTTTCATAACAACGCAACTTATGTAAAGTTTGATTTTTATTCAATTAGCATTAAACGGGGAAACGGAAAGGAAACTAAAGGAATGAACACGAAGTATGTTACATACCAAATGGAAGAACACAACCCAAAAGACTAGTCTGATGGGTGAGAGAGCCCATTTGGTATATAAACCCCACATTAGTTTCCCATACAACCGATGTGGGACAAGTCCCATACCTTGCTATGGTTTCGATCCGTAACAAAGTATGAGCATTTTAACCTCAAATTGTTAAATATGAAAGCATTAGATGGAGTGATGGACGACCTTAAGAGATGGTGAAAAAGGCGATCTAAAGTACAATTTCACAACAAAGTGACCAATGATCAAATTCTTAGTACAAACTACAAAAATATGGTCTAAAACTCAAGATACCATACAAGATCCTTTTGTCCATCTTATTCTTTGTAATTTCATTTTTGCGGCTTTGTTTCTCGACCAGGCCCATACACCGGTTTTAAACACTTCAATCAGTTTAAGATTTCTGCTTACATATGCAACATCTCTTCTATAAGTGGTCAATGTGAAACAAGGAACATGACAGACAATCTGGCTCTTGACAATTCTTATTCATGCTTTATTTGTGCACACAAATGAGAATTTCTGCAAAGATGTGCAATCCTAACCTAAGATTGACTGCAAATCAGGCTCTTCATGTAAACGAGCTCTTGGCCTATGTGTATATATATTCATTCAACGCAAATATGTGTTCAGAATGAGAGACAGAAATTACAAACACGACTCTCTCATTCCCATAAAAGAATCACACTCACTTTAAGAATAACATCATCACCAGATATCTCCAAGTAACAGCACTCATACAATCTTTCCTCGTTTTAAATACAAAACTGGAAATAACAAAAAAGGTGAGGAAAGAAGATCGTCGGTCATTGTGGAGTACCCTATCTCTGATACTCCTTAAAGAATGAAGCACTTTCAGGGAAGGCATCAATAAAGCTTGAAACTAGTTGTTGTGGCAACTCGGGTCCTTGCAAGAGTATTTGGTGATTCCTTTCTATCAATGACTGCACAATGCTTAAGGCATCAACTTCATCCAGCTCACCTGCATAGACATTATATTCATTAAGCAGAAAATCTGATTTAAAAGGAAAAAACCATAGTTGGCAAGTTGCAAAGAGGGGCATCATAATTCCTGGAAGCCAGTAAAGTTGTGCCTCTTTCTTATAATTAATACTATAACAAGATTTAAATAACCCGGGCATTGAGCCAGGATGAACTCCCATTTTAAGTCAGGTCTGACTTACTTAATTTGCTTTTTCCAAAAAATATTCTTGTGGCATACCCATTTTAGAAGTAGGGTGTGTAATTCAGGTCAACCCCGAAACCCAAGTGGCCCAATATAATCTAGGTTCGGGTGAAACAAGAATTTTAGTAAGTAATTGGCTCGGAGATAACAGACTCAGGTCAGGTTTTTTTATTCAAGCCCCACCCCAACACTGGAATTAGACCTCAAGTCCTCAACAGGAGATTATAAATTGAACTTAATATAAGCCCTACCCTTATAGATAACATTTCAAAATTCCCAAATAACTAAACAAAAATCAAATGTCCTTTTAATAAACAACGAGAATCGGTGAAGTCTCATGATATAGTGTAACAAATAGGCAAAATTGAAATAAATAATTAAATGCAAAAAAAATGAATAAAATCTTGTGATGAAGCAAAAATTTTTGATGAAATCACATGATAAAGACATTATGAAGCACTACTCATTTCAAGTTACTAGAGCTGATGTAAAGGTACATTCCATGGCAGTATAGATTCATTTGATTCCCGTGACACAACATGAAATAAGCGGCTAGACTCATGCCAACTGCCAAAGCAGAGTTTTAGAAGGAAGTTTAGAAGGATGTAGCATTACTCTTTATAAAACACTAGGGATGGCAATTTCCGACACGACCCGTGACACGACACGAAATAAGTGGCTTTGGGTTGGGACTATATGGGTTTGGGTTATAAACGAGCCAACATGTCTAACACGTTTAATATATGGGTTGGGTTTGGGTTGACCTTTGTAACCCGTTTACAACCCACCAACCCGTTAAAAACTATAAATAAGAAAATCATATATTAAAACTTTAAATGTTTAGTTCCAAATATTCTAACTATTTTATGTTTTCTTATATTTATATCTTAATATTTATCGTGTATCTTCAAAATATTCATGTTCGTTTACAATTGGGTCATTCGACTTATTGTGTGAATTCAAAATATCAAAAATCTCAACTTATAATTTTCATCATGTATTTTTTTGATTTAACATGGGTTGAACGGGTTGACACAACTAACCTGTTTATTAAGTGGGTTTGGGTTCAACTTTTCAACACGATTATTAAATGGGTCGGGTTTGGATCATGGTATATAAACCCGCCAACCCGTAACCCGTCAACCCGAACATGACACGATTGCCACCCCTATAAAACACAGGTTGTGGGCTGAAATCTTGTTTGTGAGTGAAAATGGCTCGTTGAGGTTTTGAGGTCTGGCTATTCAGAAATTATAACTAATGTGGTTTCAGTAGTTGAAATGATCGAAGTGTAGTTACCCAATTCTATTTCTTGCTCTTCATCTTCCTCGGCCAGTTCTTCCACACCAGTCCCATTTTCCAACTCAATCGCCGCTTGTGCACATCTCTCTAAAAATTCTTCTTCAGTTTCTTCATGTACATCATCATCTGAATCCTAACAAAGAGAATGAATGAAAAAATAAGAAGTGTGCAACTCTTTTCTGACAAGACACGATATGATTTGAAGTCAAAGACATGTGCAGTTTTGTATTTCTTAGAGCATGTATACCCTTCTCTCACCCGGTCTACCAAGAAGTTATAGACAACTTATAAATACTGATGATGTCATTTTATTTCCTGAGGAACGATGATATAGCTAGAGGTGGCAGTTTCAAATAACTTCATGGGTTGATTTGGGATGTGTTTTCTCAAACTAGTCAAATAGAAAAAAGTTAGCTAAAAAAGGAGCAGCTCAAAAGGTTCGAACAGGTGAAAATCCGTCGAAGTTTTAGTTTTATGCATACAGCCTCGTATACTGTTTTATTCAATGATGTGGATTATTAAAGGCAAAACATTATTTACGGAACCACATTTAACACATTGTTCATTTACTATAAAAAGAAAAAAACAATTGAAAAACGAACATAAAAGTGTTAGCAGGTCAAATCAACACAAGTTGGTCCATTTTAAAATAACCAGTTTCAACTGGACCCATTTTGACCTATTATCCGACATATGATCTGCCCGTCTTGCCAGTTGCCACCTCTAATGATAGCTGTCTAACAATTACCAAACATTAAGCAAATATATAAAATCTCAGAACAACAGGTGAGCTGTTAGGTTTTAGAAGGAAGTTATATGAATGAACCAAGAAGACAGACCTCATCATCATCATCTTCTTCGTCATCATTGTCATCATCATCAGTGTTCTCATCTTCATTTTCATCATTATCTTCATCCTCCTCTTGAACTTCTTTCAACCGCACAGATGCTTCCATTAATGCAGCAAAGCACTCCCACAACAACCCACTACTCTGATTCCCCATAAGCAGCCGAGTCATCACTTTTGCTAATGTCATTACTGCAAGGTTGTCATACTGTTGGTGAGGAGTTTCAAATGACAATAGCCAAAGGTACTATAACAATTAAAGGTGGCAAAATGAGAGAGGGATGGTGGCCTGGCAGTTTAAAACATAAAATTTTGTATGCCTTGAAATGGCCAGGCAGCCTGGCAGGTCAAAAAAGAAAATTTTGTATGCCTTGAGATTGCCACCTTTAGAGATAAACAAACCCACATAATTTCAGGAGGAAACAAAATCGAAATAGTTACCAGTTAACTTAATTTCAGACTCTGTTGAAAGACCATGTTCAAACTTGCTTGAAGAGATAGAGAATAGAGCCAAGGCCCAGAGTCTGAAGCCTTCATGTTGATCCTCCTCCAATGCATTCTCAACTATTTCAGGATAACATAAATAACACGAGGATATGGCAAGCAGCAGTGGCTTCCAAAGAGGAGAAGGTTTTGACTGTTTTTGCTTGAAACAAGAATATGCTGACCGGCTGAAAGCTGTGGTCACCGCATGCAGTATACGTTCTTCTTCAACTGAACAAGTCAAATGATGTATGATTAAGTGGACAGAAGAGGAGGCCCTATAAATGGCAGATGGACTCTGTGAAAATGCGTTGCTGACAAACCCACATATTCCTTCAATAACGGAACGTTGACCTACAGACCCGATAACAAAATTTAATAAAGTGACCCTCTTGTGGAGATAAACAGCTTCTTTGATGCAATTGAAGATAGATGAATCCTCCTCTTCCTCCCAATCATGCCAATTTGATATCAGATCAGCCCAAACTAGCAGGAGCTTTGAGACTTTTTGCTTTTTAACCACATCATTTTCATTAACATCAGACATGATGAATGACAGTAATGTTGATGAATCATCTATGCAGCATGAAGGGGGCAATTCTGAATCTTCACCTTTCTGACAATTCACATTGCAAACAGGTCAAAAGCATACAGCAATAGTTTAAAAGAAATAGAATCAAATTGGTAAAATAGCTCAAATGTCATAAATCACCCGAATTATATTTCTATTATTATAAAACCTCCTAAATCATTATATTCGAAAAGATCATTATTAAAAAATTAAAATAATTTTCCTAATCATATTTGCCAGAGACTGATTTTAGAACAGTAACAAGTTGGACATATGCTGTTTTAGGTAAATCTGCCGGAACTAAACACTTGACCCATATCAAAAGGTTACCCGTTTTGACCCAAACCCGTTATGGCCTGTAACCCGTCCAGACTGTCACCCATTTCCACCTCTAATAGAGGTAATAGAAACTACATGGAATTATTAAAACCAACCATTTCAGATGGTCTCAGCCAAGCCTCTTGCAGGAGATCTGTAAAAGCTTTCGCAATGGTGGCTCGACCAGCAACCACAACATTATTTGTTACATCATTTTCTCCCTCCTCGGGCAAAGATTCTTCCCAACACTGAGACATAACTGATAATGCTGCAAAACCTCGCTCAACCACCTACAGTGGAACCAGAATCAGTAACTTTACAGTTTCGAATTCTCATCATCTGCTTGTAAGTGAATATAAGAGATGCCAAACTAACTAAAAGAGATAGAGTCAGGGAATAGCATTTGACTATCTTCTATAAAACAAATAAGGGTCAAGGGTTTACAAGCTGAATCAGGCATTAGCTACAGCCATCAAAATTAGCTTGAACCAAACTATCATATATAGTATAAATTAAAGGTGGCAATTTAAACAAATTTGCTTATGCATGGCTAAATTCAGGTTACATTGTTATTTTCGAAGGGTCAAACAGGTAAAATCAAAACTTAACTAACGGGTAAGTTAGCCAAAGTGAATTCTCCATGCTTAAAATCTCATATTACATTTATTAAAGAGCAGATTAATGTTGATTGTAATCAAATCCAGCACACTAACTGTTTATAAAAGAAATGAAGTGGGGTCAACCCCGCACCCACCCACCCACCCTGGATAGAAAATAAGAATTGCCACCTCTACTATACGTGGTGCCAGTGAACTGGTGAAAATGAGTAAATACTTGTGTTTATGTTGATGAAACATGTAACACAAGTACAACCTCAGTATCAAAGGATGCAAAACACATTTTCTTCCAGTATGATGCAATCGATACTGACTAAGAGCAGCATCCTTACTTGGGGCCATGGCTCAGGACTAGAAGGGATATGCTTCAGAATATCTTCAGCCAGCAGTGAAGTAATATGTGGGATATGAGGAGCAACAATATCACCTCCAGCCTCCACCAAAGTTTTAAGAAGCTCAAACATAATGGAGGTCTCTTCATTATTTTCTTTGATATTACCAACTACAATTTGAAGAACTGGTAACCACTCGGGCGGGAAGAAGTCATTCTGCAGAAAGCAAAACAAAACGAGAATGATAATCTGGAGGGATACGCAATCACACAATCACAAAATCAGAGTTAGATACTTGCACAAGCTACACACCTCAACAAGTTGAGCAATTGCACCAGCAGCAGATACTCGTACAGGATAGCATGAAATATCCTCAGTGTCAACCATTGTCAAGGCTTTTAGCAAGGAGGAATAGACCTCAGAGCTCATCTCCTGAAAAAAAAAATGTAGATACTGCGTAGATGTGGTAAAAACGGAGAGGGCGGGAAGGTTGGGTAACAGGTAAAAACGGTTGAGTATTTGTACAGGTTGAGTTGACCAAAACACCTTTTTTTCTACAATTGTTTTATAAACAATTAGTGTGTCATATATGATAGAAATAAGTGAATTACTATTACTATTTACTACAATAGTAATAATAATCCATTTTTAATAACTAGAAGGTTTTATGCATTAAGGATACACTATGGGCACATTCCAAACCGTTTAACCCATTTGACTGGTTATTTTTACCTGTTTGAACCATCAGAGATTAAAAAAACCAAATTGACACCATTAATAATCAATATAGAATTACAAAGAAGCTATAAATTACTCACTTCAGGAATGCAGGAAACAAGCTCTCCAAGTATCCAGTTAGCAGAAGCAACCAAATAAGGATGACAAGATGCATTGTACAATGGTAGCACCCGCGATCCAATAAGGGTAGTTGTATATGCAGGTTTCTGCTCCCTCAGAAACTGAGAATAAAATATTAGATATGAAATTAGAAGGTGTGCATCACAAGGTTTCGGTGTCACAGAAGTGATGCCTTTTTAATGACTACCAATTTCTGAAGTAAATATACAACAACTTTGACAGAGAACCTTACATCTAAGAGGCTTCCATATGCCATCAAAACACCATAATAACTGTCGCAAGTGAAATAATTATAAAGTTAAGAGCAATAAAAAAAAGGTGATATGAAACTTTGGAATTACTTCCTATGAAAACGACGTCGAAGAAAAATGTACATTATACCTAACATGATAGCTTACAAACGTGTTCCAGATTTTAACTTTAACAAGATGTGTGTGAACTACTGACATAAAGCGATTTGGATGCTTCCAACTTCTTCAAATATATAATACCGGACCGAGCCACAACCCACATTACAGTAAAAACTAAATAATGTTATATTAATCATCTGTCCTATAGATTAGTTTTAACTTTTTAAAAATAAAGGATGTTGCAAATGCAGATAAGCTGGAAGCAGTCTCTTTACCCTCGGGTAAAGGCATGACTGTCGACATCCCACCTCCTCATATCCCGCCTTTGATGGGATTGGGTACTGCTGTTGTTGCAAATGCAGATAAGAAAAACACTAAAAGTTCGTTTACCTAGGATCCTGATGAAGCCATAATAGATGCTTTAGGGATATAACAGTTGTACATTGTGTAGTACACTATTTGTACATGTTGTGTATGGCTAAGTTTTGTTGTGTACATGTCACATTTGGGAAAAAAATTTTACTATATCGTCATATCTACCATCTGAGAATACATATTTCTCTATATAAATGATGAAAAAGCTATTTAACTGATCACATGTATAACTTAGCTATTTTACCTAGAAAGTAGCAATGAAGACATCACTAAAAATATCTATACATGATGAGAAATACCGTTGTCACTCCATATGGCAGCTTTAGATGGTACACAAATAATTTTTCAGGTCTCATCTAGTCCAGCTTGTGCTCCTCCCCAGTCTCAATTAGAAGTGGACTGAAAAGTACCAACTCAGAAGATTGTTCTTACATTTTTAGCCTAGTCTACTTTTGCATATATTTAATACTTTTTTATGAGAGTTGTCAAATGTTCAGATTCACATCCAATCTTCCTACATCAGATCCTAATTCCTAACTATGGGGAGAATCAGTAATGGACTAGTGAACTTACTCAATTGTAGTCTTCATTGAAAATGTATTTACATCAGATGGAATAGGGAACTTGGACAAAAACGGGAGTACCAACAACTCTCCCATAGAGCTGCGGCCTTTAAGTTTGTTCTTTTCACCTTTTTTACGCTTGGATGTAACTGAAGCCACAACTGGTGGGCCCTGTAGACATGATCTAGTGCATTTAAAACATTTAACAATATGAAGATGGAGACATACGGATATAACTGACCTTTGATATTGATATAACACCAAGTAAGTTCAATGCACTTTTTCTTGGAGTGAATAGATCCTCTCTCCATCCTGAAATTTCTTCCTGCCAGAAGAAAGCAACACAATCTAAGACATTGAATTATCTACAAATATATAACTGACAGAAAATAGAACAAATACATACCAATTCAGATGGGAGATTCTTTCTTATGTACTCATCTGAATCTTCTTCCCACTCTGTAATATCCTATAACCAAATATTCCCAGTAGAAGAAAAAACATCATTTCTCTGTAGACACCATGCTTACTTGCAAACTGCAATCTATATCTAGGTTATGAACATAAAAGTGACGTATCAAACCTTTTCATTCATTACAATTGCTGGGAAAATCGCAGACTCCAATAAAGATGAGAAGTGTGGTGAAACAAGTCTCCATCCCTGTTTCCAGATAGTGATATCAGATGTCAGAAGAAAACGAGCAACATAACTAATGGTCTAACTGGCTAATGCACTAAGTCAAACTTACTGGGCCCGTTTCTAGGAGTCGCGATATAACATCAAAAGCTAAATACACAATCCTCTCTGTTAAACTATCCAGCTTCTGTAGACCACACATCAATAAATATGCTACGATAATAAAGACTGATATAGAGTTAAAAGTAAGTACAGATAGCATTAAAAGATCAAACAACTTAAGAAAGGATCACATGTAATACAGCATGATAATCAAGGATATGACTGTACATAAAGACATCATAACTCGAATTAACATTAACATATTCAACATTGTACAAAAGGTGGCTAAAAGATAATAGCTTACACTGAAGTCAGTTTTAAGCTTGACTAGTTTCACAACTGCATTGATAATGTCTGGCATGAGTCTGTGAAAAGGGATGGAATAAATAAGAATAGTGATAGAAAATTAGAAGCGTTAAATACAACTTATTGGACTTGATCACAATTAGTGCATTACTTATCAGAGAACTTCCTATGTCGGGTAATAACGGCACAGAAAATAAGCAAACTTCTCTTCCCGGTCTTCAACCTCAGTGTGTATCCATCTTCAGAAGAACCACAATCTTCAAATCTTATAGAGTGAAGAATGCGAATCAAATCTTGGCAAAGAGAAGGAAGTAGAGGGACCAAGGCAGATGGCATATGTGATCTCACCTACAGAACTGAGTGTCATTAATACTGCCAGCAGCAATACCAATAGTAAAAGAGGCATGATATAAAAATGGAACTGCGAAGGCATTTTAAGCTGAATATTATATAATACATGCATCGTTAATCAATATAAACATGAGTGATGGTTGCATCTCATACCAGATCAGTAAATGTGTACTTATCTTGATATAACATGCTTTTTATGAGTTATATGAAAATAAAACATAAAGATCATCTACATAAGTTATTTCATGAGAAAATATATGCACTTGCATATGATAACAAGTGTCAGCTTGGTTTTATATTGAATACGAAGGTCTTGGTAACATTTATGAATGTAGCATTTGAAGAAAACAAAAACTCTTTGTCATAGTAATCACTGCTATCATTTTTCACTTACAGCATAATAAATGCACTTGCTCATTATGAGAAGGTTCTTCTCAGCATCCGTTCCAGCTTTATTTTGAATACACAGGTCTTCCACAAATTGATGAAATACAGAAACCAGAGGTACAAGAATTTCTTGTGCAATTAGCTGGAGCTGCGGAGGAACTGGCTCTTTTGCTATTTTGGGATTCAAAAAGTACTGCCAGAAAGAACATGCATTGGATCATTAGAGCTAGACAGAGTGTAAGTAGGCCCCACGTCTAATATAATGGAGAATATATGACTGCTTTCAGGTTCACAATCATTAAGAAACTCTTTCATGATTACTTCTTCATAAAACGTCAGTTGTACCAAATAGGATGCCAGAGGCAGCGGCAAATACATGCATCAAAAAATTAAATTACCAATAGACACTGTTAACATTTTTTAAAAATCACCTGGAATGGTCTGATTACTGACTGGAGAACTGTAAGGGCATTGACGGCCTTCCATCTAGAGTTCCCACTTGTATTAACCAGATCACTATCTTGAATTACTGATCGCAGCTCAGGCACCAGTTCAGGCCATAAATTGTTCTTAACAAATTCTGCATCAACAACCGGACGAAACTGCACCAACATGTGTCAGCGAATGACCAAGTGAGAAGATAATTATAACAACAAATACACATACCGCTTCAATCAAAACTTTTAAGATTGCAGGTTCTGCTTGAAGCAACGAGCGGACAAGCACGTCTTTAAACTCCTTGCTGACTCTTGAAGCTGCTCCATCTTCAATCGTATTCCGCCTTGATAAGTTCTTTAGATATGTTGCAGCAGCAATACTTTGACCTTGGTTCTCCCCGCCTGCAATTATTATAAAATTCAATTACCTGCCCCAACTTATTTACCCAATTATTACTAATGCAATCAAATACCTACCATTTTCTAATCGTCACTTACCTTTAAAGTAATAACAGTAAAATACTAACATAGGCTAGTCCGTTTGAGCACACAAAATAATGAAATATGGTCAATTAAGTATAATTTACATAAATCTCATGAAAGAACACATTAAATGAACTCTATTTTTTTTTAATTATACCAGCCTTATGGTGCACATCAGTTACATTAAATTTCTCTAAATTTCTAACGATAGGCGTTTTTCACTGCCAGAAAACCACTGAAAACCCCGAAAGCGTGTTCAGGTGTTATTAATTTTCCAGTTTAAAAATAGAACGAGTTTTTCATGCTGAAAATAGTTGAATACTATAAAAGTCATCTTTCAACTCTGCACTATAGATTCGAAAAACGGGTTCATTTTTCTCTTCGATAATATATTTTCCTTACAAATCCTATTTATATAGTTCTCAAGTTTCCCCTTATAACTTTTCTTAGAAAGAGCTCCAAAATTCTTACAACTAAACAGCTCTTTAACTTCTATCAAAACTGCTAGTATCAATCTCCGGAACAATTTTGAATAACGGTTGATTACGCGTTAACTTTATCTTTATCTACTTCTTAAGAAAATATCTCATGAATAAATAAACTTTTCGACATGTATATTACATACAGCTCATATATGTACAGCTCAAGTTATAAATTAGCTACTCAATTAAAAGAATACAAGATAAAAATTTATATATACCGATGGCGATGGAGATTAGGGCAAATGGGAAATTAGGGGTTAGAGAGAGGCGATCGAGAGCATCGGTGGCGGAACGACGAACATCGCCGTCGGGGCTGAGACTGTTGTTGAGAAGCTGAGCAACTTGCGCAGCTGATTCCATTATTTTGATTGAATCAACTGGAACCCTAGCTAGTTCAGAGTTTGTGTTTGACAGTTGTGTGAAAATTGGGGGAAATGGTGGCGCCAAAATGTGTATATAATGGCGGGAACCTTTTGACTAATAATTTTTTTGACTGGCCAAGGAATAATCCCAGCTATTCCGGAAAAGTAAACCCCTCAATCCCTCATCCAAAACCCCACTACGTTAAACCCGGTTAGGCTCTAACTAGACTCGTTGATCATTGATAAGTGTTTGTCTTCATTGGAGCAACTTAGTGACAAAGAAGAATCTTACCATTATACCAAATGGTGGCGGTTAATTTTTCGGTGTGACTAATTGTTTGATTAGGAGCGACCGGTTAGAAAAACTTTTTGTGGATTTGATTTAGTCAATTTAAAGTTACATTGAAAACTAGGCTAGAAAAACTCAATGAAGTGATCGATTGGTATAAAGTTAAAAAGAAAAAGTTATTGCTGTTCAAGATTGATTTTGCAAAGGCTTACGACTTTGTCTTGGGATTTCCTTTTCCACATGCTTAGCACCATGGGGTTCGGTGAAAAGTGGATTTCTTGGATAAAAGTGTGTCTTAATTCTGCCAGATCCTCGGTGCTTATTAATGGTAGTCCTACCGAGGAATTCCCCATTCAGGGTGGGCTTCACCAAAGTGATCCCATGACCCCTTTTCTGTTTATCATAGCTATGGAAGGTTTGCATATTGCCATAGATAATCTTGTCAGGAATGGTTATTTTAAAGTGCCAAGATTAACCAGGTTTCGATTTCTCATCTCTTTTATGCTGATGATGTTATGATTGTAGGAGATTTGTCTGAAAATAACCTGGATAATATTTCGAATGCTTTGAGATTTTTCTATGGTATTTCAGGTCTTAAAATTAACTTCGAGAAGTCTAATATTATAGGCGTGGGAGTTAGTCAGGAAAGTGTTAGTAATTTGGCCAGATCCTTTGGTTGTACTGCGGAGAATCTTCCTATTAAATATCTTGGAATCCCTATAGGTGCAAGTCCTAAAAGGATTTCTACATGGGAACCGATTATTTCTAAGTTCCATAAGCGTTTATCGGGATGGAAAGTTAATTTGATGTCTATTGGTGGGAGAAGCACTCTTATATCTTCGTATCTTGGGGCTCTTGGCAATTATTTCTTGTCCATTTTCCGTATGCCTAAAGCCATAGTTAAAAAGTTGGAGTCTTTACGGTCTTCATTTTTCTGGGGTGGATCTACTGATAAAAGGAAAATTCATTGGGTGAAGTGGGATTTGGTTCTCGCGGGGAAAAAGCAAGGTGGTATTGGCATTGGCAGTATTCATGCTATGAACCATTCGCTCCTTTATAAATGGAGATGGCGTGGGCTTCTTAATGTTAATAGTCTTTGGGCACGGGTAGTAGTTGATATTCATGGAGCCGATTGTTTTTATAAGATGACGGCTAATTCGAAAGGGTTATGGAAGGACATCACTTCGGTCCTGAGAGAAACTCATCAGAAATATTCGATGCCTTCGAATGTTATTATTAGGGAGGTTGGGAATGGGAAGGCTACGAAATTTTGGTACGACATATGGTGTGGGGAGTTTACTTTTGCCTCGAAATACCAGCGTTTATTTGCTACTGAAAACGATAAAGATTGCTTTGTTAATGATAGATGGGATGGTACTTCTTGGTGCTGGGATTGGAGACGTGAGATTAGGAATGGCCGTGAACAAGAGCAAATGGACAGCCTATTACAGACCCTTCCTGAAAAAATAGGCGATGAAGAAGACTTGTGGTAGTGGAATTTCCAAGGTAAGTCACACTTCTCGGTTGCTCAGGTTAGGAACTTTATTGACAGCAAGTATCTTTCGCAATCGAATCATAGTAGCCTTTGGAACAAGTGGGTGCAGAAAAAAGTTAACATTTTTGTTTGGCGATTAGTGCGTAATAGTATACCCACTAATGTCAACTTATTTGGTCGAGGAGTGGATGTCGATTTTGTTAGTTGTCGGATGTGTGATTCCGGTTTGGATAACTTGTCTCATCTTTTCGTAGACTGCGGGTTGATGAAATATATTAGACAATTGTTGAATGCTTGGGTCAAGGCCGACATTCCTGAGCTAGAGCCCGGTCGTATCATCTCTTGGATTAGTGATGTTCATTATAATGGTCACGCTAGAAAGGTCTTACTTGTTGTTTACACTCGGTGGTGGCACATATGGAAAGAGAGGAACAACGTTTTACATAATGATAATCATGACACGGTTACTAATATCTTCAACTCCATAGTTGACGTTTCATTTCTTTGGATGTCGAGTAGAGATAGGAAGAATAGCTATGGTTGGAACGAGTGGAACGTGAATCCCATTGATATCGACTCTGATGGATCATGATTGTTCGGTGGCTGCTTTCGAGTTATTATTGGTTTTTGCTTTTCTTTTGGGTTCGGTTTTTCCCCGTGGCATGGTTGGGATTACATCAAAAACACCACGAAGTGAAAACCGGTGGCTCGGCCTTCGTGGTTGGGAGTTTTTCTCATGTCTCGGGACTCTGTAATTGGCACGAGTTTTTTCCACTCCTTTTGTAGTCCTCGCAATTAATGTTGCGGGTAGGGTCTAGAATAGTTGGTTGTTTTATTCTAGATTGTTTGTAATTTGTAATTGTAACTTTGACGACTAGCACCTTGCTAGTGGCATTATTAGTTTAATAAAATTATGCCGTACGTTCTAAAAAATAAAGGCTAGTTAAAAGGTAGTCAAACACCCTACTAGCTTCACCTTTGAATACTTGGGTCACTCATCTTTGTTTTTGTTTAAAATGGGCATCAACCTTCGACAAATACTACAAAGTAATCACTATTCGTCGAAAATGTTTAAAATGGATGTTGTAAAGAATATTATAACCAAGTAATTGACAAACAAATATTTGTATGCCAACTGTAAAAATAATATTAGCTAAAATTAATAATGTTGTTGTAATATACCTAGGATTTATAAAGTTGTAATAAACTAGGATAACTATTACCGTTAAGTTGTAATAGACTAGGCATTAGATGTTCTCCTAATTTGACTAGGACTTGGTGTTATAGTTAAAACTAGGATTAGGATAAGACTAGGTGGAATCCCCCTCTATATATAGAGGGGGTGAGGTCGACTTGTAAATACATATCATACGAATTAATGATTGTTAATAAAAACAAGGAGATTAATTCGGCTAACTTTTTTCTCTTTAGTTTTTTGTTTTCTTTTTTGGTTTTTTTTTATTAAGCTAGTTAGAGTATTATACTAGCTAGTTAGTCAAAAGTAAAACAAGAAGGAAGGGTACATTCGATTGGCTTTTGTAGGTGTTTGGGTTTCTTTTTTCCTGTTCGAACTTATTGCAACAAAGTAGTACATACTTTGGGTTTTTCGAAGCAAGACTAGAGGTCGTTGTTAGGGACAAATTCATTCAAAATTCCAACAAGTGGTACCAGAGCCAGGTTTCCAAAGTTGGGAAAAACACCAAGGTTATGGCGGTCGGAAGCACGAAATTCGAGATAGAGAAGTTTGATAGGAAAAACGATGTTGGGCTTTGGAGGGTGAAGATGCGCATTGCTATTGCAGCAAGGTATCGCGGAGGCCCTGGAAGGCGAAGCAAAGTTGCCAGCGGGTTTGTTGGATAAGGAGAAGTCAAGTATGCTTGAAAAAGCTCATAGCGTTACTATTATTC
>JAOXNX010000001.1:24164994-24189650 GCA_028566075.1 Solidago caesia | reverse complement strand
TTATTATTTTATTTTATATTATTAATATATTAAAGTTTTATTTAATTAATGGTATAAAATAAAATAAATGGTGGGTCATAGAGGAGCGTTCCAAGGAAGCCTTGCTCCAGAAAAATAGTGAAGGAAAACCCCATTGATGACTAGGCGCCATATGTCGAATGATTGTGAGTTTGGGGCTTCCTTGGGAAGCCCTGCTCCTGATAGTCTAAATGTATCTTTTAGTACCATCAATGGTGTGGTTAGATCCATGTGATGCATAATTACAAAAAAATATATAGTAGTATAATTATAATAATTGAAAATTTGAAGTGTGACAAATTGATAAATGTAATATCAGCACTCAAGATAGTGGCAACGGACTTGACATCACCACGACATCAAGCATTGCCGCAGCGGCACACATCGCCACATCTGTGACATCAACACGGCATGGATGACTTCGGCAATCTTTGTCGTGTGAGGCAGGTGTGTGTGAGTGTGTAACATTAATACAAATAAATATAAATACAAGGCCAGTTAGATGTTGGGCAAAGTAGGTGACCGGCCTAGACCCGACTTTTTCTAGGGCCGATTTTTTATTTTTTTAATGTTATATATATATATATATACACATATCTACCAATATACTAAAACAGAATTGATACCTTTTTTTATCGACACTTGTCGCAGTATTTAAGCGACACGTGTCTTTATTAATCTATATTAATAAATCATATATTTTATAGATTCTATGTATAACTAAAACTATTATTTAATTAATAAACAAATATACTTAATATAATTAAACTTTTATTAATATATTGTTACCATATCTACCATTATATAAATTAATCATTTGAAATTAAAATCCTAATTTACTTGTCAAAATAATGTTATTTAATAATTGTCAAACTATTATTTATATACACTTAAAACATATTTATAGTTAAATTATCATATTTTAAATCAATAATTTCAATTCACAAACATCTACTTTTCATATTCTATATTTTACTTTAACTATATTATAACTAATGATAATATGTTAACTTATCCCTTGATTTATTTTTATAAATACAAAAAGGAGAATCAATGAATACAAAGATATAAAAATCATGAACGGAAAAAAAATATGCATAATCAATCCGTATATTGTAGGGTATTAAGACTAGTATAAATTATATATGTAATTAACTAGCTTCATTACAAATCCTAACAGTCATCAAAAAAATTAAACCATATAATTTAACCCACGTAAAAAAATCTACTTACATCCTTTTTATGGATTAAAAACAAAATATATATAAAAAAAAAAGTTGGAAGTCAAGTGTGTTGCCTGTGTCACTTTTCTGCGCCAATTTTCTGTGGCCTCTTTTCTGTCCCCTCTTTCTTGTAAGTTAATTGTAAAGATAGGATTATAGAAATTAGATATATTATACTACTATTATATAAAGAAAGTTAGAAAGTAGAACTGATTGCGGATGCATCTAAAAGATTGAATGTTACTCTTCAATTGCATAATAGTTTAGTATTGATTATTGGTAAAATTTAGGAATTACTGTTTATTATTGTTTATATGAATTATTGTTTATAAAAATCTTAAATAATATAGACTATAAAGAGTTGATTAACAAAATTTGTTATGAAGAATGCTAAGAGAACTACACGAATCCTCAGCTAGCTATTACGATATGTTATTTTAATAGTATGATTTTGCATTATTTTTTTTTTTAATTTTTGAACAATAACTTTTGTTATGTTTATTGATATAACATTTGCCGTCGTTTTTTTTAGAATTATTTTATATAACATAATTTGTTGCGCCATGGGTCCTTTTTTTTGCTCGGCCTAGATTCATAAATCCTCAGAAACGACCTTGTATAATTATAAATATAAATAGGAGAGAGTGTGTGATCGGAGAAAAATGATGAGGGATGATCAGTCATAACTCACTTAAAACGTATGGAAATAAAGCATGGAGATTGAAATAAGATGACAGAATATAATTGATGGATTGTGAGTGATGATGAGGAGTTATGACTGTCACCACCCTCAAGTAAGTTTTACAACGAGTTATTACATGTGTTAATTTGATATATGTAACATATGTAAAGTTGAAGTGACATATGAATATATGATCGATGAGATTCTAGTCCAACATTATCTGAATTTCTCTACCGACTAAAAAGTTGGAAGTAACAAATATGTGAATCATTATGTGATATAATATTCATTTTTTTTTTCTAAAAAATAAAGAAAGAAAATAATACTTTTAGGATCTGAAAATAATCTTTTTTCTACATTTTAATTAGTTATTTATATACATAACTTATGAGCACCACCTATGTTTTCTCCATATTTTTTTTAGATCAAAAGAAAAAAGATTGATATAGAGAATTAGAAAGATGAAAGAATATGAAATCTGAAAATGCATATGAAGATGTATGTTGGTGTGTTTTTTTATATTAATTTTGCATTTATGTTTATTATTTATTTATTTATATATAAAAAACTGAAAAAGAAGTCATTAAAGGAATTTTAGTCTTTTCGGTTTACGGATGGACGATTACTGATATAAATTTAACTTAAAAAAACCATCTGCGAAAAAATGAAGGAATACAAGATGATTGGTTACATTTACTCTAAAAAAACATTGTTAAATAAATACACGTTTTTTTGTAGTGGAAAGGCGACTGAGAGGTCTCAAAACCGATTGGGTTCGAACAATCCCAGATAACCATTTGAGATTGTCAGAGAAGAGTCAAAAAACCCACAAAAATATTTATTAAGCCACAACTGTCACAGCTTGAGGCTCAACTTTTTCTCAAATAGCATGAATATGATGAGATCAACAATACTCACTTGATTTTGTAGTTATTATTTTGGAATCATTTTCTAAATTTGTTGTGATTTAATGTTTACAAGTCCACAACTTTTAATATTTTACTTTAGTATTTATAAGTACTGTCCACTAGACGATTATAACCTAGTATTTTATAAGTTGGCAACATTCTTTCCCAATACTTTGACCTTATCTAGTAGTTGTAGTATTAATGTACTCTGTATAATTTACACTTATCTATAATATTTTCAAACTACATTTCAGATAAGTTATTCAGTTATCAGTTCGGCTACATTGTGCAAATGTAAACCTTCATACGTTTTGTACATACTAATAGTCGAACCCATAAAATTAAAAGATGAGATTAGATAAGAAATAAATTTAAATGATTTAACCATCTCCAAGTGGCTTAATGGCAAGAAGTCTTAGATTCAAATCTTTAATGTAAATATCTTAGGGTGGCCAAGAAAATGATTGGGAGACCAACCATTGGGGAAAAATCACCCAGTTAAACGGCTACACCTGAATTAAAAAATGGCTCGACGTCCTAAATAACCGAAACAAGAAACCTCCTCGGTTTTCTCGAGTATACTGTATACTTCATCTTGACTTCTTATGTGTAGATAATTTCATCTTAGCTTCTTGTGTTTACGTAATTACACTAACATGGCCTGTGACGGTGATGGATAGTTCTAGGTACCTTCTTTACTTTCTAAATTCAAAATTAAACTCAAATACTAAAAAACTTTGAAAGCATCAATTACCGGTTGTTGCCTGTCGGCATTGAATGGTTCAGTAGTTGGTAAATCACCTCACGACGTAACAAGCCTATACAAATTGAGCCACCACGTGACAAGTTAGACTTTTGGTGAATCACAAACCAAGCCCAGCCCTAACAAAGTTCCAATACATCTTACTAAACTAACTCAGGCTTGGCTAAGTTACACCCCAGCTGAATACAACAACACTCAATCCCGGTAAGAGCCGGGGTTTGAGAGAGGTATGATGTAGACAGCCCAGCTGAATAAATATGCCAAAAGATAATGGGTATGTTTGGCACAAAAGCTTGGAGCTGGGGCTGTAGTTAGGGGCTGGGGCTGGAGCTTGGGGCTGGGGCTTTTTTTTCAACTCTCATTACACAAGCTTTAATTTTAAAGACCTTTTGGGGCTTTTAGGGGCTTTTTGGGGCTAGGACTTCTTTCCACAATCCCTCATCCAAACAGGACTATTTTTTTAAAAGAGGCTTGTTTTAAAAGCTCGGGGCTTTAAGCTCCTAAAAGCCCCTTAAAAACCCCTTGCCAAACAGGCCCAATATATACTCCATTATTAACTCTTATAGAAAACCACACTACATGTGTAGAGCAAATGAAGCAACTCAATGCAGCCTCCTATCTTTACTTGATCTTTCTTTGTAAAATAAAATATATATATAAAAAAATAATAAAAAAATCCTACACCATTCTATATATATATATATATATACAACCATATATTAAACTTTCTGGGGAAAATCAACTAATCCAAACTTTACATGCAAACCAATCTTCCCGCCGTCCATCACCAACTTAGCAGCGGTTACCAACCAATGGCCTGGCATGTCATGTGGCCCGCGAACCACCTCCTCAATGTCTACATACTTCCGCAATTTAGTGGACCTGATTGGCACAGGTGGGCCATCAGGATACACCCCTGAATTCAGTGTTGCAGGAAGTTGCTTTGGTGCATCAGCAACTGACCTATGCGTGAATGTAAAAGTCGTGCTCAAGTTCGTGAAGATACTGGATTTTCGACCTACTGATGGTGCATTGGCCCATTCGGTTTTCCTTATGGTGCAATGAGGGAGGTGGGTGAAAAGTAACCGAAGGTGCAGTACGGTTTTGGGCCATTTTCCCTTGCTAACGAGCTGAGCTCCAGTCACAATAAAGACTCCCCCGGTCCCGTCTCCTGGTAACCAATTTGGATCGTGTTTGACTGCAGATGAACAAATGTTCGAATAGCGTTTCCATCTAATTGGTTCTAGATATTGAACGCTAGAATCATATTCATCCGAGCCTCGCCACTGGCATGGTCTGGTAGAAGGGGTTGTATGTGTCATGATATTAGGAAGGCTTGACAGATGTTGCACGTGAACTGCCAATCTGTTGCTTTTTTTCCCTTCTAGAAACATGCGTAGACCAATGATTGGTTTTTTGCTGGTTGAAACCTGTAAAATAACCATCATAAATATTCTCACTTATGATGTATCATATACGGGAAAAGAGTTAATTTAAATTGTTAACTTACTTGAGTTGTACTAATATATATCTTAGGACCCATGAAACCAAATTGAAGCCAAGGGTACGAAGTCTTTCTTTGTTGATGCCGAAGAGGTAGCTCGCAATATAGAGGCGCCCATTGTCTCGGAACTTGAAACTCCAAGAAAAATTGTAAATCTTCGGGTGGAGGCTTGTCTGGGTTTGATAAGTTTATACCATAGTCAATAATCAATATATTGCCAAATGGGGAGGGCAGCCGGGATGGACTAAGGGACAAAATAGGTCCGGGTAAAAGGGGTGATTTTGTGTATGGGTCAGGACATTAAGTTGGCTTGACCCGGTACACCTCTTTAAAAAACTTGTATAAACAATTAGTGTCTCAAATATGAATATATTAATATATGATTATGAAACTTCTATTATTTCAATAAATAATCTTATATTTTTTGACGTAAGATGATTTAGGATGTTTTTAAAGTTAGAAATTATACATAAGCTGAACAACCCATACATAAGTAAATAGGTCAAAATAGCCACATCTACTTGTGAATTAAGGGTGGTGATGGATTCAAATTAAATCACTTACAGCGTAAATATAAGTTGATTGCATGGCTAAGATATCCACTTCCAGGTACTCCATTAAGGAGAGAAGTAATTGGTACAAACTTAAGGAGTATTGCTTCAGGACTAGCACCCACGGTCTGAAGCCAGTTGGAGTGACTGTCGGAAAAGACATCCCCGCCCCTTTTAGATCCAATAATAGTGAGTCCCTGTTCCAGTTTAGGCCATTAAGTTAACAACCTGTAGCTGATTCTTTAAATTGTTAAAACAACTTTCCAAAATTTGTAAAATGAGTGACTTGAATAGGTCACATCGGGTAAGATTTTGGTGAAGATCGGGTTGGATTAATCCGAGAAAGTTTCTGCTCCAGTGAGTATGTCAAATATGACTAGAAAAATAGAATTCTTTCAATGATAATCTAAACTGTTAAACAAATCTGGGCTTTTATGCATTAAAGAAATATTTGGGCAGCTTGAGAACCGCGTAACCTGTTACCTTTTAAGCATATATTATGATACTCATCTGATGCATTGAGGATATTAAAACATAATCCAATCAACTCATTCATAAGATATAAAACATTTAGCAGTTTCCAACCTACATCTTTGCTTGAAGTTTCTGTGATGTTGGTGAACTGCATGGTGTGTGGCTGCAACATACGATTGAAAACATCTGGAACCTGAACAATATTTAAAAACTATTGTCTCAAAGACATGTTACAAAAGTAAATATACAGTAATTCTAAGATGTAGATGTGATTTAAAGTACTTTTTGCTTGCCATCTTTTCTTTTCCTTTCTGGTAGATTTGGACTGGCTCCATCTAAGAACAAACAATCTCCGAGATCCTCTAAATATCCTCTAAGATCTGTAGGTGAAATTGTAGACGACGGTTTCTGCTTAACACATATAATATCTTGACCACCAACACCCATCCCTACAATAATGTGGGTCCCATATGTCTGGATGAACCTGCCATACATACATATACATAATAATATACATGAGTCTAGACTCTTATCGTCAATCAAAGCCTAATAGGTGGCAAATTTGTTTTGGGGGGTAGCATATGGTTTTAGGTCAGCACATGTAAAATTTGGTATGTGTCGAACCAGGGCGGGTTGAGCCGGACTGTTTTCTTCCAGAAAATTTAAACTTCTAACTATTAGTATGTTATTAATGATTACAAGACATATTTTGTTTCAAGAATAATCTAATTATTTGAATAATATGATCGAGGTTTTATGCAGCAGACTTACATTTTGGGTGACTTTTGACACGTTTAACGCATTCATATTTAGCAATACTTTTAATTTACCTGTTTGACCCATATGAGATGGTATACAACCCAACCTGACCCATCCATAGATCATAGTACCCATCCTACCCATTTGACTCGTTTCCTTTTTTAGATAATTTTATCTGATTTTACCCGTTACAAATAATACATAACCTGAATGGGTCAAATTTGCCCCCTCTACTTTGATTATACCCTATTTTTAAATTCTGTGCATAAGGATTGAGGTCAACAACTTGTTCCACAAATTCTTTTACCTAGCCAATAGCTCTGGATTCCAATGAGTAGGAACGGACTTTTTTACTCTTTCTTTGAGCACTAGCGGAGATGCGGTAAGGTGCAAATAATATAAGGAGATATAGTAGGCATCAAAAGCAAGATGTTTCACATCTGCAGCATCATTTAACCATGCCCCGCTTAGATCAAATAATGCATTGAAGTATCCTGAAGGCACTTTTCCTTGTACTGATGCTCTTTGATTAAGTAACTCTGACATCTGCAACACAAAGTCATCAAAATGAAGAAAAATATAGTTAGTATATGATACACCTTATACAAAAACTACAATCGATATTTTACGAGTACAGTACACTACTTACTAAAATGATGATGACAAGAAAGGAAAAGAAAAGAAGACGACTATTATGGTTGACATGCAGAAACATGTAATTTGAGTTTAGCTTACCCATAAGGGTCCATACCAAGCCAAGTTTTGATGTGAGTTTGATTTTGCCATAGTTATCACTATAGTTTATGTATGATGAATTGTTCTACACATTGCAAGAATGAGCAGTTCTAGACTAAAAGTATCAAGTGTCAAACTCTATGGGTCAAAATGGAAAGGCCAAGGTTAATGAATCCTAAAGGAAAATCACTCTAATAAAAACTATATGCATTTCATTTGCTAGTAGACTTCATAGCCCTCTCTTTAATGCAGGTCATAAGAACTAACAAGTGAGTAGCATTTCCAAATTCCAATCATTGTAATACAAAACGATGCATAAACATCATAGTTGGCAAAAGTGAGCAAAGTTAGTTTGCAAGAATGCACAATCATATCATAGGTACTTATTAACTTTTCGATGTTTATTTTATACATGACTATAAATATAACAATACTTAAGAGTAACACTGGCCAAGCTCAAGCTCAACTCAAAGGTGTTATGCTAAGATTGAACTCTTGTTAAGAGCTTGACGACGCATTCTAAAAAATTGCCTCAAGAAAGATTTTGAGCTCAATTTCACAGCTCAAAAATCTCCAATATGAATCATGTTCAATAAAAACAAAATCTACTAAAATGATCGACACAAACATATAACTCGAAAAGGATTTATTAGAACTCGGGCCAATCCTTATAAAATTAAACTTGTATCATCATAAGTCTTAGTTTTATTTTTATACTTAAACTGGAAACTCGACCTCGCATCACTCAAAACGAAACTCGACTCACTTAAACATAACAAATCAACGCACAAATCTTGAATTCACTAATAAGTATGAAAATTTAACATCAAAAATACAAAGTGTTAAAAAAAATTATGTTTTTTTAAAAAATCAAAAAAAATCAAAAAAAGAAAAAAAAAATAAGATTACGTTTTACCTTATTAAACTCCAAAACATCGGATTTAAACCTAACATGATCTCCTTTATCACAATGAATATCTTCAGAAACCCCAGAAATTGTTGCCCCATTACATCCAGGCAAAACAATATCCCTCTTTCTACTTTCATCTAGCTCCACTAATCTCCCGCCACCTGGACATCCTTTAGCAAATTTTAATCTAAAATCACTTGCAAAATCAAACCCTAATCCTAATGAATCAATAGCTCTCAACTCAATTGCTTTTTCCGAATAATCCATCAAATTGAAAGCCGTTTCTGAATATAGAATCAAAACCCAGAAAAAACCGCTTTTTAATTTGAAAATTTCCAATAATTAAGCCCAATTTATGATTTCCCCCAATTTGATTGATGTGTCTATACGCGTGAATTTAATATGGAATTGGAAATTTTGAAAAGTGGGTAATGAAATTGGGTGTAGAGTGTTGACTAGTAGCTAATTAGATTGGTGAATTTGGGGTTTGAATTATTGGAATTGAATTGAAGTAAGGTGATAATGAACGGGTCGGGTTGGGTTGGTTGACAAAATTTTGGCTTTATGTATAGTTAGCAATTTTGACCAGGTGTATTTTGTTTACCAAACTATCATAGCTTTTGACTTTGACTAATTTGTTTTTTTATACGGATACTAGTTTTAGGTCCCGTCCGATGGACGGGTAGTTTAAACATATCGTTATAAAAATAATTTAACAAATCACAACAATATAAAATAAGATCTAGTTAACTTATTTTATTTAAATAACATTATCATTTATAACATCACTGCAACTCGATATAAAAGATCCTTATGATCAAATTTAACTATGAAAGTGGTATTTTCTTAAATAAATGCATGCAAAATCTTTCACATTTTGTTAATTTTATGTGTCATTTTACACTTATTATCAAACAGTAAATGAGTAAGAAGACGACCAACAAATGTCAGGTTTCAACATCAAGATAACAGTATAACAAACTAAACATTGTAACTAAATAAAAAAATTTGAAATTAGTTAGGAACAAAGCAAAAAAGCACATAAAAATTCTTAAATGGTAGGTGACAAAAAGTAGTCATAAATTATCTTTAAAAAACATGAATAACGTCGTCATAACATATTTAATAAAAAAAATTTACACAAATCAACATGAGAATAATATAAAAAAACTAAAACAAATGAGTAAAAAAAACAAAGTTTTAGCTTTTATATGAAATATAAAAAAATGCAAATGCAATGTACTTAATGTATTTTTGTAATGTTTTTTTTGTTTTTTAAAAAAAGCTTACAATAATAAATGACATATATTAAAAGATGTCGTGATAATAATGATAATATAATAGAAAAGTCGTTTGTATTTTAACAATAAAATAACTTCGACAACAATTAATATGTTTATAAAAATATGTATAATATTTATCTATAAACTAACTCAATTAGGTGGGTTGGCCACTGGTTTGTCTTAGGGCGGCCAGAGGAAGTTTTGCCCCATTTATCTTTTTTTTTATAATATTTATCTATAACGTCAAAAATAAAATTTAATACAATACATACACTACCACTGAAAACCGTTCTAATACAGCGGTCAACTAAGCCGTACACCATCATCCATCGCTGTGTGTTATCACTCAACATTTTAGTTATTTTAAACTTTTAAAATTTTGATAAATTATTCACCAACGTGTATCATGTAGATACAATTATAGTTAAGAATTATTCAAAATCTCTAATGAATTAAAAAATAAAATAAATTTGAAATAATAGAAAAATCAATAATTATGTGATAACCTTTATTTATTAAGAAATCTTAAAAATATAATTAAATTAAAATGATAATGTTAATGAAATGAAAAACCTAAATAATAGATTTTTAAAAAAGAAAAGAAAATAGAAATATATTAAATGAAGAGAGAGAGGCGGGAAAATATTTTCAGGATGGGTTCTGGAGGTGCCAAGTGGCTTTTTCAGAATCCTGTTTTAGTTAATAGATAGATGCGTGTTAAATGATGAGATTTGATATTATTGATCACTTTAAATTAGAAATGAGTGTATAATTAAATCTTTCAAAAACTAAATAACCATAACATAACAATATTATATAAAATTAAATTGGTTTAGATCACGCTCAAAGTGTAACCATCAATAGATAGATTGGTATTTTGAGGACTTCAGATCTTGAGTTTTATTTGGAGACACAGGTTTTTCCAGAATGAGTTTTCTCTGTAATTGGAATTGGGTATATGAAAAGAATTGGGTATATGAAAAAAATATACCGGTGAACCCAAATTTACTGTTCAAAATATGTAACTCAATTTCTAAATTAATTAATACAAAAGTGGGAAGATATAAAACGAGAGAAAAAAAATATACCATTTAAAGTTCTTCGTGGTTATTGTTGACATCGAGATTCTTACCAAAGAGATCCTTGATTAATGGTATCAGCAACTCTATGATCACAACAAAAAAGCAAGCTCATCAATAACATATTAACAATCCTAAACTAGGAAGCAAATCATTAAATCGATATTTCCCATTTTCATTCTTCGGGATTGCATCCACTAAATGTGTAGGAATTGCAACATAACGTGGCTAGCTATATTCCTTTTGATAATTAAGGATTAAATTAATTTTATAAATTTGAACAAACTTTAAACTTATACCTGAAAGAGATAACCCTGATGATGTAGATGTAGGTAGATGTCGATGAGAATGGGGGAAGCCAGATAAGCGAAAGTTGGGCATAAGATAAACCCTAAAACAACTATAACTATGAGCCGGCTGAAAATAAAACCAATGATGCACCTAATAAAAACCCTAAACATAACATTTATAGTAGTCGGACTTCAAAATTTATTAAACAAAATTAATTAAAAGATTGTGAGTACAATAAAATCGGAATTTAAAATAACTCCGGATTTCAAAATTTATTAAATGCATTTAATTAAAAGATTAACTAACATCCATTTTTCTCGTATAAATGCTTTGTGGAGCCACTATGAAATACTTTGTAAAAATAGGTTATGGGTTCGAATCCGAGCTTATTTCATAAGATGGTATCCAAATATAGAATTAACATTGCTTGAGACAAGTTATATGACAATAGTCAATTGGTACCAGAAAGTACAAGGGGTTAAGGATTCCCCCACCTTTTCAAACCCTTTGTGAAAAATGATATAAAAATTTGTATTTGAAATATTATTAAACATATGTAGTTAAGTTGGGATTTTAATTTATCGTCGGAAAAAGAATTAATTTAATTTTCTTAATGGGAGTAAAATGACTTTATCCATTTAAAAAGGGTCATTCCTTAAATCAGTACAATCATATTGATATTGATAGTTGTTTTCATTTGTTACATTAAAACAGTTAGCTTGTTAAACTAAGAGAGTTATTCTTTTAGTTCGGAAAAAATTATTTACCCCCACATTGAAAATAATCAAATTAGTGGATAATAATCCTTAAGTTGTATGTTATTATCTAATAGATTTTTGGCCCGTATATATAAACGGGCAAACACAAAATATTACATTTTAAAAATATTATAATAATTAATATTTCGTTATAAAATTCATATAGATTAGATGAGTCTTATTACATGTAAATGATTACATGTTAAAGTATTATATATTTAAAGTAATATAAACATTGTTATATCATTATTTAATTAACTTACTTATTAGATTTTAGTATCATATATACATACAGTAGGTTAATATACTGTATTGAATTTTTAAAAGTAGTTATATATATATATATATTTAATATTTCCGATTTATATACTCATTGAAAATATAAGTTAACGTATAGTGTTAATATTTTATGAATGAAAGAAAGAGTTATAAATAATATGTTGAATTTTTTTTTTATTTAATTAAATGATGAAAATTTTAAAAAGTTTTCTCAAGTTGATGGCTACAAAGTATAATAATTATAAATTAAGTATTCAGTGAGATTTTTTATTTTAAGGGCTAAAAAGTGTAAATTATTGATGGAAAACAAAAATATATAAATTAGTACGACTTTTTCTATAAATACTAATATAAATAATAATAATATGTACTAATCTATTTGGATAATGATTATTAAGATTTTTAACTTTTAATATTATATTATAATTAGATTAATAATGACATCATCAATGTTTAATTTTGAGGAATGAAGAACTGTGATTGGTCAATAAGTTGTTAGATCAGTTGTCTTTTAATATATATAAAGATATATATATATATATATTAAAATCAATTTATTGGAATCCATGTAAAGAATAGTAATATTTGTTTGTCTTTTTTTTTTTGCACAAATTTTTTGAGTTTTTTGTTTTCTTCGAATTTTTTTTTTTAGTTTAGATTTTTTTTTATTTTCTTTTTTTATAGTTTTAATGGTTTTGACTTTTACGATTTATGGTGTATTGTTTAACCATTTATTTACTGTGGTTTGGTATACATATTATAATAACTCTGGACAAAAGTTTTAATTTTCATATGTTAACTAACACGTGACAACTTTATTTATTATTATTATTATTATTTTTTTTATCATTTGTTGTATTTTTAACCAACTACATATTTCTTAAAAAAGTTTGTGGTTTTCTTTAACACCGACCCATTAACGAATACGCTTTCAATAATTTGCCTCTTATATGTAATACATTATATCATCCTTATCGAATACGCTTTCAATAATTTGCCTCTTATATGTAATACATTATATCATCCTTATCGAACTGTCGTTATTGATATTAATAATATTTCATTGCCACTACATAAATCATACTAAGACCAAAGATGTCCTTCAATGGTTATTTTCAAAACTTAAACACATAAAATGAAGCTTGTCTTTAATTAATTACTAGCTCATCATCTATAAGTTTGTGTGATTGACATGTGTATTACTCAAATGGTTTGTATTCGGTTTATTAGATAAGCCTGAATATTTCCAGACCTCTTATATTCCAAAAAAATAAAATAAAAAATTTCATGTTTAATTTTGTTTGCCCAACCCTCTCATGAGATTATATATATTCTCGTCATCCGATCCAATATATTGCACGCTGATCAACTTTTAAGTTTCAAGCCCCCCCTTTCCGTATAACTTTGATTAGAGCTTTTCAACATTTGACGACTCATATATGTAGGTAAAATGTATACTCTTTGGAGTTCTCAATAGTATAATTCGTAACGATTCACAAATTTGTGAGACATAATTTAATTTTAAAAAAATAAATTAATAGAAGTGGGTATGTATGTATTTATATAGAGAGGGAAGTAATAAAGTACGTTACTCACATATCAGTATATCAGAATGTATATCACATTACAAGAACCTATTCAATAATATATATCAACCACAAATTAAATACGAGAATGGTAATCTAGAAATGGATCAAAACGTACTGGAAATAACATGAAATTAATTAGTTGAAACGGCACGTACTGCTTTTCATATATATATATTGGTCCATGGTTTTATTTACTGCTAGTTACGTACTTTTAAAGTAGGTTCAATTGTTCAAGGATTAATTAGCGCAAATTCATAACTACGTACGTACTACTAAACATACACCACAAAGTAACACTACATATACGTAGTATTGAACTTAGCAAGTGTCTACATATATATATATAGACAAATTAATTAAACTCAAACATGAGTAAAACGCAGGTAATCCTTCTTAGATGGAAGATCAGTTGTCTCAAAACCATTAGGAAACATTTTCTTAGCTTCATCGTTGGACACACCTGGAGCTATCACCACAGCCTCGCCTTCTTTCCAGTTCGCGGGTGTCGCGATTTTGTGCTTGGAAGCCTTGAGCAACGAGTCCAAAGCCCTCACCACTTCATCCATGTTCCTCCCCGTGCTTGCCGGATATAGAAAGCTTAACTTTATCTATACATATATGTACATCAATCAAAACCAAACTCATTTTTCTCGCATAATTAGTACGTGGCACAATTTTTAGACTGACTAAACACGCAGCTTCTTAGGGGCCGGGGCGCCCGACCGAAATTTTTTTTGCGATGTAGGGGTATATAGTTTTCGTGTAGAAAAATTTCGGTATATTCAGTTTCGACCCCAATTTTTTTTTATATTACCCGAAAAATAGTGTTAGGAAAAAAAAAAATAGATCCCGACCCCCACTGAATTCCTTCAAGCTTCGCCACTGACTAAACGTACACTTAATTATTGTAGAATCAAATTAATATATATATGCATGTAACAAATTAACTTGAGGATATTTATTAATGATATTTGGTCCAACACGTACAGGGAAATTAAAGTGTATATGTGAGATTAATTAATTAATGTACGTCCAAAAAGATTTTAGTAAAATGAAACACATATGTATTAATTACGTAGTACAACTTAATAATTTACCTTCTTGTCAGGACCAACAATGTGGAGTGCACGAGATGGAACATTATTTCCTGAAGAATCTCTTTCATCTGGATCAACCATATTAAGCTGTTTTATAATCTCTCTTTTTGGATCAGCAGCAATTGGGTATGTCACCTTTTTCCCATTCTACACCAACCAACCAACACCACATGCAAATCATTTATTTTGAACATTATAATTAAGTTACTATACAATTTATAATTTCATAAAGATAATAATATTATGACCAAAAAGGGACTTGGTAAATGGTAATGGTACGTGCTATTCCAGATATATGTCCCATCAACCAAAGAGACCATTGTAAATTGTAAATTCGATGGATGCTGGACAAATCGTAAATACATATAGACTATATTTGAAGAAAAAATTAAGGAGGTGTAGTACAATATCAATATACATACGTTATAGGCTTCGATATCTTTAATCCACTCCTTATGAGACTGAACATCATCACATGACAAGCCCAACAACTTGACACCCCTTTGAGCAAACTTGTCAGCGTAGGCAGCCATAGCACCAAGCTCAGTGGTGCAAACCGGTGTGAAGTCACCAGGGTGGGAGAATATGATGGTGAAGTTGTCACCAACATAGTCATGAAGGTTGATTTGGCCATGAGTTGTGTCAACTTTGAGGTTTGGAAGTGAGTCACCTATTGTAAGGCCAGGCATGATTAATTATACTTACTTTTTGTTTGATTATTTTCTTGATGTTAGAATGTTTGAATTGAGAGATGTGGAGTATTAAGTGGGAATATGTAGGTAGGAGTTGGAGGAAACGTGTCATGTGATGGTAAACGTGGCTGCTTGATATGATGCCACTTATTTAACTGGCATCACCACGTCTTCATCAATCTTTTCATTTATGTTGCCAACTGGTCATGGTCAAAGACATTCTAAGACCTTAGTTACATAACTTTTTTATTCGTATTATAATCATAATTTAATTACACAACCACTTTTCGAACATGGCCTAACAACTAGAAAAATTACTCACGCTGGGTTTTTATTAACAAATTATTTAATATTTGTCTCAAATACATTTTACCCGACATAAATAACCAACAATATATATTTGTTATTGTTATGTTGGAACATCTAATAGTAACATTTTTACAAATATTATTAAATAATCTGATCATGAAAATCGACATATAAATAACTCCTATTACTTAGCACGGATCATAACATAGAAACCACAGTAAAATAACAACGTATAAATGTATTCCCTATTATTTAACACATATTATTAAAATAAACATAAAGATAATAACGATAATTACAGAAACGTCATGGGCGAACAACGTCAAACGAATCATAACAACCAAACTAAAATAACAACGTATAAAAGTATCCGCTATTATTTAACACACGGTAATTAAAACAACCGTAAAGATAGCGTTAATTACATAAGCGTCACGGACGAACAGTGTCAAATGAATAATGCATAATAACCACAGTAAAATAATAACGTAAAAAAATATCCGTTATTATTTAATACGTGATATTAAAAAAAAAACCTATAATTATAAAAATGCCATCCATAAATAGTGTGAAACGACAAAAGCAGCCGTCAAAACGACATCCTCCCCATGAAAATTGATAGTATATGAAATGAAATTAGCAAATTAGGATTTTGCCACACCAAGAGGAATATATCATACATGAACATAAGCGAACAAATTTATAAATAAATTATCGAACGCTCTAATGAAAGCAATTGTAACATCCCGTCTTACTGCGCCACAATATTGTTTGCTTTGCCGCAAGTTCACGGCTTTGTTTTTTCTTTCTTTTTTTCAAGAACCTTTCTTACAACGCAAATGACAATTTTGGACATTTTGGTTTTTTTTTTCCGGGATAATATGTAAGTATGATGGTTACAAATTAAAAGAAATCTATTGCATACAAATCAAACATACGCGAACAAACACACAAACAAACATGGATTAAAAGCAAATCATTTCCATTCACCAAGGCCATCATTACAAATTTACAACTACATGTATATTTAGAGTGTTGTATAACTTATTAAGCAAACATCATTACAGACGAAGGAAACGATCTCTCTTTAAACCCAATAAACGCTTGAGCTCTATTTCTTTCCTCACACCTGCATTCCCATTAAAACATTCAGAACTCATAACCATTAACATCACTGTCAGGGGTGACTTTTTACACTGTTATATACTTCTAAATGAGTTGATTTGACAATAGGCTAAAAGACATCCAAAAGTCGACTTCTAATGCATACAACAATTATTTTTATACCACAAATAACACATCAAGTATGAAGATAAAATTTAAAAGTTCAAAAAAATAATTCGCATATCAACCCTATCCAGTCTAGCTAGTTTGTTTTGACATACTAACAATGACTAGTTCAACCCGAATCCAATTTGACTTGTTACGCAACCCTCCATCTCGCTAACTTTGAATATGTTACAAGTGGGCATGCACAATGTTTGTTGGTGTTGGTTTTTTTAATGTTCACCCCTAGTCCGAAAGTACCAAATTGCTTCAAAATAGAATGAAGAAAAGGTGATGTAAGAGGGTAACCACTGACCTTAGTACAGACATAGATGTAATGAACATCCATGTTCTCTAAAGGACTACCATCCTTCAAGCTTCCATCACTATTTAGTGGAACCGGATGAGTCAGCTCCCACGTCTCTCCTTTTGAACTCTCTCCTGGGAGAAGTTTATCTGTGTCCATACACATTATATGGTCCAAAACTAAATAACACCATTAAAATTTATAATATATATATATGTGAAGAGAAGAAAATTTAGACCACCTATCACATGAAGCTTGATGTCCCATGAGTGCGATTCTTTTAGCAATCGTAATCGATAAGCTGGAATACCATAAGTTATCTGCAACATTTTCACGGTCATCACCACGGGCATCAACTCAAAGCTTTAATATTCGCAGCATTACGTTACTAATGAGCTTACCAGAATATACACTCCCTCCTTCTTCAGGACCCTATAGTTTGTTATCAACTGCTTCAATATATCAAAATATCAAAATGGAAAGAGGATAAAGTGTAAAATGGAACTTCAAGTGTTAAACAATTAGAAATAACTGTTATTATATACCTTTCGACCTCCTCAAGCATCTTGGAAGCATTTTGTTTTGAATTGAGACCACACTGTAAGAAAAGACTTGTCATTAGTCATCAAACCTTATCAATTTATCATGTCTCTTTGTGTTGACATTCTCGGCCTACTTAAGGGTAAATGTGTTAATTTGGGATATACTTTTTCTCTAATAGCAATGGGCTGTTTTCGAATGTCCTTAAACCCCAAACAGCAGCTCATATGATTCGCAGTGTCACTAGCGAGGAGATAAAGGAAGCTATGTTCTCAATTGGTGAGAATAAGGCTCCCGGACCAGATGGTTTCACATCGGCATTCTTCAAAAACTCGTGGGATGTGATTGGTAATGAAGTTTGTCTTGCGATCCAAGATTTCTTTTGTCATGGTAGGCTGCTTCAGGAGATAAACCACACGATTGTTGCTTTGGTCCCAAAGGTTACAACTCCATCCCTTATAACTGATTATCGTCCTATTGCATGTTGTAATGTTATATACAAGTGTATTAGTAAAATTATCACGAATAGGATTAAGAATGGGCTTGATGAGGTAGTAAACATCAACCAATCTGCATTTGTCCCCGGTAGGAAAATATCAGATAACATACTAATCACTCAGGAGCTTATGCATAACTACCACATTGATAGAGGTCCCTCAGATGTGCGTTCAAAGTAGACATACAAAAAGCCTATGACACGGTCAGCTGGAAGTTCTTAAGGGATGTGCTAACCGCTTTTGGTTTTCATTTAACTATGGTTAATTGGATCATGGCATGTGTTACGAGCACCTCTTTCTCTCTTAGCATCAATGGAAACTTACATGGTTATTTTAAGGGTAAGCGAGGTCTGAGGCAGGGTGACCCCTTGTCGCCTTATTTATTCACACTTGTAATGGAGGTGCTCTCATTACTGCTTCAAAAGGCTGCCAGGGATCGTGGGGAGTTCAGGTATCACCCCCACTGTGAAAAACAAAAAATTATTAATGTTTGTTTTGCAGATGATCTCTTTTTGTTTGCTCGAGGAGATGTGCGGCCAGCTAAGGTTATTATGGATATGCTAGAAGAGTTCAAAGGAATTTCGGGTTTGGTGCCAAGCTCTATGAAGAGTACGGCCTTTTTTTGTAATGTACCCGATCATGTTAAACAGACAATCCTTACTATCTTGCCTTTTGATGAAGGAAAGCTGCCAGTACGTTATTTGGGGGTGCCACTCATCTCAACAAAACTGATTTACAAGGATTGTAAAATCCTTGTAGAAAGAATGGAGAAGAGAATCGATGATTGGAAGACGAAAACCTTGTCCTTTGCGGGTAGATTACAACTTATAAATTCTGTTCTTTCCTCATTTCATGTCTATTGGGCTTCCATCTTCATATTACCTGCTCGTATTGTGAAAGATCTTGAAAAAAAGATGAGGGCTTTCTTATGGTCCCAAGGCTCGATGTCAAAAGGAAAAGCAAAGGTCTCTTGGAAACAGGTATGTCTCCCCAAGAGTGAAGGTGGGTTGGGTATAAGAACCATAAATGAAGTTAATAAAGGCCTAATGGCCACCCATATATGGAGCATCCTTACTAGACGAAACTCTCTATGGGTTGAATGGATCTACTCTTATAAGTTAAAAGGAAACAACTTCTGGGAGGTTGTACCAAAAGGAAGTATGAGTTGGGGTTGGAGAAAACTACTCCAAGTCCGTGATATTATTAGACCCTTTATCTGGAAACGCATTGGTAATGGCTTAGACACACATGTGTGGAGCGACACCTGGTCCTCCCAGGGTCCTCTTAGAGCGGTTGTTACACTAAGGGATATTGCTAGAGCGGGATTCAATTTAAACTCTAAAGTTGCTGATGTTGTGAATGATGGAGAGTGGAAATGGCCACAGGCCTGGTATGAACTATACCCGGTCTTATTAAACCTTCAACCCCCGCAATTGATCAATAAAAGGGATGAGCTGACCTGGTATGACACTAATGGACTCGAGCAGCCATTCTCGGCTAGTGTAGTGTGGAATACTATAAGACATAAGCAGCCAGATGTAGAGTGGGCTAAATTGGTTTGGTTTTCACAGTGTATTCCTAGGCACTCCTTCCATATGTGGTTGGTTCTTAACAAGAAGCTCAAGACGCAAGATAGAATTAAGCCATGGGATGTGGGAGGTGCTGTAAACTTGAATCTCATGTGTTGCCCCCTGTGTAACACCGGGATTGACTCACATAACCATCTTTTCTTTGAATGTCAATTTTCTATGCAGGTATGGGCACTAGTGAGGCCATTTGCTCAAATGCAACATATACCAGCAAAATGGGAGAACATAATCAGCTACTTAATTCCTATCTCCAAGAAGAGCTCGACACAAAGTATTATAGGGAAAATGTTGGTTGCAGCTTCTACATATTTCATCTGGCAGGAACGCAATGCAAGACTGTTCACAAGAGATAAGAGAAGCCCTGCTCAGATCCGTGACTTGATCTTTGATACGGTCAGATCGCGTTTGCTAAATTTCAAGTTCAAAGATCGAGAAAAGAATAGACATCTCTTGGAGGCTTGGAAAATACCGAGGAGCAGATTAATCAGCCCTAATGCATTGGACGATGATACTGTAGCAGCCACTTAGTTCCGGTTGCGTTGTTTTCGCAGATTGGCGACTGCCTTGCCTTATTTCCTACTCGTTGCTTAGTAGTTAGGAAGTAATAGTGTTTATTGTTTGCTTAATGCTTGTAATATATATGGTATGCCATATACAAACTAACGTGATACTCTATGACGTTACTTGTACTAAACTTTCTTTTTTTTTTCTTTTTTTTTTGTTGTTGTTGTTGTTATAAAATCATCGGGGTATCCCATTACCCAAAAAATAATAGCCAAATGGGTAAAATTAAAGAAATGAATGGAAATGGTATGAAAGTGCATCCAAGTGCAGACCCCTCCTATATATAATAATAATAATATTATTATTATAATTAAAATGATTACCATTGTACATAATAAAATATAGTTTTCAACGATAATATTTTATACGTTAACTATTCATAATTTGAAGGGCCGACCAAACCTTTTTGACCGCGCTACAACCTCATATTGACTAGAAGCCATTTTGATGTGTTACCCAACCCATCTAAGCCATCTGACCCATCCAGTCTATCACTTCGGTTGCGCTTTTGTTTAGCACAAAGAAGAAAACTCACCAAAAGAGAGTCCAACGTTCCTGGGAAACAAAAGGAATGAAAAGATGTTACATTGGAAGATTTATGCAAAGAACAACAATCTGATTGTTGAAGTAAGTTTGTGAAAAAAATGAACAAGAAATCATCCTGTATTAACCTGTGATCCTTTGATTAGAGAAGTAATTGTATGAAAATTATATAATCACATATTCTATAAATAATTACTTTAAAAACTTGAAAAGAACTTGTCAGACTTTCACTCAAATATTCACCTAATCTCTAGTTAGAATTTAGAAAGATACCTTTGTCAATAACTGCATCAAAAGAACCCGTTTCAAAAGCTTTCATATCCCTAACATCCATTTCAATATCTGCTCAAATTCAAGGACACAAAGCTAAATGACGAGACAAATAACGTGTAGATCAAATCAATACAACTATAAAAGAAGGTACATTTCAGATGAGGGGAATCCGAGTATTTCTTTTGCATTGCTTCAACAACAACGGATGATATATCAATGTTCACGATATCTGTATAACCATCCTTGCTCATGCCTTCACTAAATGCTGCAAAAACACGCATATGTATTACTAAATAATAAGTAGTCCATTAAAGTGCTTAAAAAAATCAACTTTAGTTGAATGATGAGAACAACATGAAAAGGTAAAGTAAAGTAAAAAATAAAGATGAAAGAAGAAACATAAACTATGAAGACATGGGAAGTTCAAAATAAAAATCAACGTAAAACAACTAGCAAGTTTCAAACATTAAATGTGCTAAATTTGGAACAAACACCTAATGATTAGTTGATTACCATGGCAATACATGAGAATAATTATCAAGCAGCATCTTCTTAACCCTTTAAATTCCTTATCTTGATGAAATTCTTTTACAGTAAAACGAGCTTTCTTGTGAAGTACGAACTTCCCTTTCTTTTCTTATTTTATTGATTGAAAACAAGAAAACTAGCATATTAGTTAACATGATTATCTGCCTCCACTCAAAGACTCTCTACATCACCAATTAGTCCATCGACAATAAGAGTTGTGAGATATCCTATTGCCCAATTAGCTTCACTATGATCACACATATTGCCACATTGTGTGACGAATGTTAAATTATGTGTCTCATCTTCAAAGATTCTGTACTGGAGGTTTTCTTAACCGAATAGAATCAAACGGGCCAAACTTCCTTTTTACTTCTGTAGAAACTATTGGGGAGCTCAAACATCCTACCTTACACTAATTTCTAATGACAATCATTCAACCAATTATATGTCACTACCACAAAGTAATTCTTTAATAAAAATGGCTTTAAAAACTTATAATTGCAGAAGTGCTCTTAGTTATCAAAAAACTAGGAGTGTTTTTTAAAAAAAAAATTCAAGGAAAACAAAAATTGTATTCAAATGTGATTTTTCCAAAATAATTTTCATTAAAAACAGAAAACTCTATTTTTCAACTTATACTACCGTTGAAAAACTCATTTTTATAGTTTTTTAAATATTTACCAATTCAGAAATGAAAAACTCCATGTGTTTTCCAAATTTGCAAGTTGCAACTATACGCATTTTTAAAATTTTAAAGGATTTTCTAGATTTAAAAAATCCTTCTTATTTTTTTGAAACCACTAGGGTAGTGGTCTAGTGATTGTGCATATGTTTCCAAAAAAGGGGAAACCCTCTGGAGGTCACAAGTTCAATCCTGGTTCCTTAAAAAAATAAAAATACTTTGTGGCCACGAAGTTTCACCTGACTCCAGGCTCGGAAAAACGAGTCAGCTCTTGGGATTATAAACCCAAGAGTCCTTTAAGTGCTCGCAAAGCGAGTGATCACCCGAGGTTACCCAAAAAAAAAAAAGTTTTCGGTGACTAAAACGCACCTATAGAGTCCTTTAAGTTTTAGTTTGTTTTTATTTTTCATGAGTCCAAATTATACACAACTTTATATTATAAACCCAGATAATATTTTCTTGATCCAATCACACAAACATTAAAAATATATATAAATTTGCAAGAAATAGTACCGGAATTGCCGCAGCCGACAACAACGACACGACGGTGACTGGTGGTGGAGGTGGAGGTGGAGGTGGAGGTGGAGGTGGGGATGTAAAGATGTAAAAGAGGTGATAAGGATTCATATTTTTGATACCAATCAAAGGTGGTTGTTGATTCTTTTGCATAACGTTTGTCCCAATACCATGCTTCTCCATATGCTTGTGTCATCTCTCTTTCCGTCGTCTCTCGTTGATTTATTCAGGTCATCGGAATTTTAGATCGATGTTTCTAAGAATAGCAAGTAGGACCCACACACACACACCGTACTTTTTTCCTACTTTTGTGTTTTGTTTGTTTTAATCCATAGTCTTAATCTTATTTTGCGTATCTTTCTCGTTTCTCATAAGGGAGGTGATAGTTTAAAAAAAAAGTAATAATCTATATTTCTATATTACTATATAAAAAAAAATCATTTTGAAACAAAAAAGTTAAAAAATTTATACATATAAAATTACCATTCTATCTTTAATGAATTAATTTACACCATCAATCCTTTATTTCTTATAATATTTCCACCACCCCTTTATATCAATTACATTTACATCAATTACTTACACCCACCACCACCAACGGTCGCCGTAATCAATTTCGGTCGCCGCCACCTCCACACCACTGCCGCCGCATTGCGCGGGTACAATGCTAGTAATAATAAACTTATTTAATAAATGGTTTACGCATAAATAAATCTAGGGATAACTTATATGCTTCTGAAAGCAGCATATAAGTTAGGTGCTTCCCTCTCAAAATATTTTTAAATGAGGGATACAATGTGTACATTTAACGAACTTCAAGGTGGGACAATGAAAATTTTTTATAAAAGAATCTGTTAAAAGCATGCTTCTTTGTAAGCACCTAAGTTATTCCCATAAATCTATAAGAGGACTCCTACTCAATGCATGAATATATATATCAATACATGTCTCAGTCAGCTTCATGCCAATAAAAATCCAATACAAATCCCTTCCAACATCTCTAGGGACAATACATGCCAATACATATTTAGGACCCATCATTTATTTAATTTTACACTTTTAATTAAATAAAGCTACAAATATCTTTATAAAATAATTAAAATATTATATTAATCCTAAAAAAACATTTCATTAAAAAAAATTACAATACTTAGGCCGGTGCCAACGGGCTCGTAGTAGCCTCGTCGTGGCGTGTCGTGGGACGACACCATTGGCACGGCCTCGTCGTAGGCTCGTTGTGGGGATGAAGAGCAAAGATGAGCTCAGATGGTGTCGTTGGGTTTTTTTTTTTATTAATTCTTTTGTTTTTTATTATAGATGGAATAGATAAATAGATGTATGTATGATAAAAGATTAATAACTATAATCAACTCTCTCTTAATTATTCCAAAAGTTTAGTACATATCCGATGATGAAAGGGATGATGAAGGGAATGTTGAAGGGTATG
>JAOXNX010000001.1:24152973-24164894 GCA_028566075.1 Solidago caesia | reverse complement strand
TTTAAATTAAATATAAAAAAAAACAGAAAAAGGTACAAGGGGCGTGGTGGGGAAAGTTACCATTCCTATTGGTCTAATAATAAGCTTAACGCCTTAACAGACTCGTAGACCAAAAGCGTTCTTACTAAGTTTCATAAGCAAGGATCATCGATGTATTTTTGAAATGTTGTAAACCAAATGAAACAATTCACTTTTAACAATTTAACCTTTGCAATCATATCAAATTTCTTGTAGGTTTTGAAATATTCGACTTTAGTACCACCTACAATTAATATTTTGTATCAATATCAATGGTATCTCTTGTATTAATAAAGCAAAAGTCTGATGACGTCAAGATTTTTAAAAAAGGATTTACGTGGAACAATATAACTATCTTTACAAGTGTTTTTTTCCTTCTCATTATATCTATAAGACCGGTTATTATAAAACAAGTATTAAAATAATAAGGTAGGATAAAATCTTGACCATTGAATTATGATAAAACTGATGCACGATGATTTATAGAGCATAAGTATATACATTGATGCACGAAAATTTTCATGACGCACAACGATTTTCTGTTAAAAAAAATAATTATTTTACTTGTTTTACTTTAATACTTGTTTTATTTGAACCAAAACCTATAACTATATCTATCTAATAAATAATACATCTCCCCTGTTGAACGTTACTCATTTTTCGATATGCAAATTGTCCAAATTGTATTTAATGACTAAACTATACCATTAATCGTTTATATTCTAAAATATCTCCACTAACCTTTTTACATCAATTACCTACATCAGTACATCACTCGAAGTCGCCACCACCACCATCAGTCGCCGCCACTACTACCAGTCGCCTACATCACCACCAGTCGCCGTCACCACCACAACGCCGCCACCGTCACCGCCACCGCATTGCGCGGGTATCATGCCAGTATATAAATAAAGCATATAATGGCAGATACGAGGGAAGCTCATGTGTAACACTGTAGTTAAGGAGTGGGTCCCACTAGCTTAATTATTTATTTTTTTATTTTTTTTATTGGTTTTTTTAATTTTAAAGGTTTTAATGTTTTTGTATTTATTTTTTTTTTTCTTTTTGGTTTTGATTTTTTTTTTATAATGGTTTTATATTTTTAAGTTTTAATGGTTTTTAGCTTTTGGTCTTATTGGATTTTTTCCCTTGGGTTTTAATGGTTTTACTGTTATTTTTTTTCTTATGATTTTAATTATTTTTTTTGGGTTTTTGATGGTTTTAGGAATCTGTTTAAAGGTTTTTACTTTTTTGAGTTTTAATGGTTTCCTTTTTCTTCAGTGTTAATGGTTTATGGTTTTAATGGTCTTTTTTCTTGGTTTTTAACTATTTTACCATGCAATCAATACCACTTTCATCACCACTTTTGGTATTTTATAATTTGGTCAGATTTATGGTGTATTATTTAGCCATTTTATTTAATGTAATCTGTTTGTAACTATTGATATGTTAAAGTTCTCAACTTAATATTTTAGACAGATAGTAAAATTAAGATATATTGGTACTTTATTTTATTTTTTTTTCCGTTCCTACATTAATAGTGTTAATCATGATGATTTTATTTTAGCTTTTCACTCCCGGCGCGAAACGCGGGGATATTTTACTAGATTTTAATAAATGACATCACTTTTTTAATTATTGTTAAACCATAGTAATTTAAAATTCTAAAACGATGAATGTATTTATATTCATTTGATTTTAAAAGCTATAACAAAATGACCTTTCTGTTACCGGTTTCTACATAATAAACCCAATTTTCAAGTATCAACAAATCGGGTTTTGTGTTACTGACACCGATATCCATAATCGTATTCTTCATCATCTCCAAATTCTGATATCATTTTATTTGTTCAATAATAGTTATTAACACAAGATTAATTAAAATGGGCTTGACATACTTTCTTTTGAGTTTTTTATATTTCCTTTTAATATCGGTCTACATAATATAACTAATACAAACATTATTTGGAATATCAAAATAGGTATTTCCTTGGTTTGTGCACATAATATGCGGGTTATTAAGCTAGTTTTGTAGAAAAAATGAAGGTCGTTTAAGAGCACTCCTAATGCCCACATGAATACATGCCAATACATGTGCCAAATCAGTAAAATCCTTTTCAATACAAATTCAATACAAATCTTTTCCAACATCTCCAATGTCAATACATGTCTAGGACCCACTATTTAAATATTAAATACAAAATCTTGTGAGAGGAGGATATAAGAAAATAAAAAACAATATGCCAATACACTCGCATTTCCCACCACATTTAATACAATACACAACTCAATACAAGACATGTCTAAATACGGAGGTCCGTATTTAGGGCTGGCAATTGGGTACCTGTTAAGACCTGTTAAAAACCTGTTAAGCAAAAAATGTACTATGCAATTTTTTCTATTTTTAAAAATAATTGTTTTTAGTGTCCTAAAGTTCATCATTTAACTTTTTTGATACATAAAATGAATAACTGTCACGTTTAAACCACCAAAGACAAGTGTTAAACGAGCCGTTTTCATGTTTGAAAGTTGAAAATTTTGCGCGCACCGAACCTGTTAAGACCTGGTAAGACACGATTTGTCAGCCCTATCCGTATTGGGCATTAGGAATGCTATAAGAAGTCAAAATTCTCATAAGTCTAATAAAGGGATCTTAAATTTTTACTACCAGAAGGGTTAATCATACACCTAGAAGATAAAAAAGGTTGTTTATCATGTTGAAACGTGTCAATCAAGTCAAATATATGGTGTCGATAGATAATAAATAAAATGGTTGTAATCAAATTGTTGAAACTAGTTCATTTTAATCAAATTGTTTATTCCATCCGGTAACTGTCTCTTTATTTGTAGTATCTATATCTATATCTATAACTATCTTATCTTATTTTTCATGTTTATAGTACGAGATCATTCACATTCATATTTTATAAAATTAAATAATTAACAAATCTATACACATAAAAAGGTTTTTAACCATAGTTGAGTTTTGTAGTTCACCGCAATTCGATTATTGTAATCCTTTATGTACATGTTATAATCACTACGGGCTATTTTAGTATAAGACTAGATTTATGCCCGTGTCAAATACACGGAATTTTTATGACATTTTTAAGATAAAATAATTTGTTAAATATGTAAATTTGTTAATATAAGAATTATTTAGTAAAATCAAGGATTTTGATTGGTTAATAGGTCGTTAAAGTAAAAAAGGTTTTAATATATACATGGGTAGACACAAAACATTATATTTTAAAAACATTATAAAAGCTAATATTTCCTTATGATATTAATATGGATTAGATGAGTTTTATTACATGTTAAATGACTACATGTTAAAGTATTATATATTTAAATGATCATAAACATTGTTATATCATTATTTATTTAACTTACTTATTAGATTTTAACTTACTTATTAAATAATATATTATATTTTTAGATAATGATTATTAAGATTTTTACTTTTTAATATTATATTATAATTAGATTAATAATGACATCATCAATATTCAATTTTGAGGATTGGAGAGCCGTGATTGGTCAATAAGTGGTTAGTTCAGTTGTCTTTTAGTATATATAAAGAATAAAGATAATCAATTTACTTTTATATATCCTTATAAAAATTGTTCAAACTTGTTGAATTACTTTTGATATGCGAAATACCCTTTTTATCTCTCAAAAGTAACCAAATTAATTGTAAACTTATATTTATAACTGAATTATGTATATATATATATATATATATATATATATTAGTATCAATTTAAACCCAAATATTTTATGTTTTAAATAATCATTTATGTTTTTGTTGATTGTAACAAACTAAATTCTAACAAGCTAAACTTACATTAAAATTTGTATAAATTATATTTTTACTAATTTATAGTTGCATCAAATAAATAGTGAAACTATTAAAAACGGTTGTCATCGCGGCATCATGCGGATATAATACTAGTATTTAATGAATAAATTGATTTTCTTTGCTGGCTACAACGAATTATTTTGTTTCAAAAGCCAACTAATATGTAAATTCACGTTTACTTAGAATAACATATAATTAAAAAAAAAACTTCATATTAGGCCGGTGCCAACGGACTCGCTGTAGCCTCGTCGTGGCGTGTCGTGGGATGACACCGTTGGCACGGCCTCGCCGTAGGCTCGTCGTGGGGATGAAGAGCAAAGATGAGCTCAGGTAGTGTCGTTGGGTTTTTTTTGTATTACTTATTTTTGTTTTTTTAATATAGATGGAATAGATATATAGATAATAGATGTATGTATGATAAAAGATTAAATTAACTATAATCAACTATCTCTTAATTACTCCAAAAGTTTAGTACATCTCCGATGATGCAACTGTTGTACAAAAAAGATCACGTCGCGATTAATCAAATTAATACAAACATGAATAAATAAAGGTTAACTATAATCAACTCGATCTGTCTTAATTATTCGACTAGATCGAATATTGGATTTGGGCATATAATAACGTACGATAATACAGTTTCTCTACTAATTAATTAATTCATTCACCAATATATATATATCTGCTTTATTCTTAGTTTGTCTATCAATCTCTATCAACTAAGCTAGATAAACCGCATTAACCCATGATATGATATGATATATATCATCAAACTCATTAGTACAAACAGTGTAGTAACTTATCCGATAATATATATTTCGATCGATCTCCTAAAAGTAAAAATAATCATGATGATTGATGAGTTTGATGATATATAATATTTAGTGGCCGGGTGTCATTGAGATTGAACATGTATAACGACAGAAAGTCCATTAGATACAAAATGGTGGTTGTTGTTGTTGTTGTGGTCATCATGGGAGGTAGTAGTAGTAGTAGAGGAGACTCTTAAACAGTTGTTGTTACTATTTGTTGTACGAGTATCAGCAGCAGAACCAACAGTTAATGTTGAGGAAGTGGTGCTGTCAGATGATGTTGTTATGTGAGCTTGGGTTGCTGCTGGGCCATGATGATCACCACTGAGATGAATGGTGGACTGATCTGATGGTGGGCCTGCAGGTAGTGAGAGGGGCCCAACAGCTAAAAAGACACAGCATCTACAAAGTGGGCAAGTGGAGTTGGATTGAAGCCAATGGTGGATACACTCCTTGTGGAAAACATGTTTGCATGATGGTACTTGGATCAACTCTTCATTCATTTCAAATTCCCCAAGACATACGCAACATCTGAAAGTATACATAACAACATTAATGTACGTTATTTACACTTTTAAGGTTTTACATATCTCTACGCTTATATATAGACATATATAGAAAAGTTAAATTTCTATGCATATATATAAGTGCAAACTATATATATATATATGTACATTTTTAGATGCCTAAGTCACCGTGAAACTTTTAATTTTTTCGCACTTATAAATACAAAAATTATTACACTTACATATATAAATGTGTGTAAATAGACAATATTATATTATATGTATAAAAGTGGGTAAAAATATATTATTTATCAAAATAAAATAACATATTGTTGTAGTGTTTGGTTAGATATAACGATTTTGGAGATCACGCGTATATGAAATACAATGCAATTTGTGTGACTTGTAACCAGTTAATACCCCGTTTCCTTTTTAGATGGATTCATTTATTTTACCCCTTTGCACGCATATATGATATAACAATAAAAATAAGCAACTTAAAAAAAAAAAAATAGAAATAATAACAATAATGAATAATCTAATACTCCGTAATAAAAAACATAATCATGAACTATACACCCACTAAGAAAATACCTGCGAAGTTCCACTAATTTAAAAGATTAGGATAAACAAAATAATAAATTAATTGAATATGTGTAAATAGAATAGAATGTACTAAAAAGTGCACTATTGTTTTCAACTTTATATATTTCTTTTTGCTTTTTTTTTTCTTCTTCATATAATGATATAATGATGGTGATTGAGAGCATAAATGCATGTCTCTAAAGATAAATGGCACTCATATAGTCATATTAGATTCTGCTATCTTTATGATCATAATTCCGTGGTCACTTTTAAGAAAAGGAAAGGCCAATATTTAGATGTCATGTTCCAAAAGAATAACTTATGTATGGGTAAATAAACCTACAATATGTTGAATAAAATAATTAACAATATTTGTTTTGTCATTTGACAACTAATCATGTTTTGTGATATATAATATATATAGTGCCAATATTTCATTTCTAGCTAGAAGAATTGGATATCGTTTTTGTATGGTAGAATCTATATATTTTATACTTACCGCATCTCAATAAAATACGGTATGAACTATATATGTTACTATTGATTTCTTGTAAATCTAGGAAATTAAGAAATTAAGAATGTTTATTGAAAATGTTAATTAGTGGGCTTACACTGAATCCTTTGCTTTTAAATCTTCATCAAACACAACCTTTGGTAGCTTATCCTTGAGACCTCCTTTCATTCCCATTACATGAGGCTGCAAATTAAACAATTTAATTTGTTATATGATCACATTAACTAATATTCAGATAAATTACAAGCAAATTAATAAAGGAAATGAATTAAACTTTTAATTATTGTATGTCATATTGTTACTTGAATTTTCAAACATGCATCAAGCTTGTATTATTTCTCTTTTCAAAAACAAATTAAGAATTTACAAACTTCAGATTTTCTTTAGCCTTTTCACAAATAAGATAGATAGAGCTAAAACAAAATGACTATCCAAATTAACATTGCATATTGTTGTATTAACTCTTTCAAGCTTAATGGTTATTTTAATTAAGCAACACCCATAGGACAAAATATATATATAATTACCATGGGGAGAAAAGAAGTAGCATAAGTGTAAGTAGACGGCGGATGCAGCGGCTGCGGAGCGGAAGAGAGAGCATACGCTCTTCTTTTGAGGTAGAACAAGTAGAACAAAAGGAATAGTATGATGGAGAAGAGGATTGGAATAGAGAATATGAAAGCTTGATAAACCCTAATTTGAAGTGCATGGGAGTATGGATGATAGTTGATACTTGGAGTTTGAGGAACACTCATTTTTGACTATCAAAACAATAACTTCTTAATTGATCATCAAACTAAATTATATATATATGTATAGCTAGCTTCTTCAATAGAAACCAAGCATCAAGGAAGATAGATATGTCTTTATATCTTTAAAGAATATGACCATTTTTTTTAATAACAAAGAGTAACCCATAATGTTTATATATATGCAAGTGGTTATGGGTCATGAGGTGGAGGTGGGGATATTTGTGAGGTTGGGAAAAAGGATCTCATAGACAATGAAATATGATCATTAAAAAGCAATATTGGAAGGAAGATATTAAGGACACACTATATATTGGAACCTAACTTTATTTTGGATTAAGATGGGACAATCGCACTAAGGGTCGTCTTAAAAGTGATTACCAGTCCCAGATAATATAATTAGTTTTTTAATCCCCGAGATATATTACTTTTCTTTTAAAAAATGACTAGATCGAATTCATAGTCTAAAGATCACCAAGCCAGTATTAATTATTTTGTCGACATCATATCAAGACCCTTTGCAAGTTAGATGAGAAAATAAGTTAAGATATCTCATCATAAGGTAAAATCATAGATCGAGCTAGTAGCTAGAGCATGCTCATGGTCATGAACAGCACCACAATACTTGTCGGGTTGGTGAATAAGCAAAGTTATCAAAGTTTTTGAATAAAATTAAGAGGTTGAAATTCAGTTTAATTTACATGAAATTTACACTAAGTTACACTAGAATTATAAAATAATTATGGTCAACGGTTTAATTATTATCTGCATTCTTTTGGGTGTATGTAGCTCCACCCCTGCTCATGGTTTCGTATTAGCCTTTGTAAAACACATCGGCATCATCAATTTGTTAAGATAAGATATATAACGCGCTATAGGGATGTTTTCTGAAATAGATTAGATTACTATTTTGACTTACGTGTTAGGTATATTAAATCCGATAGCGAACTTATCTAATTAACAACAGGTGTGTGCCCATTTCAAACCAACAAATGCCAACCCAAGGTTGTTTTGACACATATATTTCAAGTACTAGGTATATATATACCACTTTAACTTTAACGAAATGTTCCGGTCGTTGTTATTGGTTTGTTTAATTTACTAATTAAGTGGAATCTTCTGTAACTTCAGGAACATGTAGCTAGTTTGACACGCTGAACTTCCATCATATCGACGGATTCTGTGAAGGAAATGAAATTTATTTATATGGGTTAATGCATGGCTGCTAATTATACTTCCTTATTTGAACCTCTAAGTCTCAAATCATGGCACGTTGAGAATAAATGCTTTGAAAGAAAATTTACAACTACAATTCTCAAAGCATACATATTTCTACAAAATTATTTTTACAAAGTGGTGTACGTGGTAGCTATTAATTCTCAATTGATTTCCAGTTACATAATAGGGTAAATTGCCTAATTAATCTTTTTTTTTTCATAATAAATGGGTAACGTTGATTTTGTAACCATAAAAGAAGTCACTAATCAATTTAAAACAAATAAGGGATCACTAATTAATTTGAAAATATAAGGGCATAAAACACTATTCAAGTGTGGTGGTTACAATGGTGATTTTACGATAGTTTACGGTGATACCTCTTTATTTGTTTGAAATTAATTAATGACCCGGCCTTTTTATTGTCACAAAATTAACGTTACGTCCTTATTAACAAAAATAACATTAATTGTCCAAGCAAATTGTCCTATGTACTATGGCTAAACTCAAATAGTCAACTGAAGTAAAATCATTAAAACAAATTACTTTTCATTCACGTATACTTTTAATACTTTAAAAAATATAAAATTATTTATCAATTTGTTCATGCTTGGAATATGATTAAAAGTTAACATTTATAAACATGACCAAATTTAATGAATTATAGTAATTTTTACACCTATAATTTTATAGAAACAAAATGTCAACACACTTAAGAATGTAGACTATATAAAGTAACTAGACATTTTAAAGTTAGTTTGTCACACCTAATTTCTTCAAACTCTTTCTTGCGTAAAGAAAATTTGTTGTTATAATGCATGAAAGGTTGCACCTTTCATACACTACTACACAATCAGCTATTTCCCTCGGCCAAATCCGTGGGAAAAGCCTGTTTTTCCACGGATTGTGGCCGTCGTTAAAAAGGGCGTGGGAAATATTTTCCCACGGCCTTAAATATTTCCCATCGTTTTCCCACAAGCATAAAATCGTGGGAAATATTCCCACGGTTTTTCCCACGGATTTACTAACAGAATTGAAGAAGCGTCACCTGGCTTAACTTCCGTTTCGTCCCTCTTGCTAAACGTGCATCTAAAAAGCACATACATCCATAAAATTCAAGTCCAGTTACAACTGAATAAAACAAAGTAAAAACACATCAAAATAGCGTTTGAAAATCAAAAAAACCTGATACGCTTAACCACTTCCAATAAATAATAACAAACATTGGCGTGGAGCTGAATGACAACTTAACTTTCAAATCTTGACGGTTTCTCTAACTTCCATTTTGTGGGTCTCATCTTGGTTAAATAAATGGACTCAGTTACATCCTGAAGTCATATAAACCAGACCCACAATATGAAAGTATCGAATGGTTAGCTCAAACGATAATTTCGTTCAATTGAATATGAATTTTGATTGCTCTAAAAGAAATACTATTGTCTTTGATTATATAGAGAGAAACCAAGATTTAAATCTGTTCTTAGGAGAAAATTAAGTCAATAACTTCATAAAAATTTAAACTTTATGTGGTAAAAAAGAATGCATCAGCAACTTAAGTTACAAAGTACTAAAAGTCAAATAAACACACATGAGCGTAAAACCTTCTGATTAATGAATGAACCGAAATAAAATTATGAAAACTCGACTTCATATAAGGGGATGTTTGGATAAGCTTTTACACTAAGTATTGGGTTTTGAAGCTCAATTCAGCAACTTTCGAGTGTTTTGCAATCTTTCAAATAGGATAAACAGTCTAAGTACGTAAATAGCTGCTAAACTAAAACACATAATAAACTTAAAATGCAAATTTACAATGAAATTGCACATCCAAATACCCGAGTATTATATGCAGTCGCTCAATCAAGCATTACATGCCGGTATCAACACAAACAGGAAGAAATATCTCTTTTGGATTGCGCTTTACATTCTTAATCTACAAACAAAGTTTAGTTATAACAGGTTCTTTGAATTAAACTAAAATTTTATACAAATTAAAATTATCAGAGAGTGCATGTGATTCAACCCAACTTCACACAATCTGCATAAAAAGTTAGCCCTTTTCAACCCATGATTCTGACCCACCAGACCCACCCACATTGTCACCCTAGAAGCATCCTTTTTTATGAAAAACTATACATCAATGCTTATAACAAAGTGGTTATGTCCCTGTTGCCTCAATGCCTTGTATAACAATCAGGTATGACCACCAGTCTCGTATCGCACAAGAAATAAAGAAATGAACAATACACTTTTGAAGCCATACGACTGAAGTAACTCACTGAAGTAATCTCAGTGGGTGGGCAATACGCGATAAAATAGAAAAGAGCTAATAAACGCCAAAAAATAACATCGTTTGTATGTATGTATGATTGACAAGTATCAATGTGTATATGCCATGTATGTATATATGTTTGTAAGTCTCTCTTAGCTTTCAAAAGCTTCATTTACAGTGTTCGTCATTTGTATGTATATATCATTGGGCCTATTGGGCCCAATGTGTTTCTCAATCAATCATTTGGGCCTATTGTGCCAAACATGTTCATCATTTGTATAAATGGGCCAAATAAGCCTTGTGTGTTCGTCTTTCACTCGAATGGGCCTATTGGGCCTTAAACATTGTTTGTATGTATGTATGATTGACAAGTATCAATGTGTATATGACATATATGTATATATGTTTGTAAGTCTTTCTTATCTTTCAAAAGCTTCATTTACAGTGTTCGTCATTTGTATGTGTGTATCATTGGGCCTATTGGGCCCAATGTGTTTCTCAATCAATCGTTTGGGCCTATTGTGTCAAACATGTTCATCATTTGTATAAATGAGCCAAATGAGCCGTACGTATTCGTCTTTCACTCGAATGGGACTACTGGGCCTTAAACATCGTTTGTATGTATGTATGATTGACAAGTATCAATGTGTATATGACATTGGGCCTATTGGGCTTCATTTACAGTGTAGTAATGTGTAATAATGTGTATTTTACTATGTTTATAACTAGTAAACCGTATATTAACGTATTTGTCTAAAACTATGTGAGTTACCTTGAATTTAAATTTTTTTAATAAATTTGTCGGAAATTCGTAGGAAATGGTCAATATTTCCGACGAATTCCTAAGGAAATATTTTATTTTATGATAAATATAAATTTTTCGTCGGAAATTAGTTAGAAATAATTATTTTTTCTCACGAATTTCCGACGAAATATAAAAAAAGTATTAGATTTTTATTGTTTTATAAGCTTTTATAGACATATGTAGACAAATAAATGTATATATCATCACAATAATGATTAAATATACATAAACACCACAATACATGTGAATATAGTTACATTTACATATGTTTATATACACTTATACATTGAACCGTAACAATCATACATACACCTATAACACATATGGACACATTAATGATGATATATATGTCTCTCCATGTATATAATATCTATATATACATACGTTAAATGAACACAAAATATTACATAAATAACTTACGCATCAACATATACGTAAACATACCTGAATTATACACAAGCACATCAACGTACGTGTATAATAACACTAATACGTACACACATATGAATGTGTATTTTACTATGTTTATAACTAGTAAACCGTATATTAACGTATTTGTCTAAAACTATGTGAGTTACCTTGA